>PVLA01001553.1:0-345475 GCA_004027455.1 Hydrochoerus hydrochaeris | reverse complement strand
GATCCCTCAGCTGCTGGCGCAGATCCCTCAGCTGCTGGCGCAGATCCCTCAGCTGCTGGTGCACAGATCCCTCAGCTGCTGGCGCAGATCCCTCAGCTGCTGGCGCAGATCCCTCAGCTGCTGGCGCAGATCCCTCAGCTGCTGGCGCAGATCCCTCGGCTGCTGGTGCGCAGATCCCTCGGCTGCTGGTGTACAGATCCTTCATCCTGCTGGCACAGATCCTTCATCCTGCTGGTGCAGATTTTCTATCTTCCAACACTGGCCTTTGGGCCTTCCCAGTGCAGATCCTTGATGCAGACTTGCATAGACATTGTTGTGGGCTGTAGGCCTCCAGCTGCACTCTTGGAGGACATTCCCATGGGATCCAGGCCTTCAGCTGGATTCTTTGGGTCTCCAGTACATAGACAGATCACTTGCACTCTTCTGCATTTGACTTTTTGGGTGTATATTATAAAGAATCCTATGAATTATGTGTCCTGTACATTATCTATTCCCTTGCAAACCCTGACTGCAGCAGTGTAGGGATTTTGGAAAGAATCTCTATAGATCTTGTTTTGAGGTCATCTGACTCTGAGTGGTGCATTTAAATTCCTCGACTGTGATTTCTGGGCAGCTGTGGCACATTCTTCTTGCAAGGTGAGAAACTAAGGGGATTGTTTTCAAAGGTAATATGATATTAACGAAGGCTTAGCAACTAATGAAGCCTGTGCCATCCCATTTGAGGTTGTTTATTCATTTTGATTCTGTATTTTTCACGTATTTTAGAGCAAGTGATTTTCTGCTGGGTGTCAAACTTGTTGTGGACCTAAGTCCTCCCATGAACAGAAGTGGCAGCCGCTGGTGCCTGGGGAAGGCTTGGCCTCACATGCTGAATGGCCACCTCCCTTGTGTTTGCTTGGTTTGCTTATGTCTTTCTTATGGGTAACAAGACAAACTGATAAAACTGAACTCTTCCAAAGGGAAGAGGAATGATTATCCCTTCTTAGTTATTTTTGTCTTTTTTCCTGAAGGGACAAACACATTCCAAGTCTATAGTGGACCTTCTTAGCTACATTGCCCTCCACACATTGTGGCATTCACAGTCCTTTCCACCTGAAATGCTGTCCCCATCTCTCTACACTAGTGAATGTCACTCATATTTCATTGTTCTTCTAGAATTTCATTTCCTTGGGGACCCTATCTTGATCCCCAACTACATCATTTCTTACAGTTACGAGAAATCATGGGTACTGGATATCTCTCTTGTATGATGGTGAATATGAATCATGCCCAGATTCAGAGTATCCACTCTCTATATGCTACCTGCCCATTAGTCACTTATTAGCTGATCAACTAACACGGAATCACAGTGCTGTGTTCTAGTCACCCTTAATTTGCTTAATAAGGGCGCCAAAGGACAAGAGAAATGTTATCAAGGAGGTGGCAGGGCATGAAATATGGAAAGACAGGTGCAATCTTGTACTAGGTGCCATGCTTCTGGGCATGTGGGGAAAAACAATAGATATATATACATACATATATATATACATATATATGTATATATATGTATTTATACACACACACACACACATATATATATATATATATATATATACATACATACATACATACATATATATGGTATAATCCATGGCTTCAGGCATCCACAGGGGTCCTGGTGAATCCCCTTTAGATAAGAGAGGCTGCTGTATTAATAATGGTGTTCATCAAAGGCTTGCTATCTCCAGGTTTTCCACAGGTAAACTCCAGCACTCACAAGAGCACTGCATTAACACTAACAAATTGTTGTGTAGACACAGTTCTTGAGATCAAACCTAGGAGGGGACAGAGTTGGTACTGATCCAGAACCAGGGCACAGAGCCTGTGTTAGGTCTCCCACCAGCACGCTGCATGCATGAATGAGAGAATGAACGGGGGAATTTAGGACATGGCCACCCTGTCCAGCTCATCAGCAAGAGTGTTTTGCATGGACTGCACAAGGCCTGGCTGTGGAGTTTTGCTTTCTTGTCCACTGATGGGGACCGAAATGACAGAGTCATCTGAAGTTTTAGAGGTCGCCTGGATGGAACAGTCAAGGCTGCCAACTGTCCTGGTTTGTCTGGCACTGAGGGACTCCTGTGATTCCAGGTTTCACTGATAAGGGCCTGGAAAGTCCAGGGAAAGCTGGGACGAGGTGGTCACCCTAGAAATAGGTGAGGACAGAAGGGTCTCCACCCCCAACTCTATCCCCATTGAGCTTCCTGCCACCATGGAAGAGGCCTGCAGTGTGGCCTGAAAGACAGGACCCAGGAAGGGCCTCCATTTGGGTGAGCAGCACAGGCCATTGGGGATCCCCAGGTCTGGTCCCCACTGGTGCTGAGTCCAGTCCTAGCTTAGTTTCTGTCATCTGATGCCACTTCTAGGGATAACTCTAGAGATGCCTCCACAATCTTCAAGTGGCCCCTATTTAGCAGGCAATGCCTGAGGCCCCTAAAGGACTGGGAACCTGGATTTCCTCAAACCTCAGGACAAGTTTGAGGGCTATTTTAGGGTCTCTCTGCTACTGCAGGTGGATGCCTGAGAGTTGTGGGGAGCAGTTTGACATGAGCCTTGCTTTCCCTATGTGCAGGCATCAGGGAGCTAGGGAACCCTAGAATTGCCCCTGCCACTGCCAAGCATCAAAAGGAACCCAAGGGCTGTGTCCTCCTGATCCGGTTCATGCCAGCCCAGAGCCAGCCCTCTGGCTGTTGGATCACTGTGGGGAAGAGTCCCTTGGAAGGCTGGGATAACTGGTGGCAGGTGTGGGGAGCCAGGCACTTTAAGAAGTTTGCCAAACTGCAGGGAAGTTCCTTGGGTATTTAACAAGGCCTGGTGGCCCTGGTACTTCGCCAACTGCCAGCTCTCACCAGGGCACAGCACTGGGTCTCCCCTGCATGTTTGGGATGTAGACTGGGTGTCTTCACATTGTCCATGGTACACAGAAGTCAAGTAACAGGTTCATTTTTAAAGCTGATATGCAGTGTGTGTTCATCCTCTACCAGACGTGTGAGAGCTCATCCCATCACCGCAGCAACTGGGGAGGGTCAGAGGCACAGAGATGGCAGAGGGCTGCCTCAGGTCACACAGCTGGTGAAGTCCCTATTCGAAGACAGGTTTATCTGGTTGAGAGCCCTTAACCATTTTGCAGTTTACTGAAGGACGGAGACCTTCACAGTACACTGCTGAATTGTAAAAAGCAGGTTATCTATACTAGGTTACCTATACGAGGTTCCAATGATCCCACTACTGGGAGAAGTACAGTTAATCTGGAAATTATTTTAAAAAATAACTCCGTGTATTTTCTGTTCTCAGTCATTCTTCCTCCCCACCTCCTGGAGCTCCTGCAGCCTGTGAAGAGGCCTCCTACCGAAGCTGTGTGAGTGGACCACCGTGGTATTGGGCTTTCCAGCCCAGTCCAGCCTTCAGATCACAGCAGCTGGCTGGGAAGTTGCCTTGGAAGAGACTCCAGAACCCCCAGAAGAACTACTTCCAAACTCCTGACCCAGAGAAACTGCAAGATGAAGCATGTTTATTGCTTTAGATCTGTGAGTCTTGGGCTGTTTGTTACACAGCACTAGATAGCTTATACACTTTGGACACTTCCCCATGATTGGCTCCCTTTAAGGAGGCCCCGCTTCCTGTTTCCACCACCTACCCTCGAATTACAATCTGAGTGATGGATTAATCCACTTGATGGTGTTAGTTCCCTCATGATCCAATCACTTCTCAAAAAGCCATCAGCTAACAACAGAGTTTTGACATATGAGTTTGGAAATATTTCAAATCCAAACTAGGATACTTAGTAAAATCCCAGAACCTCACAGAGTCTGTTAGTAGAAACACAGAGGGCTTCAAGGTGAGAACTAAAGAGAAGAACTTAAAAAACAATGAGGAAATGTTACTGGGGTTATGGCAACCTTGTTATGCAGCATCAGAAAGTTTTAAAACATGCTTCCTGTGGTAAGGTTGGAAATGTTCCCAGTAAGTTGCGTGATTTAGCCAAAGAGGTTTCTAGGTGGAACAGTTGACGGTGTCACCTGGTCCCTTTTCCCTTCTTACAGCAAAATGCCAGCAAAAAGCAGAACTGCTGTGTGAAAAGGACTTGGTGTGACAGTTAGAAAACTCTTTTCCTCTGCAGATGGCAAATAAGGTCTTAGGAATAGATACTGTGGAAGATCAAATCAAAGACACACTCAGGAGAACAAGGCAGGAAAACGTGGCCTACAGACAAAGTAAAGGGTGTATCAAGTCCTTTATTAGGACATGGAAAGACACAGGGTCCCAGTGGACTATTCAGTCAAAGCCTGGGGCTTCTGGGCAACTCCTGGGTGCTGTCTCTTAGCAATCGCAGTGGAAGCCCAAAGGAGAGATCTTAGCATGTGTTGTGTTGCTGTAACAAAATACTTGAGGCTCGGTAATGTATGAAGATGTTTATTTGGCTCATGATTCTGGTGGCTGGTGGTCCTCACAGCATGGTGCTGGTGTCAGGCAGGGGCCCCCTGGCTGCATCACTCCATGGTGGAAAAGTGGAAAGGGACCCAGCCACATACAGAAGAGTGATGCCCATGAGCAAGGAGGCAAGGAGGGCTGGGGAGAGGGGTTTCTCTTTTCCAACAATCCCTCTCCCAGGAGCTAATCCACCTCAAAGGATTAACACTAATCCCTTCACAGGTGGAGCCTCTATGCTTGGTCTAACCACCTTCCGATTGGCTCCACCTCTTAAGGGACCAGCTTTCAGTGTCTGCACCTTCAGGGACACACTCAAACCCTGTCCTAACCGTAGCAGTAGAGATGGCTCCTGCTAAAGAAGTCCGTGGGCCTGGCTGATGGGATGAATGCCAGTGAAAGAAAAGGCAGGATGACTCAGGGAAAGAACTCAGAGCCCTGGGAAGGTGATTTCTGGGCAAGTACAGGACTGAATCCAATCAAGGAACTCCTGACACACTTTGGGGTGGATTTCAGAACTGCTATGAACCAATGATTCCTGTACTTCCTGTTTTTGCCCTTTAAAACAGGAAGTGGATCTGTAGTAGGCGTCCTGCGTCTGTCCCACCCCAGCATGTGAGGCATGTGGGGGACAGATGACCAGTCTCTTTAGTGCACAAGTGGATCACAAATCTCTTTGAGGAGCTGACCTTAATGAACTTTGGCCAATTATCCCTATCTGTACCTCAAATTCAGATGACCAAGTTGGGGCTGATGCTGGAGTGAGGTGGGATTTGGGGGCTCTCCAGAGGGAGTGGGGGCCTCGTACACGTGTAGAGGGGATGAATCCTGGAGGACCAGAGGGCAGATAGTGGTGGCCAGTTTCCAAGATGACCATCAATAATTCCTGCCTCCTGGTACTCAGGCTCCTGTCTTTCCACACGGGACTGAGCTGACCTGTGTGACCAGGAGGCTACTACAGAAATGACAGTGACTTCTGAGGTTTGCTCATGAGCAAGGCTGCAGGTTCCACAGTGCTTCTTGGGTCACTTCCAGAGGGCTTCCAACAGCTCCATGGAGAGGTCCGAGGGAAGAACCGAGGCTCCTGCCAACAGCCATGTGGGCGCCTGCGCCATCATGAAAGCAGATTCTCCAGCTTGGTCCAGTCTTCTGATGACCACAGCCCTAGCTGATACCTTGACTGCAACCTTCAGAGAAACCCTGAGCCACAGCCACCTGGCTAGGTGACTCTCAAATTCCTGAGCGCGGAAACTACACTGCACTGGTTTTTATTCATGGTTTGTTTCAGGTGCTAGGTTTTAGGATAATGTATCATGAAAAAACTGATAACTAACACACATAGTATGTTAACTTTACATCAAAAGACAGAAACTGCTGAACTCTACTTAATGGCATACCCGTTAAAATGTTTAGGGAAGACTACAGATGTGTGCGGTTTGCTTTAAAGTGCATCAGAAAATAAAATGGGCTAATGAATAAGCAGAAAGCTGGGTCTACACACAGATAAAAAACATGTACAGCAAAATGTTATAGTTGAATCGGGTGGCACAATCTCTGTAGAATTCTTGTGATGCTGTATGTTTGAAAATTTTATATCAAAATGTTGGGGGGAAATGGCCGAGTGCTTTCTTAACTTGGCTGTTAGGTGCATAGTGCTCATTTGATGATGAATATGGTGTAAACTGTAAGGGTTTGGCAGTTTCGGGGTAGCACATCTGGGACCTGGCACATGTTAGGCAAACACTCTAACACTGAGCTATGGTCCCAGCCCTCGCTCGCTCTTTGGCTTGAATGTTCTTGTGGTGCTGATTATTTTAGTGATGGAGGAAGGTAACGAGGTAAAGGGCCTTGAGCAGGACTGAGGAGGACACGGAGGCATGGAGACCCCTGTGGACTTCGAGGGGCCCAGGCCTGAACAGACAGGACAGAGAACAGGGATTGACCCCAGCAGTCATGGAGGATGCCCGTGGGTCATGCCCAAGGCCTGGGCAATTGGCTCTGCCACTGAGGCTGTTCCAGCCAAAGCAGTGACAGACAGGAAGTCCATCCCCAATGCCATGAGGATTTCTGGTGGGCCACGGTGGCCACAGGGGATTGTGAGTGCCAATGAATCTGCACATCCACATCCAGGGCATTTGCTCATCCACACATACACACACACACACATAGGGCACACACTCAGCACAAGGGACTCGGCGCACTCACAAGGTGGCAGAGAAATCCAAGGGTAAGGATGACATGGCTGACTTCTGTTTCCTTATTTCTGGTTTATCCCAATTATTTATTTATTTATTTTTAAAACAATTGACCATGTTCTGTTTTCAGAATCAGAAAAAATGGACAAAAAACAAGACTCGTCCTCACGGCTCTACACCCATCCCAGACCCCACCATGGGAAGGCCCGGTACGCACCTTGCTTGACGACAGGGGACTTGTGGTCCATGATGAAGGAGAACGTCTTCCCTCTGGCGCTCATGGGCCGCTGGTGGGAGGCAGGTGGGCTCATGGTGGGCCTGGGGAATCCCTGGGACCAACTCCGCTGCACAGGCGTTGGCTGGACGCCCTGGTAGAAGGGAAAATGCGGAGGCGAGGGCGACACGTTCCGCTGCTGGGCGGCCCAAGGGGGCTGTGGCCTTGGCCAGGGTGCTGGGCCCCTCACCCAAGGATACGAGACCTGCAGAGGCAGACAGGGAGTCAGAGGAGGTTTGTCCTCTCAGGGACCAAGGGCTTTTCTTCCACCTCGCTCACCACTGGCCTCACAGAGTCTGGGATGGGCAGCTGGCACCTGAGGAGTAGGTGCTCAGATAGTGGCTGACCGTAAGGGGCAGGTCCTTGAGACTCGCGTCCAGCTCTCTGAGTCTCTACAGGCTGCTCTTCCCACTCATGCTTCAGTTCTCTCCTCTGTCCCCAAATCTGAAAGCTCCGAGGCTGCAGTGACTCTGACTGTCTCAGCAGCCTTCATCTGAGAGAGTCACTGCAGCCCCACAGGTGCTCCATCAGTGCCTGTCCAGGGGACTGTCACACACGTGACCTCGGGGAAGATGTGAGTGGGATCTGTCTACACAAGGGGAGGCCAGTGCGGGGCGCTGCTGAAGCCTGGCTTTGTCTCCACTTCAGGCCCTCGTGTCTGTATTTTGCCTGAATGATGACTCCGCAGAGTGCTACCGCTTGCCTCACGGGCTCATCTGAGTTCTTCCTGCATCATTAATGAGGCTGGGGGGTGAGGGAGTCTACCCAGCTCAGGCAGTGGTGCAGGTGACATGGGTTCCAGATCAGAAGGCCACTTCTTTCTGTCCTTCCCTTCCTCACTCCTTTTCTTCCTCTCTCATTTTGTCTCCCCCCGCCACCTGCTTGCTTGTGACCTCTCTGTCTGCCTCTCTTGCCTCTCCTCCTCCTCCTTCTCTCCCTCCTACTTTGCTCGGGAGAAGCTAAGCTCAAAGCTTTGCCATCTACACAGGGCATGCGTTTTCCCAGAGCTCCATTTCCCCTTCTGCAGACCTGCCGGAACATGATGAGCTCAGACACCCCCTGGCCAAGAGCTCTAGCAGACAGCACTTCCTGTACCCCTAGCTGGGCTTTCCCCAGCAAAAGGTACCCCACTTGCTCAGGAGCCTGGCCCTAAACTGCAGCTGGTCCCCCAAAGACTCTTGAGGTTGGGGAATTCAAGCATTCACAGTGCCAGCGGCCCACTGTGAGTCTGTTTCATCAGTGGGACCTGGCAGCACTCAGCACACTGTCACCCTGCACGCAGCCTCAAATTACCCTCCTAGTCCACGTCTCCATCTCCCCTGACCTCCCTGCCTTCCTGTGGACTCTAGAGCTCAGATGTCCGGTTCCTGGCTGCACTGCCTTCTCCTCCCATCCTGCCCCTTCCAGAGCTGACTCACATCATTCCAGGGTTTAATACTTGGGGGTGCAATGGATGGAAGGTGATGGTGTAAATTTGAATGCTTTCTACCCCAGGCTTCAGAGCACAAATCTAGACATTTCTAGATTAGTTGCGGATAAATCCCCCCTTGTGCTGGGATGGTGGGGAACATGTTTCAGAGCTGAAGGTCCTGCACAGTCAACTAACTGCAAGGTGGTAAGGAGTGTTTGTGCCTCAGGCATCCAGGGCTCCACTTGCTACTGGACAGGCAGGTTCTGGGCAATATTCCTTCCCTGTCCTCCGCCCACTGTTGTGGCTGGGGTTCAGCAATCAGCCAATTGCATGCTCCAGTCATGGGGATTGGTTGAGAGATGCCGTCTCTGGTCCAATCAGAGCCAAGAAGTCCCAAGAGGACCAGGACTTGGACTTCTTGGATTTGAGAAGGTATCAGCCCAAGGAGAGAATGAGCTGGCTTTTTTTTTTAATTGTAAGACATGAGACATCAAATTTACTATTTTAAACATTTTTTTCCCAGCATACAGTTCAGTATTGTTAATATATTCACTGCTGTGAAATACATCTTCAGAACTCATTCATTTTGCAAAAATGAAACTATTCTCCTTCAACTCCCTTCACCCTTTAAGCCCCTGATTTTGCTAATTCAATAGTTTTGTTTTGTTTCTCGATTCAGATGGAAATCATGAACTGGCAAAGGACAACTTTACTAGCAGTCCTGATGTCACCGGACAAGAATGGATGATGCTGGACACCAACAGTTGACCCTGCCACCTGCTGATCACTGCTGCTTTGGGCATCATAGGGCAAGTATGCCGGGTGTCAGTATTGTAGCTAATTGGCACTGGTTGATGGTCTCTGAAAAGCTTCAGTGGTAGCAGCCTTTAATGTTTATTGTTCTTTCTTTCAAAGAGACTACTTTGTCCAAACTACTCAGGCTAAGGATCCTGAGTAGGTCCACGCCCACATTACCTGAGAAATACATCATGAACAGATTTACAGGAGCAAGTCTGTATTTTAACAGCACCGCAGGAGTAGGGGCGGTCAGTACAGAGTCCACCAAGACCAACCCAAGAGCGTGAGGGAGAGTTGCTTATATAGCAGCGTCTGCCAGTGAATGGTCCAGGGTAAGCCTGTGATTGGGTCCAGTTCAGGTATGCTGATTGGTCTAAGCGCAGGCCTGTGATTGGTTCAGGAGGGTGTGGGGCAGCTATCTCGGTGGAGATTCAGAGAGGTGGCGGGGCCACATGTGTTGTTTGATTGACAGCTGTTGCATCTTCAAGATAAAATAGTGCAGCTGAAACCTTTGCGTATTCAGGAGGGTTAGCTATGGCCCTTGGGGGCTGCGGAGGTTGGGTTTATTAATGACGGGCCCAGATCCTCCCTCCCTGGTCTCCGCCATGTTGGGGCGGTTCCTCGGCTGCTTCTGCATCGTCTGGAGTGGAGGGTGTGGGAGGGGCGCCATGGCTAACAGCTGAGCGCAATCCTGCTGGATCCATCTGGAGGAGGTGGCCACTAAATAACCAGGGAGGACACCAAGGCCAGCTGTCCCGGTCCATGGTGGAGGGGGCCAAGGGAAATGAGGCAGAAGAGCATGACAGCTCTTGGCCAAACTAGGCCCTGAGCTAGCTGGCACAGCAAGGAGGAGAGTCGGACGCTCTCATCTGTCTCCCTGGTACCAACCTTTCTGTTCTCAGTCTCTGTGAATCGGAGTCCTCTAGGTAGCTCAGGTGACATCTATCTTCTTGTGATGGGCTCATTTCTCTTAACATGCTATGCTTGAGGGCCACCCATGATGAAGTACGTGTCCAAATCTCTCTCTCTCTCTCTCTCTCTCTCTTTCTTTCTTTCTTTCTTTCTTTCTTTCTTTCTTTCTTTTCTTTCTTTTTTTTTTCTTTCTTTCTCTTTCTTTCTTTTCTTTCTTTCTTTCTTTCTTTCTTTCTTTCTTTCTTTCTTTCTTTCTTTCTTCCTTTCCTTCCTTCCTTCCTTCCTTCCTTCCTTCCTTCCTTCCTTCCTTCCTTCCTTCCTTCCTTCCTCCCTTCTTTTTGCTTTTTAACACATTCACAGTGGAATCCTAATTCATACAGGTGGCTGGCTTCCAGGTGGCTCTGAACCATCAGTGGTACTTGCCTGACTGTCTCATCAGGCGACATGGGTCTGTCCCATTGGTGGCACAAGCCCTCTAATGGGAAAGCCATGCATGGACTGGTTCAAGAGTGGTTCGAGCTAGAGGGACCTGATGAGGCTGAACACTCTCCATGGTACGGTTGGACCCTGTTTCCTCCATTGGTTCATCTGGAGGTGAACACTGGAGTTCATGCCTTCCTGGACTCCTGGGAGGACAGGTGTGCAAGGGGAGAAACCGGGTGTGACCCTGGCCGGGTGTGACCCTGGCCGGGTCTGACCCTGGGAGGCAGGTTAGAGCAGTCTCAAGCACAGCACAAGGAGTTCAGTGGCAGGCAGCCTGAAGGGGGAAGGGTGAGAGATATAAAAGCAGAAAAGGCAACTGTTGGCTCTTTGGGTTCAAAAATAAAGGTCCCCACCAATGGTGGGTGATTTAGGGTGGCTTTAGTTGTAAGGTTGTTGTGGATTAAAAACTGATGGTCAACTTAAACACCAGCTGAACTGAATCAGTGTGGTGCTGAGTGTAGATGGCCCACCTGAGGATTATCTGCTAGACTAAAAAGGAGACCTAGAGAGGAAGGGTAGCACTGTGGATTCTCCTGAGTGGTGTTGTTTGGAGCTGTTGGCTCTGGAGGAGCCTGTCACGCTGGCTTCTCTGATAGGAACTCAGCTGTTATCATTGGAGGAGTTTGTTGCTGAGAAGGGCTCTGGTTCATTTTGGGGGAGCTCTGGTCCTTACTTTGAGCATCACTTCCTGGCTCTGGAGGGGAAGACCGTGCTGTTCAGTCTCCAGGAGAAGCTGTCATGCTGGCTTCCTGATATGAACTTGGCTATTCTCTCATTGTCGAAGGAGCTCGGGATCTCATTGTTGCTGAGGATGGCGGTGGTACTTTTGGGGGAGCCCTGATCCTTACTTTGAGCAATGCTTCTTGTCTCCTGCGCAGAATCCTCAACCTCCTGGCACAGCTCCTTCACCCCACTGACAGATTTTCTAGCTTCCACCACTGATCTTTGGGCCTTCCCAGCACAGATCCATGAAACAGACGTGCATGGGTCATTGCCGTGGGCTCCAGGCCTCCAGTTGGACTTGTGAGAGGCACTGTCATGGGCTCTAGGTCTTCAGCCAAACTCCTGCAGGGTATCGCCATGGGCTCCAGGCCCCCAGCTGGATTCTCTAGGTCCTTAGTGTGTGGACAGGTTTCCTGCACTTTCCTTGTGTTGACTCCTTGGGTGCCCATTACAAATAATACTGTAAATTATGTGTCCTGTCTTGTCTAGTTCTCCTCGCAAACCTTAACTGCAACAAAGGTTACAGTGGAAGTTTCTCTCCTCGGCAGCCCCGATCTATCCTAAGGGAGGTCAGGCCTTCTCCGCCATCGCTGCTGGTGATGACAAGCAGACCGGCAGGTAGAAAACCACAAGGAGAAAAGGCCACTGTGGAGAGGTGGCCTCCAGCACTTACACTGGAATGTGTGCAGGGCCTGACCACCGTCCGGGGGTGTCAAGACGCCTGGCTTGAAGGATTTTAGTTTAAAAATAACGTGCTGATGCAGTTTTTCTCCTCCCCTCCCACTATGTTTTGTTTTTAAGGTAGCACATGCCTGCCCCCCACACGGTCCCTCACCCAGGTCCCTTAAACCTCCTGGGCCACACTGGCTGCCTAATTTCTGCCAGCTTGAACAAACACCGGTCAATGATTTACTCAGGAATCACAACCCGCTTTTCCCAGATTGCGGGCTCTTGCTTCGCGTGATGGCCCCAGTCACTTTGCTGGACTTTTTATTACTCCCTGTCCCCTGGCGTTTGCTGAAGTGGCCTGTGTGCTGGGGATGCTGAGGATGGGGAGCTGATATGGTCTCCTTCTGGCTCTCTTCTCAGGCTGGCCATGGTGGGAGCATTTACACCTTAGAAGTCAGGGCCTGACTTTTTGTTTTGTTGATTGTCTGTACATCAGAAGGCGACTGGGGAGATATTAGTGACCCAAGGTGAAGGTTGTACCTGAACCAATCACAGCATGGACAGCACAAACAATGGACGTGACTCTCTTCACCAAGAAGTCTCTCGGGTCATCTGGCCATCGATGGATATATGAGGTCCCTGGCCCTTTCTTCTTTCGCTTTTGTCTTACACATGAAGCTGAGCAAAGCATCCATCGGTGTTCAGGCTGGAAGCTCACTCGCCTTGTTTGTTACCACCGTAAGCCTCCTACCTAGGGATCCAGGTGTTCAGCAAAATCCCATGAAAGCCATCGGTGAGGAGCAAAGGCTGTGTGGGATTTGGGGAGGGTGGTGTATTTTATTGATCAAACAGCGTGTGTCACACATGTTTATGTCAGTAAACTTTATCCGCACTTCCTCCACTTTTTCACAGTGCCCAGCACCATGCCTGGACAGACTGCAGGCGTTCACTGGCATTTCCAGGCTAAAGATGGACAGACGGCATAAATGAAAAGGGGGAAAAGCTTCAGCTGACTCTGGGGCTGGCCCGGAGAGCAACAAATGAGAAAGTGCTAAAAACACAAAGTAAAAATATCCAAGGTGGAGGCCTTGTCAGATGGAATAGCCATTCCTGAATAATTACTTTGGACGTGCCAAGTTGTCAAGGCTGGAATAATTTAAGCAGCAAAATAAATGACAGAGAGGTAGATTAAAACCCAAAGTATAAAACAAATACACATGAATGCGTGCTGGCAAAAATCCACTTTTGAGTACATGAATGCCTGCCGGAGAAGGCGCCGTCTTCCTTACAGAAGAATCTAGCGTATCTGTGCCCTCCGGTAAAGGAGCCCCCACCCACCAGGCCGCTTCTGAAAAGGAAAATACAGAGAGGGAAAAGCAGTAACTTCAGGATGGAGAACTCTGGCAAACAGCACCCTAGCTAGCAACGAAGGGACCATTGCCCGGAGAGTCAAAGGGATTCTTGGTGCTGCCTCCCACCTGATGGGACAGTAAGGGCGCCTCATGCTTGTCACATGCTTTCTGGAAGTTATCACCCCAGTCTGGTCAGGGAGAATCATCAGCCAGACCCAGGCTGGGGGACATTTTCTAGGACCCCTGGCCAGTATGCCTTAGGAACGTCAAGGTTGTGAGAATCAAGGAAAGATTGACAAACTGTCACAGAGCAAGGAGACCAAGGGGACCAGGGGGATGATTGAGAGCAGTGTGGGCCCTGGGTTGGGGTGTAGATACCTGTAGTTCGGCATAGCGTGCAAGGCTGATTTTGGGTGTGTGTGCATGTGCGCTGGGAACTATTCTCTGGTCACACAGACGGAAACTTTGGAAAAACTGTAAAGGTGAGTTCTACAAGCGTTCTGTGAATCCACAATTATGCAGAAATAAAAAAGGTGTTACACAAAAAAGGAGGTGCCGGAATGCAATAGCACAAAATCCGTGGACAGCTAGAGATGCAGCTTTTTCATGGGGGCCCCTTGGGGTTAATTTGCACCACTATTTCCTTTGATTCACTCCATGCTGCCCTTATAACTGCACATGACTGAGAGGACACAGAACGGAGGAAGTCGCAGTTGGAAGGGGACACCGCGGCCCTGGCACAGGATAGACTGTAAATGCAGACGTCTCAGTTAGCAGCCAGCAGAGGGCGCTATTTGCTGTGCCGCCAACCAGCTTCCCTCACCCTGCTTTCTCCACAATGGGGTAATAATTCTAAATCCAGCCTGAAAAGGATAATTTATGGTCAGCATTTTCAGTTTAGGAAGGCAAGATAATGTACTGCTTAATCCAGAAGTGCCAAATTATATGTGGTTTTAAGTTCTAGAGCTTAAAGAAGTAGGTCCCCTTGATGGGCTTCAGAAAAGGCCATCACTCTGGGCTCTGGCTGAGGGGGTTAAACACCTCCCAGCGCACTTGGCCATTTCAGCTCCCAGCCTTTGTAAATCCTGAAGCTGAAGGATTTTTCCCTTGAGTTCTAACATGCTTGCTGCCCAGCCCGATAAATAAAAGAGAGTCTATTGAGAAAATCTCTAGATTTTTGCAAATGGTGTTTTCTTCCAAAGCCCCTGGCTACTCCTCCCGGGAGTTTTATGTAAAGGTCCCAAGAAGGTGGGAGACTCCATTTTTCTAGAGATGGGTGACTAAGCCCCAATTCTGGGTGGAGGACCAGCCACGCCTCTACCTGTGAGGCTCCGGGGCTTTTCCAGTGCAGATGGGGGCTCCCCATCCTTTCCGTCTCCGGCTCCAAGCCCCACCCCTGATCCTGGAGGAAGCTCAGTTGGGCGCAGGAATCGTTCTTATTGACATCGACTTTCTCCCCTTACGTTACACCCACCTTCCCATCTTCTGGGTGGGCACCTTAAATTTTCTGTTGGGGGACATCCCTCCTTCCCACAATCCCAAGCCTCTGTAACTGTGGTTAGGCTGATCCCCTCTACCCCAGGGGAAGTGCTGACCAGTCCTGGCCAATCAGCACATTCTGTGCATGTGATTGGCTCACAGATAGGCACATGGCCCAAGCCACATCAATGGAGGAACTTGTTTTTTTTTTTTTTTTCCAGAGCTGCCAAGAGTAGAGGGCCCTGGGGCTGCTGGTGGACATCTGTCTGTAGATGATCTGAATATCTTCCTGAGTTTGTGAAGCTAACAGTGATGAAAGAGACTGATTCCTGACCATCACTGGAGCACCTTGATCCAGCCAGGCCTGAAGCTGACCCCTCTAGCTTTTCAGGTTTTTTTTTTTTTGTCTTGCTTCAACTTGTTTGAGTTGGGGTTCTTATACTTGCTAGCAAAACTTCCTGGACAATACGCATATTGAAACATTAGCACAAGCAGAATCGCTATGTACTCAGAATGAGAGGTATAATATAGGCTCTGACATGCCTAAATAAAATGCACCAGGCTGTAATCATGCAGTGAATTTTCCTTTAACTTATAAAAGTAAAGCAGTGACCCAGAGAAGACATGATTCAAGGCCAAGGAACCCGTCATCAACAGACGGTAAAACATTAAACAGAGAAACTCAGCAGAAACAAACAGTTCTGTAGCTATAGCTGATTTCAGATTCTAAAGGCCTACATTTCTGCTTCAAAAGTCATACCAGGGAAAACATTCCACAGCTTTAACAGAAAACTTCCCAAGCAAAGAACCAGGTAAAATTTACATATGCCTGCTGTGTATATCATACATGAGCACATGGTATATTTATCAGATGTGTCAGTGTAATTCTATTATTGTATATAATTCTATTATATACAGGTGCAAGATAGATGCATGTGAATATTTACAGTGACATATTTCCAAGCTTTGACAAGATGGCTCAGAGTCCATTTTCCCATTAACTAAGTTAACCGTTAATCAGCACAGTTCCTGACAGGGAGTGGCAGCTCGGAGTGCCTCAGTTCTTTCTGCTTTCCTCGGCCCTAGTGGACGGAATGGACTGAAATGAGAGGCAGCACAGCAAAGAGTTACCAGCAGAGAGTGGTAAACTTCTGTAGGGGCCCGAGAGCAAACAGTTTTCCTTTTGCGTGGGGCAGGATCTCTGTCTACTCTACCTGTCTTTGCATCAGGCAGTGCTGAGATGAATGGGCATGGCTGTGTTCCAATAAAACTTTATCTATAAAGACAAATAATAACCTAGAATTGGCCTGGGGGCTGCAGTGGGCCCAGCTCTGGTCCTGTCAGCCTGTGGAGTTCCTGAGGACCGGTCCTCTGGACAGCATTTGCAGAGCTGCCTGCAGGTCCCCATCCCCAGGATTCTGGTGATAGCCTTGTCCCTGGAAGGACTTCAGGCCCTGAAGGTCGGCCACACAGGGCTGGTGAGGCACATGCGCCATCTCCCTGGCACACGGGGGACAGGTGTCACTTTTCTGTTTGCCATGAATGAGGCACTGCATTGAGTTTTACAACAATAATGGGCTGTCACTGCCCCACTGCGTCACTGAAAAGACCTAAGATCTAAGGGCCCAGACACCTTGCTCAGGAGCACCCGGGGTAAACTGTGGCAGCCTGGGGGACTAGTTGTCACTAACCACCCCCACACCGCCTCCCACACATATGCTCCTTGTGATTGAAATTTTGTAGACAAAATTTACATTACATTTCATTACATTGAGACCGTATTTAGGCTGTGATCCCCACACATTTCTGACCTGGGTATAATAATAGGTCTGCTGTGCTGAGCAAGTGCGTACGGGACAGAGTTTCTTCTAATGACATGCAACATGGAGAAGGGGACTTGGACATGCACAGAAACTGCCGCTTGCAGAGCTAGCAAGCAGCAGAGCACTGCTCTACCTAGAAAGGAAGCATCTACTGCTATTTCCCAACATACACACCCCACCTGCTACCCCGTCTCCTGCAGCTGCATTCAGGGCTAGACCCTTGGCAACTGCTGCATATACTTCAAGGAAGTGCCCAGAAGAGGGCGCCTAGGATAGCCCTTAGAGTTCCAAGGTGGCAGTTTGTCACTGCCATGATGTTGCAAGGTGACCCCTTGGGATGAGCTCCACCCTTTAGCTTCGAGGGAGGGGACAATGTATGGCACCTCGTGCCCCCTGACCACAGTGGCCCTGGGCTCACCTGGGGTGGGTTTTCGACGACCAGCTCATAGGTGAGCCCAGCAGCCCCGAACCTCAGGATGTCCCCAGGTAACAGCTTCACAGCCACATTCTGAATGTGGCATTCGTTGACAAATGTGCCGTTGCGGGAATTGAAGTCCTGGAGAATAAAGTTGCCCTCGGCCTCATTGTATTCAATAAGCGCGTGGTGGTTGTCGATGTCTGCAGACTGAAGTAGAGAAGGCCAGTCACGACCGAGAGAACACAAGTCACATGGCCCCTGACACTCACTAGTGCTTCCTGGGTGCAAGCATGACTGTGTAACTGGAATTATAGGTGTGCACCACCACGCCCAGCTGAGTGTGTCTGTGCCCGACAGTGGGTAATAGGAGCTCCTCTGATTTTTCTTTCATAAGAAGATGGAGCAATGTTCAGCCTTGAGGAGGCCACATCCCCTTCCCCTGGGCCCGGGGCCCTGAGGGATGGAACGACATACCCTGATTGCTGCTTGCAAGTCACCCTGAAGTAATTTTTCTTCTTGAGATGAGGTCTCACTTTGTTACCCAGGCCAACCTTGAATTACGGGAGTTAAGCAAATCCTGCTGCCTCACTCCTGAGTGGCATGGACTACAGATGCGCATATATCACTGTACCTGGACAAGACTTTCGTCTCTTATGGACACAGCCTACAATATGTCCACAGCAGCCTGAGACTTTGTAATTATTTTCTATCTTCTCAGCATGTTCTATTCAGGTTTCATAAAAAGGTACTCATTTAGAAAGCTAAAATCCCTTGGTATATTAATATACAATAGCTTTATTAATCACAGAATATATTAATATATGACAGTAGCAATATAATTAAACACTATATGCCAGAAAATTCTCTAACTGATTTATTGCATTTTTCCCATTTCATTCTCACAACAATCCAGAGAGAATTCTCCGTTTTGTAAATGAGGAAACCTAGGTATACACAGTGATGGACTTCTGTTACGTGTCATTAGCTGGACAACCCTGGCTTGTGCCCAGGTGTCCCCAGTTAAAATATCTGTGCTGTCATCCACTTTGCAAGCTTCCACTGAGCACTTTGGCTCCCAACATGAAACCACCAAAGAAAGATGAATTGTTTAAATTAACTACAGGAAAAATAGGTTTCAGAACAAGAAGCGCTTTTGAGGACACAGAGAGGCATTGCAAAATGATAAAGAGGTCAATTCTCCAAAACAAACATAATAAGACTTAACGTACATGCACCTAACAACAGAGTCCAAAATACATAAGACAAAACCCAACAGAACTTCAAGGACTAACTGCAGGTCCACTATTGTATCTCAGACATCAGCATTCCTCTGTCAGTAAGGGATGGAGCCAGTGGGAGGAAAGTAATATGGGCACAGAGGATTGTACAGCATCACTGATAAACATATCCAAATGACGTTTATAGAATATCGAATCCAACAATAACAAAACATACATTCTTCTCAAGCACACATGGTACACGTGCTCCCTAAGATAAACCACAGTCTGGGCCATAAAACACATTGCAAAAAGTTTAAAAGAACAGAAATCCTGCCAAGTCTGCTCTGAGATCACAATGGAATTAAGCTAGAAATTAGTCAGGCAAGATTTCTGGAAAATCCTAAGATATCTGAACATTGAGCAACACACTTTCAAATAATATATGGGTCAAAGGAGTCTCAAGAGAAGTTAAAAATAATTGTAACAAGTGACAATAAGAAAATAACTTATCAAAGTTTGTAGGATGCACTGAAAGTCATTCTTAAAAGGAAATGTATAGCACTGAATCCATAGATAACAGCAACAACAAAAAGATCTAAAATCAGCTTTCACTTTAGAAAATTAGATAAAGAAAAGCAAAATAGCCTAACACAAGTGGAGGAACAGAAATAAAAACTAGAGCAAAACTGAAAGGCATTAGAAACATAAAAAATTATAAAACACAATCAAATGGTTCTAGCTAGGTCCCGAACGTTGCTCGGAAGCCCTGTGTTGAAGGGTTGGTTGCCAGCCTGAGGTACTATTGGCTGGTGGGGCCTCCTTGAAGGAAGCTAAGTCACGGGAACATGGCCCTGAAGGGGCCATTGGGATCCCGGGCCTCCTTCCCTCTCTGTTTATCCTCTTTGCTCTCCATGAAGTAAGCAGCTTCCTCTATCATATACCCTAGATTGTAATTCCTGTGTCACCACAGCCCCCAGAGCACGAGGCCAAGTGACATAGATGAAATCTCTGAAACCACAAGCCCAAAATAAACCTTTCCTCTTTAAATTGATTGTCTTACTTTGTCACAATCACTGAAAGCTGACTAACACAGAAACCAAAAAGGGATTCTTTGGGAAGATCAATAAAGTTAATGCCTAGCAGGCTAAGCAAGAAAAAAGAGAGGAGACACAAATAATTACAAGCGGGCAGGAAAGAGGCCAACACCATTGATCTCACAGTCATTAAAGGGATAAGGAGAGAGTGTTGTGTACAATGCTCTGTCCACAAATTTGACAAATTAAATGAAACAGTCCAATTCCCTAAAAGACATAATCTACCAAAACTCATTTAAGGAGAGACAGGTGATCCAAGTGGACCCATATCTATTAAAGAATGTGAATCAATAATTAACAACCTTCTCAAACAGAAGGCACCAATCTCAAATGGGTTTACTGGTGAATTCCGCAAACATTTAAGGAAGAATGATACCAGTGCTCTACCATCTCTTCTAGGATACTCTCTAATTCATTTGATGAGATGAACATCACCTGAATATCCAAAGCTAGAGAAAAAGGAAAACTAGAAACCAACTGTCTCTCATGAATACAGATGCAGAACTTCAACCAAATATTAGCAAACAGAATCCAATGGTGTACAGAGAGAATTAATTTAAGGTATCTGTTTTAGTTACTTCCTCATTGTTAGGACAAAATATCTGACAACCCCAAACCAAAGGAGAAGAGGTTTACTTTAGCTTATAGAGGTTTCGGTCCATAGTTGGCTGGCTTCAGGGCAGGCTAGCACGGCAGAGGGGCATGACGGAGGAGAAACAGTCCATGGCAGGGCAGACAGCAAGGATCAGCCTTCCTTCTGCTTTTCCTTTTATTCCATCAGGGCTACAACCTTACTGATTGGTGCCGCCCACACCCAGGGTGGGTTTTCCCATTATCCACACCCAGAACTGGACTAATCCAGTTATCACACCCATAATCCACTATCACACACCCATGACCCCCCCCATTCCCAAAAGCCCCACCTATGAGTGGGTGAGGCTTTGAAAGGACATCTGTTTGGGACAGAGGGTGGTACCACGTAGCCCTAGCCCAGGACCTTCTCAAAACTCAAAATTCTAAGGACAGTTGCTACTGAATGTGTATTGCTTTTGCACCATCATAACATGGAAAATAAAGCCATCCAGAGCTGCAAACCACTGGTACAAAACAAATGGACGTGAGCTGTGGATTGCAGTTGGTAATAATACATTCATATTGATTCACCGATTGTATCAAATGTACCATAGCGACGCAAGATGTTAATAACAGGCACTCTGTGGGGCCTGTGGAGGGGAGAGGGGCGGGACGTGTGAGAACTCCCTTTCACTTCCTCGATTTTCTGTAAACCTAAACCTTTTTACAAAATAAATTCTGCTTTTTAAAAATTAGCTCTTTAGGAAATGCTACCCGTATCACTGTCAGCCCAATTCCTCCCATTTCTGTTGGTCACATTTGTTGTGCCCTGAGAATCCCTGATAACTCAATAAAGGGAATTATTTTTCTGTGTGGTGCATTTTCTCTTCCCGGCCCTATTTCTTTCGGATTCTCAAAAGCTGCCGAGTGGGAAGGAAGATGCCAGAAAAAGTAGGAAGGTTTGGCTGAGTCCACCAATCAGAACCAGCCTCTGCGTGTATTAGGCCAAGAGCCAGTGTCCAAGGCCTACTGTCCCCCTCACAGTCCCACAATCGTGCAAGCCAAAGCTGCAGAGCTGGGAGGCTCATACCAGAAGCGCGTGAGCCCCGCCCGCCGAGCTGCCCCGGGACTTGGAAAACCCTTGCTGTGTTTTAACTCTCACTAGCAGCTGAAGTGCTTTGGAAGCTTCCTGTGGACAGGCCCTGCCGTGCACTCTGCTCACTCCTCCCTGAACCTGCACACAGCCCCTACAGCAGCTTCTGTTATCATCTTCAGTCCACAGATGGAGAAGTTGAGACTTAAGTGGAAGGCAGAGGCCAGCACCACCCCGGGGCCAAAAGCAGAGGAAGACAGTCCCCTCGCCCATGTTGGCGCAGAGCCTTCCTTCCTTCCTCCTTTCCTTCCTCTTTCCTTCCCCCCTCCCTCCTCCCACCCTCCTTCCTTGCCTCCCTTCTTTTCTCCCTCCTCCTTTCTCCCTTTCAAGATAGGGTCTTGCTGAGTTGCCCAGATTGGTCTTGGACTCCTAGGATCAAGTGATTTTCTTTTTCTCCTCTTCCCCTCACCTCCACTTTCTTCTCCTTCTCCTTCCTTCTCCTTTTCCTACTCCTTCCTCCCTGTCTTCTCCTCCTCCATCTCCTCTTCCTTCTCCTTCTCCTCCTCTAGTGCAGAGGATTAAACTCGGGGACTCACACATGACAAGCAAGCACTCAACTGAAATGTGTCCACAGCCCTTTTTTAATCTTAATTTTGAGACAGGGTCTCACTAAGTTGCCCAAGCTGGTCTCAAACTTGTGATCCTCCTGCCTCAGCCTCCTGAGTAGTGTGAATTATACACAGAGTGGATCACTGTATCTAGCTCAAGCGATCTTGCTTCAGCATCCTGAGCATTTGGGCTTACAAGCATACACTGCCATGCCCAGTTTATGGATACAAAAATCTTTAACAAAATATTAGCAAATAGAACTCAACAGCTCATTAAAAATGTTTCATGCCATGACCAAGTAGGATTTATTGTTGAAATGCACAGATGGCTCAACATAGAAAAATCGATCCATATAATCCGCCACATCCACAGAATGAAAGTAAACCTCCATATGTCCATCTCAATTGATGCAGAAAAAGCATGTGACAAAATTCAACACTTTTTCACGGCTGTTGGGAATCTGACTATGTGACAGATTATGGGAGGCCCCTGTAGTCCCAGATTGGTACGATCTTGCTTCAGGAACAAGGAGGTATACTTGCCTCCTGTCTGTGGCAGGATGCTGATAACCCAGCGCTCCCGAGGCAAGACAGCATTCATTGTCAAAACACAGGGCATTTGGCTTTAGAGGAAATCTGGTTCCTCGTTAATTTAATCCTTACCCACCCATTTCTTGTAGTTACTGTTCTATGAAACACATGCTACTCCTCTCCATGCTTCTTGCTGGCCAATAAAAGTGAGCCAGCCGCGGAGGCGGCCCAGCCAACCTACAAGGGCGAGCTCCTCCCAGCCCCCCGGTACTCGGAAATTTGTCTCATCTTTTTTTATTCCCGTCATTCCCTGCTACAGGAATCTGACAGTCTGATCAGCCCTTGGCAATGATAAAAACACCCAAAGTAGCATTAAAAAAATGCCACCTCAGTGGAATAAATACCATATGGGAAAAGCCCACAGATAGTGTCACACACGATGGTGAAAGACTGGACACTTTCCCCGTAAGGCTGAAAACAAGATATCCACTCGTGCCACCTTCATTCGATATAGAACTAGAAGTCCTGACCAGAGCAATCGGGCAAGAGAAAGAAATCACAAAAGACATTCAGATTGGAAAGGAGGAAAAAAATTATCTCAGTTCTTAGGCAACTTGATCTACTAAATGAATCTGGCAAAGTTTCAGCATATAAAAATCAATACACAAAAACCAGTGGAATTTCTGATTCAACTGATAATAAACAATCCAAAAAGGAAATTAAGAAATTAAGATGATATTTACAATAGTATCAAAAAGAATAGACTATTAGGTAGAAACAACTTACAAAATATTACTGAAAATATTTTAGGAAAAAAAAGAAAAAAATGAGCTGATTGCTTATAAGCAATCAGTTTAGGATGAACTGGAGTCCTGAGTGTAAGAGCTGGAACTCTAAAATCCTTCAGGGGAAGTTCTTCATGACATTAATCTCTTGGATATGACACCAAAAGCACAGGCAATAAAACTAAAATAGGTAAGTGGGACCACATCAAAATTAGAAGTTTCTGTGCATCAAAGAACACAACGTAGTGAAAAGGCTGTGAAATAAGGCAGCGTTTATAAATCACCTACCCAGAAAAGGATTAATACCTCTATTACATAAACAATTCCAACGACTCAACAATAAAAACCACCTGATAGAAATGTGTAAAAGACTTATGTAGATATTTCTCCAAAGAAGACAGACAAATGGCCAATGATATATGAAGAGATGGGCATGATCAGACCACTGACCATAAGGGAAATGCAAACAAAAGACACAGTGAGACGCCACCTCATGCTCTGTGGCTATTCTTGGACACAAAGTAAGTGGTAACGAAAACGTGGAGAAATTGGCTGTGTTGTACTGTGCTGGTGGAAATTAAAAACAGGGTGGAAAACAGGATGGTGTGTCCCCAAAAATTCAAACATAGAATTATTATAAAAGAATTAAAAGCAGGATTAGAAGAGATATTTGTACATTCACGCTTGTAGCAGTACTTTTTCTACAACCAGAAAGCAGAAGCAACCCAAGTGTCCATCCATGGGTGAACAGGTAAACAAAACTGTGGTCCAGACACATAAGGAGGCATTATTCAGCTCCCAAAGGGAAGGAAATTCCCACACACGGGACGACCCAGTGAATGTTGGGGTGCTGTGCTAAGTGAAATAAGTCAGTCACAAGTCACATTGCATGGTGCCCCTTACACGCATTATCCACAGCATCCAACCAAGACAGATGGACAGCAGAGAGATGGTCACCGGCACTGGGGGTGGCCACACAGGGGCTGCCCCGCAGGGTGGTTAGTGTGTAATGGATCCAGCTTGAGTTGGGCAAGCTGAAAACCTTGTGGAGGCTGGTGGCACGAGAACGTGAGTGTGCTTGGCATAACTGACCGGCGCACTTAGAAATGGCTAAGATGGTAATTTTGTAGGATGTCTACTTTAGCAAAATTAAAAAGAAATCTGAAGGGACTCAGTGGAAATCAAGATGCTGGCATATGGCAATGCCGGGATTTGAACCAAAGCTAATTCCAAACTCTGTGCCCTGTGCTTTGCGCTTTTTGGAGTAGAGACTGCACTGAGAAGAGGATGTGGAGGTGGATGTGGAAAACGAATGCATGTTACGTCTTCTTTATCATAAATATTTTATAAAAGTACATCACTAGTCCACGCAATATGGAGCCTTTGAAACACCCACTAATGACACTCTCTCTCCGGGTGCTGGGGGCAGAGGATGCCTCCCTGAGCCACAGATGCTGCTGTCGAAGCTCCCAGTGAATCTGGAAACTTCTGTGAGGCTACTCTTCAACCTTGAGTCTCTAGAATTCAGAAGCCCCCTCCCTGACTGTGGCCCTCCTTCCCCCTCCCTCCTCTCCTTGTTCCTGGTGGCACCGCTCCCCACTGCTCTCCTCTTTAGCTTCCTTCCTGCAGCCTCAGTCTTCAGCCCTTCTCCACGCCCCCTCCTGTCTCCTCCACCCTGCTGCTCCATCTAGACCGGCTGTTCAGGTCCTGGGCTGTGCACCTAGGGTTCCCCAGCCACCAGGTCCCTGGGCAGTGGTGCCTCTCAGCCTACTTGTTAATGTCCTCCTAAGGCTTTGCTCTCTCCCTCTTCCTGTGCCCTCCGCCCCAGGAGGTGCCCTGCATGGAGTCTCCAAGGTCCCAGCCTTCTGGTTTCCGGACGGGTTTGGCCCTTGGGGGATAAGAGGTTGGAGCGGGAGGAAAAGCTCAGCGTTTGTTCCCTGCTCCCTCACTGTGGTGTCCCCAGGGGCTGGCGGCAGCCCTCTGCAGAAGCCACAGCTCCCATGGTGACTCTCCACCATCATCAGATGAACCTCTAGAAACAGAGAACTCTGGCCCAGACGGAGAGATGAGCCTCCAGGGAGGGAGGTGAGAGAGACCAGAGGCAGAGCCCCTGCTGCCAGCTGTGAAGACACAGGGGGCCACCCTGGCTCTGGCCTTGGGTGACCTGGAGCAGAGGACCCAGCTGAGTACACCCAGACTCCTCACCTACATGATGATGAGACCATAAAATTTTGCTGTTTTCAAGACAAGAAGTGAAATTTGCTCTCATATTTACCACCTGCCAGGTCTCACCCTAGCCCTCTGCAGCAGCCAAGCATCAAGACACGATGACATGGTTACTGCATTGGTCCCTGTTGTACCCACGTAGAAACACAGTGCCACGGAGGATGGAACCCTGCCCCAGGACTCCGGCCCAGCAGGTAGAGCCAGACTCCCCCGGGCCACGCAGGCCATTGTCACGTTCTGCACACTTGACGCTTACACCTGCTTTGCTGCTCCCCGGCCTTGGCCTTGTTCCAGTGTCCCCTCCCAAAATAACGAAGGCCGTCCACTCCCTGACTCCAGGGGGAGCCCCTCCATCCTCACATCCGGCGTCTGCTCCTGCCCCGCTGTGCCAGGCTTCTCTGCAGAGAGGCAGCTAAGCTTGGCCAGCTCTGAGGACCTGTCCCTGGCATCCTAGTCAGGACTCTGGGTCCCCAGCACAGAGGACCTCAAGGCGGCACAGCCAGGCTCATTTCCTCTGTCCCCCCAACTCCCCAGGAGAGGGCGCCACCTCCGCAGGGACCCTAACGCGAATCGAAAGAAAATCCATCTCAAAATCCGTTGTCACCGCGTTTCTGTTAATCCTCACGGAGGATTTCAGAGTCTGGGATTTCCCCGGCTTAGTCAGCTCCCTTAGTATCTCGATGAGCTCAGGAGGAATTTCAGAGGCACAGGTTTCAGATGTTCCCAAAGCCCAGCGTAACCAATTCTCCCTCTGGAGCAGCTTAGAGTCAGCCCCAGGTCAGGGACTCACTCCTTGCCAGCCCGGGCCGGCTGTGTGATTTGGGGCAGGTTAAGTTTTCCGAACTCCATTTCCACACCTCTGCACTAGTCTCACAACGTTAACAGTAGCTCCTGCCCCACAGGGCTGTGACAGCTCTGTAAGTCATGTACGGAATATGAGGTGTCATCAAAAATCTGATGAATGCACACATTTTAAAAATTATTACAGTGAAGGAGACACATTACATGGATCCCCTCTTATATACGCCTCCGGGCGTGGGATGCACAGGTCCCACCACTCTTGCGGCTTTCTGAAGCAGTTCTGGAAGTTTCTTTCCTGAGTGTCTTCAGTTGCTTGGTCATGGCTGCCTTGATGTCTTGCATGGATCTAAAATGTTTATCTCTTGTGGTTATTTTGGCTTTGAGGAAGAGCTGGAAGTCCCACGGTGCCAGATCTGGTGAACAAGGTGGATGAGGACACGCCCTCATGCTTTTACCAGCCTGCCTTTTGGTTGGATGGGGCTCGGCAGCAGCAT
The DNA here is from genome assembly GCA_004027455.1 of Hydrochoerus hydrochaeris. Taxonomy (NCBI): domain Eukaryota; kingdom Metazoa; phylum Chordata; class Mammalia; order Rodentia; family Hydrochaeridae; genus Hydrochoerus; species Hydrochoerus hydrochaeris. The sequence continues at coordinate 319,049 of PVLA01001553.1, read as the reverse complement.
TCACAGTATTTACTGGGACACCTCCTAAAGACATTCACAAAATGCATGGAACAGAAGAGCGTCCAGCCTTAAAAGGGGAAGGAAATTCTGCTACAACATGGATAAAACCTTCGGATGCTACTAGGTGAACTGAAATGAGCGGTCACAAAAAGACAAATACTATGTCATTCGACTTATAGGACCCACCTACAATGGCAAATGCATAGAGCCAGACAGTGTTCCGAGCGCCAGAAAGACAGATGGCGGCCGCTGGGGCTGGGGAGGAGAGAAAGGGGCTTAGGTCTTTTGTGTGGATGGAGTTTTGGTTTCAAAGGATGAAGAGAATCCTGTGGATGGATGGTGGTGGTGACTTCACAAAAGCGTGAGCATACTTAGAGCCACTGAGCTGTACACCTGATAGTGGGCCAGGATGGTGAATTCCGTGTGGTTATTTTAATGCAGTTCAGAGGGAAGGGGGGAAGGAGGGGGAGGGGAGGGGAAGGGAAGGTGAGAGGGGGAGGGGGAGGGAGGGGGAGGGGGAGATGGTGAGCACAGAACTGTGGCTGGGTGACGCACGGCTGAGGACCCTCCACCAGGGGGTAAGTTGGTGGCACCATGAGAGTGACAGAGGAACCAGCCTTGGGTACAGCAGGTGGACCTGCATGTCTGGGAAATGGGGGCAGTGAAAGGGAATGTTGCACTGCTAATAACCAGGATGACAGACAATGCAGGCCCTGCTGGTTCTTTTCTGGGAAGAAAAACCCAGAGGGTGAACCATGTGCCACAATCAGTTCTGACTGTCCTCGAGTTCTTTCCATTGCAAGTGACTTATTTTCCTCCTTTCATTATCAGGAAATGTAAATGATGTCAAAATGTAATGATATCAGCATACGAGCCTTGCCAACAAATATCAGTTTTTAGATACAGAGCTCTCTATTCTTTAGGATTTACCCAGGCAGATAAAACAAATGCTCACTTTCTATTTGTTAAGTGTAACTGGTAGACAATTCCAAAGTTTTTGCTTGCTTGTTTATTTTGGCTTCTGAACTTTGTCGTGGAGTGATTTTCAGTGGTACAAATAGCACAGATGATCAACTGATTTTTGGTGGCCTGTAGCTAATCAAGCCTGATTTTGAGGTTAATCAGAAAGGCCCAATGAGGTCAACATGGGGGGACACTTTTCTGTCTTAAAAAACTGAAAAATACTGCCACCTCTGTTAGATTTTAGCCTGTCTCTCTACACCTCCTGCCTGACTCCACTTAAACTATGAGAAGAGGTTGTATCTAAGGGTAGACCGAAGAACCCACGGAAACTCCATTTTCAAACAGGCAAGCCCTGGGTCATCTGTCACCTCAGGAGCCAGGGGAGGTCCGTGTTTCTGAAAATGCAATTGATTGCTTCTTTAATCAACGTGACCACTGCTGATGGCCACGGCTTCCTTTTTAAAGCACAAAAGCCATTCGGTGAGGGGTCGGTGGTCTTTTCAAGAAATGATGCTGCCACAGATTGAACAACTGACTTCTTTTTTAAACCAAGGGACAGTAAGTATTTTTATAGCATAAATGCAACTTGACTTCCGTGCCTATAGTAATTGTCCTCTTAGGTCCCTGTTCCAAACAGCTTGTTAGTGTCAGTGGATACCTGTCCTGACCCTGTGTAGCCCACAGAATTCTTTTAAGTCTCATCTTCTGACAGCGTAGCAATGATCACAGTGTCATTTACATAGCACTGTGTGCCAGGCACTTTATGTGCATTTTCTCATTTAATCCCCACAACAACCCTGAGAGGTAAGTGCTTTCCAGATGGAGAAAATGGGTTCAGAGTGATTAAGCAAACTGCTTGAAGTCACAAAGCCAGAAAATGGCCTAGAGAGATGCAAGCCTGGACTGGCCTATCCCAAAAGACTGCCTTTAAAAATTATTACGGTTTCCTAACAGCCTACTGAGGTTCAAAACAGAGATTCTTGTTTCTACCTTGGACAGACAGGAAGTGAAATCCATCAATCCTCATTATAGTAAGAAGAAACTACAATTCTTTTCCTTGTTTTTTCAGCTTTGTGCACTGAATAAATTTTTTGCGTCTTTGTAGGGAGAATATATCATGGATGAGAGTCTCAAAGGGAGGCATGTTGAGTTATTTTTGAATTTATGACAACACTCTCAAAAAACTATGGTTACAGGGGGAGCTTTCTCCATTCAGTGAGGAATATCTCCAGAAGTCCTATAGTTAGCATCATATTTAATGGTGGAAGACGGAATGTTTTTCTCTAAAATCAGGAACAAGATAAACATAAGATTTATACTGCTTTTATCACACTCAACAGAGTATTGAAAGTCCTAGCCAGGGCACTTTTGTAAGAGAAGAAAGTTAAAAATAAACGTATTTAAAAAAGAAAACATAAATCTGTTCTTATTTGCAAATGACCTGGTTATTTACATATAAAATCCAAAAAGAGCTACAAAAACACTTCTACAAAGTTCAATTAAGGTTGCAAGTTACCATGTAAGCATACAAAAAACAATTATATTTTATTTCTATGAACAGTGGACAAAGTTGAAAGTATACTATTTACTGTAACTAGCAAAATATGAGAAATGTTTAAGTGTAAACCTAACAAAACAATAGAAAACATGTATGCTGAAAGACATATAATCCCAATGATTGGTATATCCACAGTGTGGAATACTACACAGCAATAAAAGGAAGACACTAGCAATCTAAATGGATCTCCAGGGGTCAGTGAAAGAAACATAAAACCTCCAACCTCAAAAAGGTCCTACACCGTATGATTTTGTTCATGCAACATTTTTGAAATGGCAAAATGACAGGATGGAGGATAGATTAATGGTTGCCAGGGGTTAGGGATGGTGGCGGGGGGAGGGATTGTGAGTATAAAGCAGGATCACAAGGAAGATCCGTGGCGATGGAACAGTGCTGTGTCTCAGCTTCTGTCCACAATGCAACATAAGTAACAAAATGATACAGAACACACACGTGCACGCATGCACACACGCACGCACGCAGAGTGTATCCAAATCAATTTCCTAGTGTTTCTACTGTCACAGTCACAAAACATGTGAGGATTTGGGGAAGCAACTCTTTTTCTCCCTCTCCTATTTTTGGAACCTCTCCTGAATCCCTAATTATTTCAGGCATTTTTTTGAAATCTTAAAGAATCTGTTGAGTGAAGCCTAAGCAAAACCTTTTCTTTTTCTTCCCAGTTAAGAGATTCTATTCACTGCACTTCTCTTTCTACTGTAATACTTTAACCCGCTTCAATATTTTAAAAAGCACAGGGGCGCTGTTTTTATGAGTCCCTTCTTTCTGCCCAGCTTCTTTGGTTGTCAGTGGGTTGAGGCTTTGGACCAGACCACAGCTGAACCCAAATATGCAGTGAAATCAGAGGACACTGGGGCCAAGCCCAGGGCTGCACTGCATGCCTCAGAGGGACCCAGGAAAATCCCAAGGGGCTTTGAAAGGTTGAGGGGCCCTATCCATAGAGGTGGTGGTCAGCCTGGAAGGCTGCTGGGGAGGGGACAACAGCAGAGGACAGTGGGCACCTTGCATTTGTCATCGAGCCCCCATAACTGCTTCCAGCAAGGAAGTGCAGTCGTGCTGACAGGGGCTGGCTGGTAGCACAGAACAGCTGCAGGTGCTGTCTGGGCGTGGCTGCTGTGCTCTGAGAGATGGGAGTCCACGCAAGCTAAGGACTGGTGGAGGGCGCAGGGCCTGGGAGCGGTGCGCAGCCGCTGGGGAGGGTTCTTACCTGTAACACCAGGTCCGAATCCTCATGCTTTCCGATCGTGGTACTTTTATTTAGGACAAAAAAGCCTTCTGCGCTCTTGAGATAGGCTTTCATTCTCTCTGCTTCCCCTAGGCAAGGTTTTCAGAAAGCACTTGGTTAGAAAATCACGGATCTCTCAATCAGCCAGCAGCATCAGGTTTAGAATGAAGGAAGTAACCATGGAGAGGTCCACAGGGAGAGGCCGCAGAGGCAGGAGGGGACAGGTGAGCTTGACAGATACCGCAATGACAAGTCTGTGTCTTTTTGAAACCGCCTTCTCTAACAGTGATACTGTGCATGAAAGGGCTTGGAACTGATCACCAAGCTTCTTAAAGGACTCAGGGCACAAACACACAAAACTAGACCATACCAACAAAGTGACTTCCGCTAATGACTGCTGTCCACCTCCCATTGGATGGAGCTATCAGATACACCAAGAATTCAGGTTTAAGGTTCCTAACCCACCACTCATGCTAGCTCTGTGACCTTGGGTGCGTTAATTATTCCGTGTTCCTCAGTTTTCTCACCTGGAAAATGGGTTTGTGATGATTCAGCATGAAATGGTGCCTGGCATATAGTGGCCACAAATTCATACGACTTCTGCTATTGCTGTTGTTAACTTGGGCTTCTAGAATTCCACTGCACATAGTTTAAAGTGCCAAGAGTGGGTCATTGATAAGGTAATGTCTGATACTTTTTTTGTTGAATGACTGCATTTTTTATATATTTAGAATGAAAGAGAGGACTCCTGAAGACACACTTTCAAGACAGTAGCTTGGCCATGTGACCAGGATCCTGAACATATTTTTCCTTATCGTTTCACTGTGAAAATGTCAAAGATGCAGAGAAATTTAAAGAGGTAGATAGTAAACGCCTTTGTACCCACTCCCTAGATTCTAGTCAGCACTGTGCTGTTTTCCTTGCTGTGTATCTATTCATCCATCCATTCACAATCCATCTTGATGCATTTCAAAACAAGTTCTATACACTGTTTTAGAGACAAATACTTCAGTGACTTCAATAGTTGTAAACCAGTAACCACAACTCATCTGAGTTCTGATCAAGCCATGTTCATGTACAATGTGACATCCTCTGTCTCAAAGCCATACACACATGCGACATACTCTGTCTTACTGTCACAGAAAGAACAATAGTCCTTTCTTTTTAAACTGAAAAGTCACTACAGGCAGAAACAAAAATCCTCTCCTTGTGAGGGTACAGATTCCCAGAGGGGTCTACTCTGCACGCCATCTCTGCCCCCTTCACGGGGTCCCTAATGAGTGCCAGGCGTCGTGTCACAACTCTGGAACAGCCTCGAGGTCCTTACGGTCCCTACTTTACAGACTCAGAGAGGCCAAGGCTACCCAGCAGTAGGGGCAGGGAGGGAGCTGAACTTCTGCATGGCACTGCCACGTGAAGGGCAAGTTCGCTTTTCATAGAGGTGGTGTCTCTTTTCCAGCAAAGGTTGGGCAAAGGAAGCTGGCATCCCCTTTAAAAAGTTGGGGCTCCCTGAGCCTGGGGCTCCCTCAGGTGAGACCCAGCTTCAGCTGGGCCCCAGTCCCTGGATGTGCGGCATCTATTTGGCTGTTCTGTACTCCTATGCCCTAGAGGACTGGGCATAGGGTGAGGGGAATCTGCCTGCCCCGCAGCGAGCAGCAGGTCCTTTGTCTCTGCCAGCGTCCATTAAGCTCCTTAGCTTGCAAGTGGGGTAAAATCTCGGAGCCTCTGCAGTCCCTAGGAGTCTGCCCGCGACTCCACCTCCAGCCTGCAGAGCTGCCTAGGCGCGCAGCAAATACTTGCTGGATGGAGGGGCGCACAGCATGCTGCCTGCAGTAACTCGGTGCAGCCCGGGATCTTCCCTGGTGGCCCCCCTTCCACTCCCCCTTTCTACGTCTGCCCCCGGGACAGGTGGGGAAACGCAGGGTCCCTGCCTTCAGTGTCTGGGTGAGGCAGTGTTTCCCCGTCTTATGCGAGCCCTGTAAGTCGCTCGCCTTTCTGGGAAGGCTGCGGAAAGCAACCTGGCAGAGTTGGACTCTGTAAATCAGCTCTCGCTTGATGTCACAGAGCAAGAACCCGATGGTAAAGTCTAAGCGCTTCAGTGCTCTGCAGCCCCCGGGCCACAGTGGGTCAGAACCGAACTGCAGTACAGGAGCAGAATTTCTGTTGGGGGATCCTAGGTCTGACGGGCTCCGGGGTTCCTCGAGGGTGTGTGTGGGGAGACAGGGGGATCTGGACACTCAGCGGGTGTCCTCCGTGAAACAAAGGGGGCAAGGGACACCCCCCCCTCGGCCCAGTAGGGGGCCTGGGAGGATGGGGCCAGAGACCCGCCCCTTCCCCTCCCCCTCCCGCCCGCGTCCTCTGGGGCGGGTCCCTCCCCTGGTCCGCCCCTGGCCGGCCAGTCGCGCTCACCTGGCAGGAGGAGGAGGAGGAAGCCTGCGCCCCGTCCTCCGCCGAGAGCCCAGCCGGCCCGCTCCGCGGCGAGGCCGCCGGGTCCGGGTCCGGGTCTCCAGCTCGCAGCCGCGAACCCCGCGCGGCCTCCCGGCCTGTGTACTCGCGTCGCCATGGCAACGCCAGGGGGGTGGCCGGGCGGGCGAGGGGCGTGGCCCTTCCGGGCGGTGGGCGGGGCCGGAGCGGTGCACCTGCGAGGAGGTGGGGGTCTATTCCTGCCCTGTGCTCCAGACATCCTGAGCCTGACCCATTCCACAGATGGGGAAACTGAGGCACAGAGACACCTTACAGGGTCCTAATTTAGAGCAAGAAAGGAGTAGAGAGGGGATAGGAGAGGGATGCAGACTCCATGCTGGGGAAAGGCTGTCTTCAAACCTATAGCCCTACTGGCGCGCTCTCTCTGTTAAAACGGATCTTTGTTCATTTCTTTTGTTCTTTCTTTGTCTCTGCAAACACCCCACCCCCGTACCTGTAAGCTCAGACTGTGGTCCCAGAATTGGCTGGATCAGTCGCTGTCCTCAAGAAAGCCCTGCCCGGGGCTCCTGGGTTAGGAGGGGTGTGCCCATAAGATGAGCAACCTGCTTACCCAGGTCCCCATCTGTCCCGCCGCTGCAGACCTGGCTCTTCTGCCTGGAAACGGACAGCCCTGGGACTGACCCTGTAAAACCTCATACCATAGACAAGTAAGACAGAGGAAGGGTCCTGAGGAAACTTCAGGAGGCTTTGGTAAGGGAAATGGACCATGGCGTACTTGACCTATGGCAACCAGAAAGCCGTATAGGGGAGACCACATGGAAACAGACCTGGGGCGCACCAGGACATCAGAGTCTCAGCCAGCTGCTGCCTTAGCTCCACCTGCTTCCCCTGGTACCATCCCTATGCTCATTTATAGCAAATTCTTGTCACTGACTTGACCAGGATCTGGTCTTCTTCACTACAAGACAGACCCCAAGGAATCCCAGCTGGCCAAGAGCTTGAACAGACCTCCGGTTTGCATGACCCAGGATCCCTTAGCTGATTTCTCTCAAGGAAGAAACGTGTTGCTGACATTCAAAGCCAGCAAAGTAGAAATCACCCAAATCCGATTGGATGCACCCTCTGCCAGGGCGCCCTGTTATCTCCTGGGTGTGTCAAACTCTCCAAACGCAACTCTGCGTAATCTGTTTGCTTCAGAAACAAAATAAAACGCCCCATGACAGGGTTTTATGATATCGTTTTCTGGGCTGAGAGAATTCCACCTCACTCTAAATAATGATACACCATCGTTATAATGCTCAGAAGGGAAAAAAACCTAGTTTATTTGGGCTCCCTGGTGGTGCTTGTAATCAATCTGCTTTTTTGAGCTCTGGGTGGTCACGAAGGCCATGTCGTGTGGTGGGTACAGTCAGAAAGGTTGGTATCTGAGAAGCTGGGTCCCCATTCTGTCTCCCTATTTCTGCCATCTTCACACTACCGGAGTGTGTGACGTTCGTTAGGTTTCCTACTTGGAGACCCCAGCGCCACCCTTTGCATGGATCCTCTGATTTAATCCTTGCTGTAACTGTGCATGAGGGAGGGGCACCCAGAATAGTGACCTGACATTATTTCTGTGAACTAATAGACCCGATTCACAGGGACAATAAAGCTCAGACAATCAGAAGGTACTTGAATCATACCGGCTAGAAAATCTGGCTAGATTTGAATCTACAGATTGGTCTTGGTCTCCATCTTAATGATTTTTTTTTTTGACTCTGTGATGGTGTGAAAGTGATACTGCATTCAGTAGGAATCTACTACAAGTTTGTTCTTTCCCTAGGCTGGTGATGGGATATGCAGTATGATACTCTCTTTCTTTCTGTGTTTCAGTCTCTGTTTCCTTGCAGGACCGGGGATCAAACCCAGGGCCTGTGCATGCTGGGAAATCACTCTAAGCTCCACCCCCAACCCTGATACCTTCTTGATGCTGGGCAGTGGCAATGGACCACAGCTCCTAATCCACCATGTGATTATAAGGAGAAACAGCTGGTTCTGTTTAGTGGCCTGTTAAGAACCAGGCCACAGGGCAGAAAGTGAGTGGTGGGAGAGGAAGCAAAGTTTCATCTGCATCTACAGCTTCTCCCCGTTGCTCACATCACTGCCTGAGCTCCACTGTGTGTCAGATCAGTGGCCAAATTAGATTCTGATAGGAGCTCGAACCTATCTGGGAACTGTGAATGCGAGGAGTGTAGATTGTGCTCTCCTCATGGGAATCTAAAGTAATAACCACAGAAATAAAGTGCAGTACATGTAACACACTTGAGTCATTGCAAAGCCACCCACCCCCACCCCAGTCAGTGGGAAATTGTCTTCCATTAAAAAGTTCGGGATAACTTACCAAATGTCACCACTGGTATAAAGGTGCTGCTAAGCTATAAAGCTGGCTGCATTTGACATAGAGAAAAGAAACTCTCAACCCTCTAGATGTCCGGTGTGAGTTTGTGTTCTCTAAAATCAAAGAATGAATTTTAGAAACAATGGAGATGAAGAGCAGAATATATTTATCGAGAGAGAAAAAATCTGTCTGGGAGAGAGACGGAAAGGGTCCCAAGTCGGTTGCTGAGGACCCCACGTTCTCTAGGGACTTTTATAGAGCAAAGCCACGAGGTGGGGTGAAGCCTAGGTGGGGAAAACGGCAACTCACAAGGCAGGCTGACATGAGGTGGGACAGAACTATGGTCAACCAGTAAGATTACGAGAGTAGCTGCTCAGGTAAAATCGATTAAATCGGGATCCAATGGGGAGGCAAGTCACTTGTAGCAAGGGGCATGAATACAGAGCGGGGCCTTTGGCTGTAGGAGTTGGGTTAGGGACTCTTGGCCTCCCAGGGTAACAGAGACCTATTTAGAATATCAATCCTTAGGATGTGGGTGTATTTGCTTGGTCTTTTGTCTTGAGACCTGGCCCACAGCCAAGGAGGGAGGTATCTGTTTTCTCCATGATTGCAAGATATCTAGTCTTCTACACTGGCTCTTTGGAGGGCCTGGCTTGTCTGATTGCTCATAATATTTCTGATTAACTCAGCTGCCCTCAACACAGTCACTGCATTTTTTACTTACCGTACTTTTTATTTACGACGGGCTTGTCAAGATGTAACCCCACTGTAAGTCAAGCAGCATCTTTAGAAGAGCAGGGAAGGTATTTCCCCTGGGGGACTATAGGTGACAGCCGTCACAAGATGACACCTGCTTTCCCTCACTTCTGAGCAGACCGAGCTCCTGGCTGTCCCAAAGGCCCAGGCAGGGTTCAGGCACAGGGAGAAGGGATCATAAGCTAAGAGGGGGGCCACTCAGGCCTGCCACCTCTCCACCTGCTTGGTATGAGGTACTGGGCTTCCTGCCTGCCCCATAAAAACTCACGTCCTCCCAGCTACCTTCCCTCGACCGTCTTGTGCTCCCTGCCTGGTGTAACATAGGTACTGACTTCAGCCCCAGCCAGGAGAGATGGGGAGTCTCCATTGGCCTCTACTGCAGGAGAGGGAGTCAGGGAAAGAGAGTGGAAGAGCTGGACATCGCCAGGCAATTGCGAGGATGACAGATGACAGAGAGCAGAAGGCCTGCAGGAGACTCCCTGGCCTGTTAACCTGGCCATATAAGCATAGCAGGCACTGAGTTTTATATACAGATATACACAGAGACCCACAAAGTATCTTCAAATCGTGGAAGGGTAACTGGTACCTGAGGCCTTCTGCAGCTGCCCTGCCCCTTCCCCGGCAGACAGTGGGGGAAGCCTGGGCTTGGTCCTGAAAGGGCTCCTCTGCTGTTTGTGTTGCAACCTTCATTTCTCTTGCAAATCAGCCTTTAACATCTGTTCTTTGCTTCCTTGTGTTCAGCTGCTGCGTTGCATTCAAAAACTGCAGACCCATCCTTGGGTTTTTTTGTTTTTGTTTTTTGTTTTGTTTTGTTTTATTTGGTCGGTGCCCCATTTCCCTCACCCATGAAATTGCAGAGGACCATCTGGATGATTCTTCAAAGAAGAGCTGTAGGGCTGGGGATTTAGCTCAGCAGCATAAGCGCTTGCCTGGGCAAGTGCGAGGTTGTGAGTTCAATCCCTGGTACAAGAAAAAAAAAAAAAAAAGGAAAGAAAGAAGAGCAGTTGTCTCCATTTTGGCTAAACCCGGCCCTACGCCATGTATGGTGATGCACAGAGCTGCTAGGATATTTCTTTATTCCTCTCAGTTGGCTTTAAGCAATGCAAACGGTTCTAGCCCAGGTGCCAATGTGTAGTCTTTAAAGCAAAGCGACAGGTCACTGATGCCTCACCTATAGCTCCCAAGTAGTACGTGTGACCTAGCCTGAGTGATGGCATGCTGTGGGCTGGGACTGAGCTCCTAGAAAGAGGCTGAGCCATCTCAGCTCATGACGATGACACATCTAAACTGAAGCAGCAACCCCAAAACACTACGCACTGCCCCATCCATGATATGCAGGTGAGCCTTTTTGTGCATCTCTCTGCATATTGTAGAGGTGATTTCCAGCCTCCTACCTAGCTCAGCTCACAGCACTCATGTACCTTCCAACTTTCTCTCAGTCACTCATCTCTGAGCCACTGCCGTCTTCATGAATGAATGGAACCCAAGTTCAGCTCTGGGTCAAGGCCTTTGTTCTGGTTAACCATCATCCCAGCTGGACTTAGGGCCCCCTTGGCTCCCCACAACTACAGATGTATCTTAGTGTCTTTATTCTGGCCGTGGACTGCACTGGAAGTGGTAGATTGGAATTACTTGTTAGAATTCCAGTGACTTTTCCCTGGGATGGGAAGGGTGGACTTCTCTGGATTATGACAAGGTCCAGAAGAGCTTTCCCTGTGATATGTAACCAGTGATGGCATAGACTTGGAGGACTCAAAGGGTTAATATGTTTGGAGGTGTAGATGGGAACCGGCTACCTGGAACTCCTCCCTGTGTGTCTGCAACCTCTACCACTCGTTGCTTCTCACCCTTGGGGATACCCTGGTCTCAGCCCGGGGCAGGAACACCCAGGAAGGCTTTCATTTGCCCACCCCCAGCAAACCCGATGGCCGAGTGATGCCTGTCACTTTGGCCTGCTACCCTGGGACCTTTCCGGGCGTGAATAGCAGAGACAGGCTGAGGTCTTTCCCCGATGACTCCTTCGGCTGGGAACCTAGCATTCTCTACTGGACAATTTCTTCAGTTCTACTTCTAGGCATCTGGACAAACCTCCACCATATTTTGAGTCACACGTAACCTTTAGCAAGGTGGTTAACAAAACTAGGAAATCTTAATGAAGGTTAACCAGGTACCAGGCAGCAGGTCATGCATAGTTTTATGTAATTCTTAGTCCAATCCATTTACAGAAGGGGAACTGAGGCCCAGAGAAGTCAAATAACTTATCCAGCGACCATCTATTTAAGCAGTGGTTCTAGGATTCATCCCTGGGTGTTTGACTCCAAAATGCTGCATTTTGCTCAACTTTTACTGAAGGTAACACACTCTGAAAAGTGCACAGGTCCTAAGTGTATACTTACTGGATGTTTACAAAGTGTGCATGCTACCCTCCACGGAGATGCTGAGGTGTAGAGTGTGCACCCACGCAGCTTTCGGACTTTCTCCAAAGATGCTTCCAGAGCGCTTGGTAGCAGCCCCCATTCCCTTACAGGGTATGAATATTCCAGTCAAAGCTTTTCATTATTATTCTCCTTCCTGTCCTTACAGAGGGGCGTTTTGCCCTGGCCTGCCTTAAACCTGGCTGCGCGTGCCAGGCTGAGTACCTAGATGGTCCCCCAGGCTTCCAGGTTGCTAGAGGACCACAACATACACACCGGAACCTACTGCGGGAGGAAGGCCCTGGAACTCTGGGCCACTCTCTGTGGTGCTTGACTGAATTTAAGAAGAAGGAAGAAGAGAGACAGCTGGCCTGGGGGCTCCTACATTGACACCTTGGCTTCCTTTGACCTTTGACCCCCAGTGGCTCTGCGGGGTGGGGGAGAGGGGGCACTTCTGGAAACTGCCCGTCCTCATGTGGGGGCCTCATGTGGGGCAGTGAATCCCAGAAGGAGATGGTGGCCCAGGGCTGCTGCCAAGAGCAAGCAGACAGGCCGCTGGGGGAAGGCTGTCTGGGCGACCTTGTCCTTTGTCACCTCCCTTGCTCTCTAGAGGCTTTGCCACATCTTAAGGCCATCTGCATGTTTTTCTCATTTCCACGGCTCTGACGCGGAGAGTTCTGTTACTGTTTTCAGCTCCTTCCTGGCGCACCCACTTTTTATCTTCCTGTCTCGGCCCCTGACTTTGGGCCTCCCCAAACATGTCTGCTCAGGTGTCCCCTGCAGCGTTCCCCTTGGTCTAAGTACGTCCAGTCCTCCCTCCGTCCTCGCTGGGCTCAGCACAGCACTCCCTTCTCCCCCGAACAACCGTTCTTTCTTTCTGGCCCGTCACCCCATCCTCATCTTTCACCGTGTTTTCTGACTTCTATGAACGGATTGTTTTTTTTGAAACTTGATCTCAAAGATCGGCCCTTCTAATCTGGATCCCTGTCAGGAAGCAGCGAGGCAGAAATGCTTCTGGGTAATCAGCGTCCCCAGCAGCAGGACTGAGTATTCCGCCGCGGGTCAGAGGGGGTCAGAGGGGCCCGGGGCTGGAGAGGGGGAACATTCCTCTTCGTGGGTGGGCTTGGAGGGGTCCACAAAGGCTTTAAGATAAAAGAGGCATTTGTGCTGAATCGTAGGGGACAGATAGGATTTCAGGAGGTAAAGAAGGGGAGAAGAATATGGGAGAAGTGGGGAGCCCAGGGGTTGGAGGCTGGAGGTGTGGCTATGCGTCCCGCTGCAATGGTGGGAGACAGTGAGCTTGGCCCCCACGTTCCTTTGCTTTTGTAACATGTCCAGGGTGATTAGTGCACAGGGTCTCTTCCTGTGGAGTGACAGATCACAAACGGGCTCCAGCATGAAAGCCAGTTCATTGATTACTAAAAATAAAAAGGGTCCATGTGATGTCATGTGGCCGTGGCCGCCCTCTGCTCTTGGCAATCTTTTGACCACATAGGTCCAGCCGCAGACAAAGATCTCTGTGCAGCACTCACCAAAAACAACAATCTCTCAACTTTGAATACCCAGGAGGATGGTCTTTTTTCCTAAGCTCATCAAAAGACCTTGCTGCTTCTCATTTTCTTTATTTTATTTTCTCTTTGATTTTGACATGGGGTCTTGCTATATAGTTCAAGTTGGCTTCACCTCACTAGGTAGCCCAGGCTGGCCTCAAACTTGTGGCAATCCTCCTGCCTCAGCCTCCTGTGTGCTGGGACTATAAGTATGCCACACGGTGCCTGGCCTCATTTTCTCCAACTGGGTCCAAGGTCATTCCAAGCCTATAACTAGATCTGGGAGACTGCCCTCCTCTGATGGGCCAGGCTTGAGTCACATGTCCATTCCTGCAGTCAGAAAAGGAGTCACCTCCACCAGGAAGACACTGAGAGACTAGGCTTTGAGTGGAAGAAGTCGCTGGTTCTTGAAAGACAATTGCAAAACTGCAACATTTTCAGAGAAAGGAAATTCAGTATTAGGTGCCAGAAACTACAGAGGTCTACCAAATGGCTAATTTGTACAAATCATTTAAATTTACCTTCTAATCTGGATTTGTGTCCTTCTCCTTAAACTGAAATATGTGGCAGTATTTGGACTTGTCTGCATCTAGAGCAACAATCCGCTGGGGCTGAGGAGAAACTGCCCTTCTTGGAGAGGCCCGTTCTCCCTGCCAGCCACAGGCATTCCCACTTCTCTGGATTCTGAGTTTTTACCTTTGGTGTCACTTGACTGTGATGACAAATCTCTTTCCCCATGAAAACGAAAGTACCAGAGGAATGAATGTTAACTAGGTCACCCTGTGGTCCCACCAACTCCTGGGTCAAAGGCCTAGCCTCATTGTTTGCTCAGATTTTACACATGCTGTTTCTCAGTATCACTGTTCAGTAATTTGATTGTGAACTCATTGTTTTTGGACTGCACTTAATCTGTGGGAGTCCTGAGAGGTCTGGTTCTTCTGGGAGGAATTTTTGGTGGTTTCAGCTGGATGCCAGCGATGCAACTGGCCTATTGTCCCTTACCCCTTCAGCCTGGAGTTCCCCCTATTGAATGCCTGGGTTCCAAACGTAATCCCCAGCCCCATGGGGTTAGAAACCCATAGGGCTGACAGTCACCCTCAGTATTGATGTGGGTGTTATTAATTTCCACTCCAGAGACCACAGGTTCCTTTTCGAGGCTGCCCAGAAAACAGAATATTTGCAGTCCTCTTCCCAGGAAGGCTGGCACGGAGGAGGGTGCTGACTCTGTGCATAGTGGCTAAGTCACTATGTAAAGGCTGAGTTTCCCATTTCCAGCCCCTATTCGCTCCCCAAATTAGTAAGTATTTATCCTCAGGGAGCCTGGCCTTTGTGCTCATGATTGCATTGTAGATTGCTCTGCTCCGGCTTGTTGATTCCTTTGGGCCTGCTTACTTAAACTTTTTATTAGTATGGAATTTTTGAAATATGCACAAAAGCACAGAAAAAAACCACTCACACCCCTCATCCAGCTTCAACACTGTCTCAATTTTATTTCATGTCTCTTTTCTTTCTTTTGGATAAATGTAAAGGATAGTAGATCATTTTTTCCCTAAATACTTCCTGATTGAAAGGGATTCTTTTTTTCTTTACATCACCCCTTTCATGACATGATCACAACTAACCACATGGTGGAAATCTAGAAGTGTTTGGTGGCTATGTCTCCCCAATCCCTTTATTCTGCAACTCCCCTATTGCAAACGCCACCCATTTGTTAGAGAAACTGGGTCTTTTGTTCTGTAGGAATTTGAATCCTGGACTTGGCTGACTGTTGCTCTGTAGTTTCAATGGTTTTGTTCCTTTCTCTCCTGTGTTAACCACAAACTGGTGGGCCGGATTTGTCAAGAGAACCTCACAGGCAGCCTGTGTTCCTCCTCCTGCGCCCTTTCATGAGCAAGAACGCTGGTCAGCCCGTTTTAACATGCAGCGAGAGACTGGGGTCTGGTGTCTTTCTTCTGCATATTTTTAGCACTACTTACTGAAGAGACTTCCCTTTCTCCAATGTATATCCCTACTGCCTTTCTTGAAATCCTCTGGCTGTCACACACAGGTTTATTTGTGGGATCCCTGATCCGATCCATTGGCCGGCGTGTCTGTTTCCGTGCCAGTATCATCCTGCTTCGGCCACATAACTTGTGAGTCTGTTGTAAAGTCAGGTGTTGCAATGCCTCCAGCTTTGTTCCCTTTGGTCAGAATCTCTTGGGCCATCTGTGGTCTTTAGAGAGTCCACATGCATTTTAGGAAGGCTTTTTATATTATTGTGAAGAATGCCACTTCCACTTTAGTAAGAATTAGACAGACTCTATAGACAGCTGTAGGTAGTATGGACATTTTAACAATATTAATTCTTCCTGTCCATGAATGTGGGATGCCTTCATATTTTTTGGTGCTATCTTTTATTTATTGCATCAATACCCCATAACTTTTATTGTAGACTTCCTCCAGTTCTTTGGTTAAATTTATTACTCAGTATTTATTTTTCATAGCTGGTGTGAACCAGATTGCTCTCTTACCAATTTTACCATGAGTGTGTTAATTTTTGCACATTGATTTCGTGTTCTACAATGGTTGGTGTATCTACGATGCCATAGGGTCGGTGCTACCAGGCTGGTCCTTCCTCTGTGAAGTCCCACTCAGACTGGTTTTCCACCCACAACATTTTGGTTTTATTTTAAGTTACAGTAAAATACACCTTCATCATTTTACTACCTCTCACCATTTTAAGTGTGCGGTTCCGTAGCGTTAAGTATATTCATATCTGAGCAACCGGTCCTCAAAAATCTTTCAACTTACAAACTGAAATTCTGTACCCTAATGGGGTACATCTACTTCCCTTTTCTCCTGCTTCCCAGTCACTGGCAACTGTCACTGTGCTTTCTGCTTCTATGAATTTGACGACTGTTGGTACCTTGCGTAAGTGGAATCATAAAATACAGTCTGTTTAGGAAAGGCAGAATCAACGATAGATTCCTTCCTTTAGAGTAAAAAGCAAGCATAACAAATGGCTAATGCATTTAAAACTATCATCAGGAATATTGATTAAATGTGTCCATGTTTTCAATCCACTGATGCCTCTATTTGGTTTGGTGCTCACGTGGTCTCCTCAGGGGTCCACTCAGGGGCTCCCGGGGCCTGTGTTTTTCCAGGTGTGAACCATTCCTTATTTAGCCATCACTCTGATGTTTGTATAGCACTGGTGGGTGCTAAGGCAAACATCTCTTTATCTCAATTTTCCTTCCCCATGCAAGGAAGTGGGACAACACGAATTATAAAAACATTCCTGCTCAAAACCCTGTTTCTATAGCATTTCCACATATGGTTTGCTCATTAGCTCCCAGTCCTGTGACCCAAAGCAACTCAATATTTCTTTTTACAAACATGGGAACTGCCACTCAGGTGACAGTACTTTTTCTATTTTTCCTAGTAGATACATTGTTGTGGTTTTCAACTGGGAGAATTTTGTTCCCAGTGTCTGCAGACATTCTTGACTGTCATAGGTATTAGTCACTTTTCTAGCACTGTAGCAAAATACCAGAGACAATCAGCTTATTAGAAAGAAAATTTATTTCGGCTCATGGTTTCAGTCCAGGGTTGGCTGCCTCATTCTGGGGTCTGAGAGGCAGGAGATGATGGTAGGAGGTGAGTGTTTGCTTTATGATGGCCAGGAGAGAGAGGAGGAGGGCCGAGGAGCTGGGGCCGTTATCCCTGCCAAGGCTTTGCTGCTGACCATCTAACTCCCTCCTGCTAAGGCAAACTGCTAAAGGCTCTGCTACCTCCCAGTGTCTCCACAAGCTCACAGTGACAGCTTCCACACACGGGTTTTTGGGACATGTAAGATCCAAACCCTAACACCGCATCTGGGGGTGCTCCTATGTGTAGTGAGTAGGACCTGGGGAGCTGTCAACCCCCACAATGCATAGAGCAGTCCGGTCCTCTCCACCTTTGACCCAGCATCTATGCTACCCAGTTCCAAAAGTGCCAAAATTGAGAAACTCTAACTTGATGAAATCCATAAGGTCAAAAATTATACTCCATTTAAGTCCATGTTTGCCCAAAGAAAAGATGTACACAAATGTACACATGGAAGAATTCAATTACCTGGACAGTGGAACTGTGGGATGCCCTGTTTTCAACACACACACAGAACCTAAGTGTCTGATCTTTGCTTCCCCTTAGGTCTTATTCCTGGCTCTTATTTTGCCTCCTGAGACCTGTCTATTATTGGCCTAAGGAAAGATTCGTGGGCAATCTGTACTGCTTTTAACCAATGGAAAAAAATTTTAAATAAAACCCTGGTTTATTTTAACCCAGAAAATACTTTCTGACTTTTAAACCCAGAACATTAAAATCTAATCTTAAGATTTTAAAAAATCAAATTCCTTTTTGCTATTCTGATGGATTAAATGAACATTTTCAATAACTTTCACATTGCACACTGCCTTTTAGTCATTAAAATTATTGCCTTCGTCTGCCTCCAGCTTCTCCCATAAGATGTGTCTTTCTGCTGCATTTGTGCTGATTTAAAAGAATCCAGTTGGGCAAAGATAAATTCACTATTGCAAATGCCAGCATGACTTGTCCTTTCCTGTTCAAACAGTCAGTCTATGAATTAATATTTTCTATGTCATTTTGATTTTTTTCCCAGTGGGATTGAATCTCAGTACCTCATGCATGCTAGGCAAGTGTTTTACCACTGAGTTACATCCTTGGGCCTGAAACTGATTTTAAAATAGACATTGAATTTGTCAGACATAAAAAGAAAACTCTCCCTCCCTCCCTTTTTTTCCCCTTCTTTAATTTTGAAAGAGATAGCAAATTAGATAAAGCAGATCCATTTATTTATTTGTTCGTATGACTGGTTCACTCAGTTTCTTTTATGTGCACATACAGCCCGTCAGATTTTATCCAAAAAGTAAAAGTTTTATACCACATTATTATCTTTTCTTTTCTCTGTGTTTTCTTAGTCAATGTTAATGATTTTTCTCAACTGGGCACAATTATCAGTGACAAATTTGGCAATGTGATACTTCAAGGGTAAATACAAAGAATATTGCTTGATCTTTAAAAATTCCATCATAATTTCTAAATTTCCTATAGTGCTGAGCCTAGCTTATCTTGGAGAAGCATGCTGTATTACCTGACATTGGTTTCTTTTTCTTTTTTTCTGAGATTTATAATCCAGGAAAAAAAACATGACATAATTTTTGCTTCCAAAACTATATTTCTAGTTATTTTATTTTGCTATATACTTCATGGGTTCCCAGTATGCTTTAAAATAATCTAAAATTTCTCAAGTCTATTTGAGTGTTAAGTAGTACCAACCACATCCCTAATAGTACAGTTAATAAAATCGAGGTTATTATAGTTTATTAAAATTCCATTAAATGTAGGTTGGGAGTTGATGGAGAAAAGGAAGAAGAGTCATTTTATGTCATGTCATGGGGAGTGAGATTTTTTAAATTCTGACATCACAGGAGAGATAGGAAAAGTCTTTGTAAAAGTGACATTAAAAAAAAAAAGTTAAGTAACACACTCAGGCTGGTCTCCAAGGAGGCCAGCTCTCGGCTTCTTTTTTGATAGAGATGGCAGTTGGTGGCCCAAATCTAGGACTGAGGTCCCACTGCCCAAGAGAATGAGTGCCCTTCATCCAGGGCAGGGTTTCTCAATCTTGGCATCGTTGGCTTTAGGATAGGATAATTCTTTGTTGTGGGGACTGCACAGCCCTGGGCCTGCCTCAGTCTCTTCATCTGTATATTGGGTGTGTCACAGATCACGGCTTTAAAGGTTATCATCTAAGCACTTTGCACTAATGCATGAAGTGGTCGCTGCTTGCTAAGTGCTGATACTGATCTTAGTAACTGGGACGCTGCCCAGTTATCACAGATATGGCTCCTGAGGTCACTGAACCTTGCCCCGGAGGCAAGACGTCCAGAATCAGCATCACCTGGGCTGAAATCAAGGCACCAACAGACTGTACACCCTTTGGGGGCTCTAGGGCAGAACATTTCCCTTTCCTCCTCCAGCTTCTGGGGCTCCCAGCACCCCGTCTTCTCCCTATGGTCATGCCGCCTCCTCTGTGTGTGGTCTTCCTCTCACTGGCAAGTATACTGTGGTCGGCAGTTAGAACCCATTCAGCTAACGTGAATATTCTCCTCAAATCCTGAATCTAACCACATCCAAAAAAACCTTACCATACAGGGGAGAGTTCCGTGTTCCAGCAATCAGGGGCTCGTACCCCTTGGGTGTCACCAGTTCATTCATAAGCCCTAAGCCTTTTCTTCCCCAGTGAGGCTCTGGGCTGGGCAGATACTCCAAAAGGTGTCTACCGCAAGCCAGAAGGACAGCCCTTCTGGAACACGGCCTCTCAGCTCCCCTGGGACCTTTCTGTTCCCCTCTTTTCTTTTGCTTTTCATTTGTGCAACAGTCAGGAAGAAGCAGGGAGCATGATTGAGAAAATGCCCAGCCAGGGGACGGGAGACTTGGAGAGCCTCTGGTGGTGCCCCAGGCCACACAGCTGGTCCCTACCGCTCCCTTTGTATCACGCATTTGCATATGGAAAGGGAAAGTAGGAGACTGGGTGCCACTGCCACTTCCGGTTCAGAAGGGAATTCACCTCCTGACAGCTGGGAACTTGTTGAGAAGCCTCCAGAGCCTGAGAATTTTCTCTTCCAAGCAGGCTCCCAGGCAGGGATGCCCCACAGTTCACTCCACACCCGTCACCACCAGGAAGGTGCCCTTTGAACTCAGGGTCCCCTCCGAGGCCAAGCCCTGACCCCCAGACCTTGTTCCCCTCCTCTGTCCCACCCTCCACGGGCTGTGGCCCCTGGGTGTCTCTCCTCATTGAGATACTTCTCTGTACAGCTCAGCAGTCGCCGTCCCCTCTGGAAGGACATGCACAGCCACTGTCACAGCTGGGGACAGATGACAGCCTGTGCTGAGCTCCCGCCCTGGCCGACTCCCGGACAGGATGTGGGAAGGATGCGTGCAAGGGTGGAGAGCCACAGCTGAAACAAGCAGAACTTTCTATCTATCTACACATGGGTTCCCTTCAAAGCCCGCACGGAATCCTCTTCATATGGAGCTACACAGAGGAGTAAGTCTTCAGGTCCTAGAGCCAGGCCCGTGACCTAAAGTCCACTTGCTGTGATGTGACTCAGGGCGCTTTAACAATGCCCGCCAGCTTCGTTGAGCAAGCCTGAGACTGGCAGCAACACCAGGCTTGGTTACCAAGGACATGGGACAGCATACATGCCACCCTTGGCTCATACCAAGTATTCTGTACCAATCAGTACCAATTAGCTTAGAGTGTTGCTACTGTTCCCCGAGCAAGACAGTACAGGAGGAGCTGCTCAAATGGCTCAGCCATCAAGTGTGCTACATATAAAATATTTTATTATAAAAAGCTCAGTCCCATGATATTTCAGAAGGACCTGAATGGGCCACAGTCTTCTCTTTTCCTGACACACAGAAGGGACTAATAGTAAGTGGTGTCAGTCAGTCTATCATGACACACATCATGTGCCCAAGTTCATCAGGCCTGAGGTCCTCAAAGAACCGACAGCATCAGGGACCCCAAGAGAGCCGCCACCGGGTCCACCCCACCGCTCAAACGCTTCCTGCACCAAGTGGCCCCATGGCCTAGCAGCCAGGCCGAGCCAGCTTCTCGCTCAGCCCCGCTTCAGGATGCAGGAGAGACAGGAAACGTACAACTTGTTTTCTTGTGGAAACAAAACAGTTGTCAGAGAAGCAAAAGACAACAGCTACACTCTAAACACACCTCGAGGATCCCTTCCTAGCTCAGAAGAGGAGCGAGTCGCCAGCGATGGATTCAGCGTCAGGGAAGGAAGCCGGGAGGAAGGGTCTGCTGCACCCTGGACCTGCAGCGGGAGTCCTGGACCATCCTCAGTCTCCTCCTATCACAGAGTCCCCATCCCAGTGGTCCGGTGCGAATCGCCCCTCTGCTGCTCAGCGGGGCCTGGGCAGCTCAGCTGCAGTCTGCAGAGTGGACCGCGTGAGGCAGGAGGAAGAGGGAACCAGCCCAGTGGGGCGTCAGTCGGGGGGCCGGGTGTCGGGGGCCTTCTCCTGGACTTCGTCATACTGCGGCGGTGGGGTCAGTGGCTCGATGGAGACAGGGGGCATGTTCTTATCCGGGAGGTTGATTCTGAAGTCTTTGAGGTGAAGCTTCTCAGATTTGATCCTTCGAACCTTCAGCGGCTTGAGGCGCTTGGCCAACCTGGAGTTCTGTCTGCTGGGGGGGTTCCCGGGGCTCGGCTCCACCTCGGCCCTGGTGGGGGTGGTCTGGTCAAGGCCCGTGAGGGACTCGTAGGAGGGGAGAGAGACGCTCAGCCTGGGGTTCTGCTCCATCTCCCTGGCTTCCATGTGGCTGGTGTTCATCACTTCCTCGTAGCTGGGGACGTAGTACCTGGAGGAGGCCTCTTCCTCCTCCTCTTGGCTGCAAATACAGACACACAGAGTGAGCAGGCGCCGGGGGAAGTCAAGGTCCCAGAGACCACACTGAGAGTCTGAGCTCAGCAGCTCAGCACAGAGGCCCTGGGTTCAATCCCCAGTTCGGGTGGGGGGGGGCCCAAAAAGATGAACTTCAGATCCCAGGTGGGCACTGAGCTTGAAATGGGTCCTAGGAACAATAGCAGTTAGTGCCTGCTGCTGCTGCTGCTGAGCCGGGCACAGGCTCCACATCTGCAGCACCATGGACTAAGTGCCTTTCTTATGCCCATTTTATGGATGGGGAAATATGCATCAAGTTCAAGTGACTTGGTCATGGTTTCAGGAAAGAGGCAGGTACAAGGTGAAGGCCACACTTCATCTACTATACGCTATTACTTCGCTATTAAATCTCCTTTGCCTGGAAGAGTTCATGTGTCACTATATGTCATGGGGCCTGTTTACTCCAATGCCCAGCTAGATCCTGTGGCCAAAGGCAATGGAAAACTCTATGAAACAGCTGCCAATGTCAAGCCAAAAGCTGTCCCCAGGTGGGGAAGGAATATCAAATGTAGTAGAAAAAAAGTATGGTTCATGTTTAAATTAAAATAAAAAATTATTTCCATAAAAGATACACTGCCATTAATCTTCAAAACAGTTCCCTGACCTTAAATATACTTATCCCATTAATCTTAAGAAGTTTTGGAAATCTTCATGCATGACTGTCTTTTGGTGGCTGCTTCCATGTCTTGAATTGATCCAAAACATTTACTATGATTTCTATTGAATAAAAACATCCCAGTGTCTCCTCATCTGCCTTTTTCATTGGGTTTGGCACTGTGCAACTTCTGGGTTTTCCTCAAAGCCAAAATGACCACAAAGGGTAAATGTTCTGAATGGATTCCAGACATGGAGGCAGCCGTGACAGCATAGATAAAGACACTTGTGAAAGGAGAACGCAGAACTGCTTCAGAAAGTGGCAAGAACAGTGGGATAAGTGTGATTGACATGGTTGGGGTGGGATTAGCAGCAATGTGCCTTGTACTGTAATCTATTGTTAAAAAATCTAAACATCACCATAACCATATTTATCAAATCACATTTGCAAACCATTATATATATAAAATGGTGTAATTTTTTTCTTTCCAGTTCATCCTATGATCAAAGAAATCAGATCATCAGCCTCACTCTCATTTTTCCATTGAAAAGGAAAACCAAAAACTCAGGATGTCTTTACACACACGGTGGCCAAAGCTGCCCTCCAGGACCTGCAAGGGAATCATGGCCAAGCTCAGACCCCGTCCTGCTGGCTCCATTTCCCTGCTCCCTCCGTTGGGAAGGGATTTGAATGTGCTCATGGCCAGCACAGGGAGTGACGGGCGAGTGACTTTCCTCCCTTGCCTTATGTACTTTTCCTGAGCTTTCTAGGGAAAGCCGTGGGGTGATTAGTTTTATGTGCCTGGCCAGGAGGTCCCCAGATTAAACTTTATTTCTGGGGGTGTCTGAGTGATCTCTCCCCAAGAGGCGTGAATTCAGCAGGCAGACTGGTAAAGCAGTTTGGCCTTCCCGGGGCGGGAGGGCCAGAGCCGGCTGCTGAGGGTCTGCACGGAGCGAAAGGAGGGAAGAGGACTTGTCCCCTTCTCCTGCCTCACGGTGGAGCTGGGCCATCTCTTAAAAGCTTCTTCCTCAGAGTGGGATTTAGTGTCTTCTTCCCTAGCGCTCAGCCTTCAAACGTGGGCCGAATCACACCACCGGCTTCACCGGGGCTCCAGATTGGCCGTGGTATCACATAACGTTTTGGTCAGTGACAAATAGGATGATGGCCTCAGAGGCCATTCCACCTGGTGACACGATGGCTGTCTTAGTTGACAGAAGGAAGCTGTGTGATGTTCACAGGACCAACTGCCTGGCCATGTGCTGCACTGCTCTGGGTGGCTCCTGGTCACAAGCAGCACATGACCCTGTATCTCCTCCACTGATTCTGGGTTTCTGGAAAACCCTGGGGCAGCATGAACCATCTTTCACTATCAGAAAACCAGTTCAAGCTTCCCAACATCAAAACAACTGCCCTCCTGCTATGAAGATAAGGAATGCTTGTAGAAAAATGTAAACACAGAAAAATCCGATGGAGAAAATAAAAACATCCCAAACTTTCATCTGGAGAGAATCCCAGAGCATATCTTGGGTGGACACCTCCTCCAGACCTCTGGAGCCCGCACCACCCCCAGGAGATGCGAGAGGACATCACCAGAGACCCTGTGTGGTCATCTCCTTTCTCGGGGCTGTGACAAGGTCCCATTAATAATCATGCATTGGCTGGACGAGCACTGAGACGGTGGTTCATGATTTCGCTCCATCAATGGAAAGCCAGGTTGCTTCTGAGTTTTGCTATTCAATTTTTGTTTAATTTTGCTATTCTAAACAATGATCTTACAAACGGACCGCTATAAACTCCTTCACACTGTGTAACTGTGTTCTCAGGATAAGACCTTTCCATTAGACCCGAGGGTTCGTGTCTTTAACACCACCCCCTATGGCAAAACTCCCCAATGTTACTGCCAACCCTCACTTCTCTATCCCACCTCCTCCACAATGCCCCGGCACCGGGGGGCTGCCCATCTTGGCCAATATGATAGGCGAAAAATAAAGCTCTCCTTTTATTTGCATTTCTCGACTCATGAGGTTGAACAACTCATTTTGATGAGCTGAAACGCTCGTTCACAACTCTGGTCTGGCTTCTCCGCCTGGTGTATCTTTCATGGCTACTTTTAAACTGGAGATCTCAACCTTCCTCATGCGGTCCCCAATTTGTCACCTGTCTTCTTAAACACGTTTGTGGTGTTGTGGGGCAGATGTAGTCCTGGTTCCTTACCTTTTGGAATCAGATCGTACATACACAGTGCCCCGGGTGAGATGGACAAGTAACCACACAGGTGGCCCTGGTCACCCCAGGCCCGTCCAGTTTCCCCGGAGCTGTCAAAATCGTGAGCGCCCTGTAACGCGCTCGTACCTCACGATCTGAGGAACCTTGCTCTAGAAGCATCATGTTCTTTGTAAAGTGGAAAACTGTATCACAGAGCCTTGGTGGAAGACAGCCGGAAGGTCAAGCCTTCTACACTCCCACGTGGTCCCCCCTGAGAGGGTGTGCGCCCGCCGCTAGCCCAGCCCTGGGCGTCCTCACCTGTCTTCTTCCTGCACGTGGGGTGCGGCCCCAGCCTGCTGCTGGATGCGGGCCAGCTCCTCGCCCTGGCGCTGCCTCCTCTTGTCGCGGACGCTCAGGCAGATGGACAGCAGCAGCAGCATTATCCCTGCGCCAATCAGCACGTAGGCCACGGAGAAGGTCTTGCTCTTGAGGATGCTGCTGCCGCTGCCGACCTCGGTCTTATTCCCCTGAGCCGTCGGCTTTTCTGCACCACTGAAGCCAGGGACTAGGTTCCACATGGCCATGATGACCCCGAGGACCAGCATCCCCAGGCCGATGGCGGTCAGTGCGTGGTGCGAGCCATTGGCTTTGGAGTGGGCCATCATGTCCACAAGAGCAGGGCAAGGCCCAGGGCCAAGGAAGAAAATAAATAAATAAAAAGCAGCAGTAAAAACCCTTTCTGGGCACTAAAGGAAGTCTCTAGTGCCGCATTAAAAAATCATCCGCTGAACTCCCGAGGGACGGCTCTGCACAGACTCCGGGCGTCTTGAGTGCACAGCTGCAGCCGAGAGCTCTGTGGGACACGGGAAGAGCAGAGGGAAAATCAGCCCGGGCCTGAGCCGCCTTCGCTCGCACAGGCACACAGCGGTGCTCCGGGCAGCTCAGCCTCGCCTTTGATGGCCACCTGTCTCCAGGCTCGGGCTCCCACACCTGCAGAGGAAGCTGACCCACCTATCTGCAGGAGCAAGGGAGAAGCCAGACCTTTCCTTCCAGCGGGCGGCGAGCTTTCATGAACTTTAATAATGTGCAGGGAAGCCTCGTGCTGGCTGGAGACAGCAGGAGAGTGAGGGACAGCAGGGGCCCCTGGTGCCGGGGCTGCGGCCTGCGGGGTCCATTCACCATCCTCGTGGGCTCCCCACTCCGCGCCCATGAAGGGGGATCAGGACACTTTCACCCGGCCCCCGCCTCCCAGCCACTGTCCTCTCTCACCTGCCCTTCTCTGCACCCCCAGCAGCACCCACAGTTTTCAGGTCTCCCAGGCCGGCTGCACTTACAGCAGCTCCTGCAAGCCCCCACCAGCTACTGTGGCAAATCTGCTTCTTCTGGAGACCACACCGTCACAGGCTAGCCTGGCACATGGATGGAGACCAAGTCCCCCAGCAAGACAAGTGTCCCTTCAGCCACAAGGACCTCCTTTCCTTTTCCCCTTTCCCCTCTCCCCTTCCCTTCCTTTTCTTTCATTTTTGTCATACTAGGGATTGAACCCAGGCCCTTCAAACTAAGCTATATCCCAGCCTCTTTTAATTTTTTTATTTTGAGACAAGATCTCTCTAAATTGATAAGTTGCCCAGTCTGGGCTCAAGCTTGCAATCCTCCTGCCTCGCCTCCCAGAGTGCTAGAATATGAAAGTTTTCCTTTTCTTAAAGGAGGCAAAACCCTACACATTTCTCATCACAGCTCTGTGCCCAACTGGACCAAGAAAGTCCTCTTCCCAGGAAGCAGTTCACAGACCCTGAGCTAATGGAAGCCAGCAGGTCCAGGGGGCTGAGTGAGGCAGGGTGTTAGTCACCTGATGCTTGGGGTTAGCACAATTTCAGGGGCCTCTGGGCTGGGGATGGAGCTCAGCAGTGTAAGTGCCTGCCTGACAAGCACGAGGTTCTGAGTTCAATTCCTGGTACCAAAAAAAAAAAAAAAAAAAAAATTCAGGGCCCACTGAGGGGCGCAAGCAGTGCTCTTTGCTGACCACTGCTCGATCAGCTATTCCCACGGCAGGAAATTTTGCCAAACGGTAAAACTCGGCCGACATTTAGGTGGGCGAGGCCCTGTTTCCAACCCCGCGTTCTTTCCGGTCTTTCCAAAGGGACAGCCAACCAGGCCAGGTGACACTTGATGCCTCTGAGACATTTTCTTGTCAAACCACAGGCTTCAGCTGAAGCTGGCCGCTCTGATTAAAAAAAAAAGATCCTCCACAAATATTTGGGACAACATCGTGTAGCAGCTTGAGGTCGCTGCCTTCTTTTCTCTGCCTGACAAATATTTCTCACGCTGCATCTCAGTGCCCCGCGAGCCGCTTGAGGCACCGGAGAGGCAGGTGAGGAAGTTCAGGCTTCCAGGGTGGCGGGAAAGGGCCTCCCAGGGACAGCAAGGAATGAGAAGAAAGCGCAGGACCCGTGGCATTTGGCATCAGACATATAAACTGTTTACACCCCTGGCCTCTGTGATTCCACCTTTCTGGGGTGAGGTGGTATGAAAATACTCACTGCAGCTTCACAGCAATGAGGAGTTGGAAACCACTAAGATAGTCAATAATCCAGATCTGCATAAATGCGTTACGCTCCACACGCCGTTAAACTACAGCCACACAGCAGCCAGTCAAGTGGGATTAAAACCACAGTGCGTTCAGTACGGTTCTAATTTAAAAGAAATTCTATATAGGAATACACGAATATATAGGAAAAAAGACTGGATGATTATACTTTAGCGAAAAAAAATTTAAAACATGCTATGTGTTGAAATATATAAACACGCATGTTAAAATCCTTCGGGGGCTGAGCACACTCTGAACTTGTACCTAGGATTGCTTCTGGGGCTGGTAGAGGTAGAGAAGAGGAACTTTGATTTGTTTCTGGATTTTTAACTTTTACCGATCAGAAGGCAGCACAGGAGGGCGATGAAGGCAGAACGTGGTGGGCAGTTGGCTGGGTGCTTGCTGGTCTTTGCTCTGTTTGTTCTTCCTCAGCTGTGTGACCTTGGGGCAGTTACTCAACCTCTCTGTGCTTCAGCATCCACAAGTGGAATACAGAGCCGAGCCTTGCCCGTATACACCTCTGAGGGAGAGTGATGAGGAATAAGTAAGAGTGCCCAGAGAACCCGGAACAGTACGCAGCCAGAGCCTGAGATCATCCACAAATGGCACAAACATTACTTCTGGGGGGCAAAATTCTAGGTATTGCACAAGATTCCACGGTAAGATTCCTTAGGGGAGTGACAGGGAAGGTTCGAGAAACGCTCTTTTTTTCTGCTTCCAAACACTCAAATGACACATGCCATGATGCTCATCATTATTTCCCCGCTGTGCTAGGATGATTTTTCTTTTCTTTTCCTTCCTGGGGGAGTAAGAGGTGGGAAAGAAATGTTCGTGGGTCGATTTCACAAGGACAAAGTGAAAGGAAGAGTTCCGTCCTCCGAGTTCTGGGCAGGGCTGTGTCCAACAGCGGCTTAAACTCGCCCTCCGGCGTGGTCTTTCTTTTGTGGACCATGGTCTCCGCTGTGTCCCCTGGGCTCTGTGAAAATGCAGTCCTGTTTACCCCCTGCCTGGCTGGTTGACCCTGGACGGCATCTGGGTTATATTTAGCGTGCTGTTCTTTCCCCCAGCAAATATATGGAAACAAGCTAAATTTGGGCTCAGAAGATCTGGATTGCACGGTTTCCAAATATGTCCCTAAATGGAACAGGCTGACCTCCGGCCCCAGGTTGGACCTCTTCTTCATGACTCATGATGCAGGGAGCCCTAGGGACAAAACAGGGGCCCTGTGTCTGGGTTCCTAAGACCGAGCCATAGCCAGTTAAGAGAGTGACCTACCTGTTGTCACCGGGGGCGGCTCCCAGCAGAGCTGCAAACAGCTCTTCATGCTAAAATCCCGAATGGAGGATCCACCTGTAAAAGCGATCAGAGAGAGGCAGTGCTCTAAGAAAGCTGTGAGTGCTTTAATTTCATGAGGTGTTCATTGGGGAGCCCCCTGGGTTTGGGGGGCTCCAGAAAGAAACTGAGTCAGGGAAGTGGATACACGAGAGGTGGTACATACGGAGCCAAACCTGCACACAGGGGCAGCAGAAGGGAGAGAAGAGTCGTGGTGACGGGGTCCACCCAGTTCTCCTGTGGCTCTGTCCCGAGGAAAGGCGGACACACTGCCTGGTCCCCGGATGAGGAATGCACAACCCGGAGAGCCGAGCATGAAGGACCAGCCAGGACCAGCACGGGGCCCTCCGATCTGCCAGCCCGGAAGCAAAAGTCCTCAGCAAAGCATCAGCGGGTGGAATCCAACTTTCTGTTTGAAGGGGGTGCATCAGCGATCGAGTTGGGTTTATGTCAAGAACACAAAGCTGGCTCAGTATGAGGGACTCGAATGCCACCTCACAAGAGACAGGGGCCACAACGGTGTCACCCCATGGAGGACTACGCAGCAGGGATGGTGACGTGGGCACCAGTGAGGCAGGCCTGACACGCATTAATGAGTCACGGGACAGCAAGCGCACCCAGTGTGCCGGCCGCTGCGATGTCCGGGGCCAGGCCCCACCAAGCGGAGCGGTGCCCTGGTCCTGCATGGCAAGGAAGAAGTGCAGAGACTGTGCCCTAACCTTCAGGCTAACCACTGCCACCCACGAGAATGAAACACGGCACTGGAGTGGGGTGGGGGCTGCAGGGTACCTGGGTGCTGCTTTATTACATCAGTCCTTGCAAGTCACAGGGTCAGTATATTCTATTTTGATTGGCTGAAATATTTCCAAATAAGAATTTTCCAAACCTATCGATGTTGTTCCTTACTCTCAGCACAAAATGCAATCTCCCCCCTCACAGCTTTCATACTCATCTCACCTAGGCAGGGCTGCTGCCTCCTTCTCATAGTTTATCTGCTAGCTCAGTGGCTTCGTTCTGTTTTGTCACACCACACACTTCCTGCCACAGGGCCTTTGCATTTGCTGCTCCCACAGCTTGAAAACACTTTCACTGTCTTGTTTGACTGCTTCTTTGGCTATCTCTGTCTCTCAGCCCAGGATCACCTGTATCTGCAAAATGTTCCCTGTTTCCCCAGCTGCTCAGTCCCTTGGTGGCATCCTCCTCACAGATGGGTGACATTAGGTCTTTTTTGCTTTCTTGGTGATTGATTCCCTGAAAGAAGGTTCTTGTTGCTGCCTTCCTTGCTGAATGTTGCCACCCAGCACCCTGTGCCAGAATTTAACAAGCATCTGATAAATGTGTGTAAAATGAACCCTGAGTGTCAGGAGAGTTTAAACATTTACCTGATGCCCCCATCACTGGCAGGGAGCTCCCCATCAAGGTGGGCATCCAGGGGACAGGGGCAGTGACAGCAAACTCTCAGGGGTCCTGGACACCCACATCTTGACTCTGCATGCAAATGATTTCCTGGCAACGTGGGTAAGGTGTACAGAGCACATGTGACTTCCGCGGAGACAGATGGCCATCACATCACTATTCCCTGGTGGGGTCTCAGTGGCTCCCCATCTGTGCACTTGGTCACATTCTTGGTCAGGGTGGCAGGGAGGGCTGTGCCCAGGGCAGGAAGTTCCGGCTCTGGGCCCCAAGTGCTCCACCCTGCTGGGCCCCAAGTGGGACTGGAGCTGCAGGTCCAAGCTGGCTCTCCGTGAACCAGGGCAGACACAATGGAACACCGAGGGCTAGGGTGGGCACTCAGCGGTAGAGCACGAGCCTGGTGTGCTTCAGTCCCTGGGCTATATCGTCAGCACGGAAACAGACAAACAAAAGCACAAATAATAAAACCAGCACTGCGGGGCTTAATTAACAGCAGCAAAGCGCCAAGTGCTGCTGGCTGCGAGTTATGTGGCTGCCACCCACCCCCACCCCGGCCCGGCCCGAATCACAAGAACCGTAGAGCACGATTTAGGAATCAGGATCTGAGCTGGACCACCATGGGGTAGAGAGCCGGAAGCACCTGGCAGGCCCACGGCAGGAGAGGGTGGATGGCTTCTCTGTTACTCGGGCTGGGTGTCGGCCCAGTCCCACCCCTGCCAAGCTGCATAACTGCGAAAGGGATCCAGGCTCCACTCCACAGGTAACCAGCTGAGCTACGTTCATGTCACAAAGGAGGAATTCAGCAGGGCCTTCCACCGAGCCAAAGCCCGTGGCACTTCAGTCACCCAGCGCCAGTCTCAGGCAGAGGGGGCAGAAAAAAGCCTCTGAGCCACCAGCCCTGCAGCTGCCCCTGGCCTGTCTGGGAGAGAGTTTCAGGTCACCTCCCCACGCACACAGGGTCACAAGGTGCCCGGCTCCTGTTCCAACAGAGCCCCTGATCTCTTAGCTTTGCCACTGAGTTATGAGCAATGTGCGAATGAGTCATGAGGGTAGAGCAGAGGGCAGGAGGGCGGCCGGGGCCAGAGGACGCTGAGGAAAAGCAGAGGGAAGAGGATGGCCGGCAAGGCCACACACGGTGTGGCTGCTACTTTTTTCTTCTTGCTGAGACAAAATACCTGACACTCAACATTAAGGAAGGAAAGGTTTATTTAGTTCACTGTTTGTGGAGGTTTCAGTCTGTAACCAGATGGCTCCAAGACAGGGTGGCCTGGCATAGGGGCAACAGTTTGAGGGGGCAGGAGACAGCAAAAGCAGTCAGAGCAAAAAGGGGGAAGAGAAGCCTCTTTTCTTCCCTTATTGCAAGCAGGCTTCACCCCTTAGGGTGGTTGTATGTAGCACTCACACCAACTCTGTGCCCTCCTCTTGTACAGGATGAAGACGTTTACAAACTGAGGTCACTTAGTTAAGCTTCTAAACTGCTCAAGTTGGCACAGATGCATCAACCATTACAGTACATGGCTGTAACCCCAGCACTCTAGGAAGCTGAGGCAGGAGGATTGCAAGTTTAAGCTCAGTCTAGGCAATTTAGTGACTTACCAAGCTGTGTCTTAAAATAAAAAATTTGAAACGGGCTGGGGTGAGTAATCTACAAGGGCAAGGCAGGGTGTTAACCATAGCAGTGAGAGTCACAGAGTGCCAGCCGCAGCAAGAATGAATGAAACCAGCAGCAGCTGATACCCAGCACGAATCAGGTCCTTCTCTAAATTCCCCCAGGCCCCACAGCCACCCTGAAGAGAGTGACAGCTCTGAAGTCACCTCACCAGGGAGCAGTGGAATCGAGACTCACAATCAAGTCTGCTGAAGTCACCCTGTGTGCTGAGCCATGCTGGCTTCCGCAAGGGTGTGGTGCCATCTGTGATCATGCCAGACAAGTCCCACAAAGGGCTGTCATCACAAAAGCATGAAAGGGAACAGGTGAACATTTCTTTGACTCTTTGAAGATTTTTCTGTAATTCCTGGGCCCCTACTGTGTGCCAGGGGCTTTGGGGTGCCCCAGACCCGTGACAGTCCAGTCCTGCAGGAGACAGACTGTCCAGGAGGAAGTCATTGTCCAAGGAAGGATAGAAGTGTGTAAAGCTACTTTGTGCCCAATCATTGCTACAGCAAAATACCCGAGGCCAAAGACTTTATAAAGTGAAGAGGTTGTTTAGCTCCCAGTGTTAGGTGCTGAGGATCCAAGATCTGAAATCTATCTGCTCGGCTGCTGGTGAGGCCCCCCTGGCTAAGTTACCTAACACAACGATGGTCTCGCCGTGGATGCATGTTGAAAGGGGATGATCCCATGATGAGACAGTAGGCCTGAGAGATTCAGGCTTATGTCAAAGTAGGACAACCCGCTCTGGTGGGAGCTAACCAGCGTCCCATGAGAGCTACTTCAGTTCCTCCTGAGAGCAGTACCCTCTTCCACTAGGCGCACTGTTGACGCCACCGTACTGGGCAAAGACCTTCCAACATACAAACTTTTGGGGGACACTCTTCAGCTGTATCCGACCTGTAGCGACCCTTACATAGTTAATCTTTTTGATGTACAAACAGGGATGCTTAGGTTCAGAGAGGTAAAGCCATTTTTCCAGAGTCACACAGTGAGCATGAGGCAGGGATAAACTATCTGATCTAAAATCCCGTTTTTAAATCTACTGCTAAAAGAGGACCCTGTAATGGGCCTACATAAAGAGGCTGGAGGTACAAATTTGAGGAGGTGGGGGGAAAGGAACCAGCTCTGTGAGGCCTCGATGTGCCTGTTTCTAGGGTATAGCTTGGTGGCAGGAGGAGGTGAGGTATTCTGGGAGGAGGGAGAGGCCAGAGATGGGGAAGTGGCCTTCCCAGAATGCACCCGGGCAGGCAGGGAATTGCTACCACTCCCCTCCCCCACCCTAGTGCCAGCTGTAAGTGAAACTGCTGATAAAACCTAACCCAGCGGGGCTGCTCACTAATCCACTTAAGCAAGGGTGCAGTTGAGGAAGTCAGATTCATCCTGCAGCCCGCAGTCTGGAGACCAGGAGGCAGTTGGACAGCCACGCATCTTTCTTGCTAGCTTGGCACAGCGGCTCTCTTGGGGAAAGCAGCTGGTGAGCAGCCTATTTACAGGACTGGCACAGGGGAGCCAGTCTTGAGGTTCCAGCCGCATTCAATATTTCTCGGGAAGTGGGACATCTCTGGGTCTTTCTCTACTAGCATGGAGTGGAGGGATAATGGTAGCAGCAGGTCCCCGCTGATGTCATTTCAAAGTACGGAGACACTTGGAACTATCTCCAGGCCCTGGCCAGGGGCCTCCCTGCAGGTGAGCTGCTCTGGCCTGTCACTCTGGCAAGGAGGCCACGTGCAGACATGGACACCAGGCTGCCCCGAGTCCACGCCCAGCAGAGTGGAGGTCACTGCCCAACTGACAACCATAAGAGGCACCGTTACCCCTGCCTTTGCCGTTTTACTGAGGCGCATACTGAGGCCCAGAGAGGCTGAGACACTTGTCCCATTTGTCAGCGCAGGAAGCAGAAGGCCCTGTTTGCCCAGCCTTCCCGGTGCATGGAGAGGCCAAAGCACAGCCTTCAGCCAGCCCAGAGGACAGAACCACGGCAGGCAGATTCCCTTCTGCAAGGCTGGGTCCGTTCCGCTCTGGTGTGGCCAGGAGATGCTGAGGACTTCAACGATCTCAGCCTGGGCCTAAGGTGGGCAGATGGGGGCGGGGGAGAGGCTGGCCTGCCCGCCCTGCCATCTGGTCAGTGTTCCCGGCTGCCCACCAGGCCTGCGGGAAGCCGGGTGTTGTCAGCACATGGCGTTTGTCCTACTGCAGCAGGCAGGTGGGAACTGATTCACTCGGCATTTCCTCCCCTGGGAGCAGCAGAGTACAGGAAGACAGAAAGAATAAACCTGGGACCCCAAGAGGCAACACCTGGCCATCCACGGGCAGTGGGATTCCGAGTGTGGGCTGGTCACATTTCAGCCTTACTCAGTGATGACCCTGACATCACCTGGCCTCTCTTGGTCTCAGCTCTGTCACCTGCAAAGAGGATTTATCCTAAGGTCCACCTCACCAGCTATTAACCATTACCAGCGTAAGTGTTGTTTGTTTGTTTGTTTTTGCTTGGTTTTGGTACCAGAATTAAACCCAGGGCCTTCACAATGAGCTGCATCCCCACCCCTTTTCAAATTTTTGGAGTCAGGATCTCACTAAGTCGTTAAGCTGTCCAGGATGGGCTTGAACTTGTGATCCTGCTGCCTCAAGCCTCTCAGAAGGCTGGGATTACAGGTGTGCACCACCATGGCTGGCACAGTTACCGGGATTTGTTCAACCACTCCGAGTACTAGGAACTGGGTGCCTGGTCTGCAGGGTCCTCCAGGCAGTGCTGGGGACAGAGATGCCACCCCAGATAGCTGAGCTAATAGGCCGAGTCAAGCTAAAGGTCAACAAAGCTGGGGTGCTCAGGTTCACAAGTCACCAAGAAAGTGAGAGCAGAGCAAAGATTTGAAGAACAATACGGAGATTGCGGACAGGCATTCCAGGCTGAGGGGATCACAGACAAGGCTCTGGCTCGGGAGCCTGCTTGGTAGTTTCTAGGGACTTCCAGGCTGAACCCAACAAGTCAGGACATGGAGCACCTTAACCCGGCCGAGGGGAGCCGCTCGGATGGGCTAGGTGCCACCTACTGACCCTCACAGGCATGTGGGTGCCCATCCATTGCTAAGGAGCTCAGGACAGATGAGGACAAAAGCACAGCTGTGTGTCCAGGGACAGAGGGGAGTCTGGGCCCCCCTTAGGACAATGGACCAGTACCACTCGTGGTCCTGAGTCTGGGAAAAGGTACACGGTTGGCTGGACCCATGGCCGCAAAGAAATCCAGGTTTCAGCGCCTGGTATTTGTGACTCCTTACCTTATATGGCAAAAGTGCTTGGGTGAGGTGACTCAGCTCAGGGTCCCCAGATGGGAGATTTCCCTGAATTGTCCAGGTGGCAGCTACAAGTGTCCAAAGAGGGAGGAGGAAGTCGGAGCTGTGAGCATGGAGGGAGAGGTCAGGTACAGGCCAAGGAGTGCAGGCAGGAAGCGGGGGGGGGGGGGGGGAGAGAAAGCCAGAAGAGAGTTCTCCTCCAGAGCCTGCCCCAGGCTGCCCTTCACCCAGGAAACTGCCTCGGGGCTTCCGGTCTCCAGGGTGGCAGGGGGATAACTGTGTGTTGCTTCTAGCTCCCATTTCTGGGCTTATTTTTTCCCCAGAAGCCACAGGACAGGGATACAGCAGTCTGAGGTATGGGTGAGGAGCCCGGTCTGCACTAGCTCCACCTTTACAGGGTACACACCGATTTCCCGGGGACTCAGAGCTATGGTTCCAGGGCCCTAAGCTAAACCAGGCTGCAGCACACTGAGGCCCAGGAAGGACTTTACACCCCAAGGAGAAGAACATGCAGGAAGCAGGGCCCTCAGGCCACACCTCCCAGACCTTTCTTAGACTGCGGATCGCGCCCTTTGGAGAAAGCTCATGCTGCCCATATCTGGACTTTCCCTTTGTAGCCACAGTGCTGCCTCACAGACCTGGTTCCCAAAGCTTTTGCCAAGAGCTCTTCTGCTACCATGCTGAGCTGGTCTGACCCTCTCTCACCACACTGCACCCACCCCCCTTCTCCTCGGTGTCCCTCAGTCCTGTGTTCCAACCAGAGCTGCTTTCTCTTGCTCCTGGGCTCGTTCCTGCCTCAAGTTTTGGAAAATCACGGGCTGGGCTGGGTCCTTCTTCCAACAGTTGCACTTTTAGAATGGCTGCTTTGTCCACATTTATTATACATACCTGGCTTCTTACTATACTGGTTTTCAGTGTTAGTCTATTTTTATTTGTAACATTTATTCTATTTAATGTAATCTGTTTTCCCAGCATTCGGGAGGCTGAGGCAGGAGGATCACTGCAAATTTGAGACCAGCCCAGGCTACAAAGTGAGCTCAAGATCAGCCTGAACTGCATAGTGAGACCCTGTCCCCCCCAAAAAAGGACAAAAACATTTAGCCCTTTTACTTTTATGCATTAACTAAAGATATATAAATATAACTTTAATATAATCATATCTTAACTGATTGGTTATTATTCATTGTCATGTTTAAATTCCCTAAGAATCCTATGACAAATTTGCCAAAATAATCCTCTTTTCACAAGGCAAGGGAATGAAGTTCAGACAAGTGCAGTAACCCACTCAAAGTTACAATTCAAACTAGACTCATTCGGTTCCCTGCCAGCATGTTCCCACTCACTCCATACCCCCAGGTAGCCCTATCTGCTGTCCTGGTTGCCAGATTCCAGCCTGGGTTGGTTTGGGGTTCTGTGGCCAGGGGGTAAAATTCCTGTTTTCTTTTGTGTCGTTTTTCCTTCATAAGAACTGACTTTCCCCATGTGTCACTCGGGCTTCCGGGCCTTGACACGCACCTGGACCTCCCATAAATAACTGAAGCCGGGCATTAAATCGTAAAACTGGAATGAAGGTTAAGATGGGGTGGCCGGCAGCAGAGGCGGGAGCCCCTTGGGGCCGCTGCCAGCACCAAACAGCAACTAACTTTCCCGTGGTTTTACAGGCTGCAAGCTGAAGACGAAGTGAGGTTTGTCCTGGGACTTCTCTCCTCTGCTGTGGACGGCCACCTCGTTCCTGTGTCCTGCCCAGGCCCTGTGTGGACCACTGAGTCCCCCTCGTCTCTTGGAGGACAGGACCCATGATGCCCATCTTAACCCCATCATCTCCAGACACAGCTCCGTCCTGAGGTTCTGGGAGCAGACATCAGCATAGGAGTTTTGAGGGACATTATTCCCCCCTGGGTAATCAAACATGACCCAGCCTGGCCAGAGCGCTTACCACCTGCGAGGCACCACCAGTACTTGCCCTGTAAGGGATTCCAGCATGAAACCCCACTCATAGGAGGCCAGGGTATAGTCAGACCCCTGGTCTGGGCTATAACCCCACCTCCGTCACCAGCAGCACCAGCTGGGTGTGGTGGCACATGCCTGTAAGTCTGGCATTCAGGAGGCTGAGGCAGGAGGATCTCTGAGAGTTTAAGGCCAGCCTGACCTGCATAGTGAGAGCCTGTCTCACCATGTCACCGCCCCACCCCCAAAAATGAAAAACACTGACCCCAGAAGGTTAAGAAGTGAACATTTAACCCGCATTGAGTGGGCAGTGCTGGGTATACAATAAGCACCAAGACACAAGGGCAGGCAAGGGAAGGCTGACCTTCAGATGCCCTATCTGCTGCTAGACCGCCCTCACTGCCTGCCCGAGGCATTAACATCTTTCTCCATCAGGTCTTAGTTGAGCTGACTGTCCCTTCAGGCTGCTTGTACCATTCACTGGAGGTACAAATGGATCCAATCACTTTTATTATCCTTTGTACTAATAAAATTAATTAAAAGCCTACAAATGGACCAAATCCAGTCAGTTGCTTGAATCTGAGTAACTGCTGCCCAAATATAAACCTAAAAATTAATACTATTCATACGAATTTTAAAAATTACAATAACCAACACATTTATTACCTTAAATTAAAAGAGATGTAC
The DNA here is from genome assembly GCA_004027455.1 of Hydrochoerus hydrochaeris. NCBI lineage: Eukaryota > Metazoa > Chordata > Mammalia > Rodentia > Hydrochaeridae > Hydrochoerus > Hydrochoerus hydrochaeris. The sequence goes on along the minus strand of PVLA01001553.1, from coordinate 281,555 downwards.
TTGCATTTGTGAATTTCTTTCAACATTTTTTTGTGCATAAAGGCAGCTAGCTGATTTGTGCCTGGTGCGCAAAACACCGTGACACATTTGGCTTTTTTCTGTGGCCAGAGTGGCGCCTGATTTTTCAGGTAATTTCCCATCACATTCTCTCTGGCACGTGTGTGCATTTCTTCCAAACCTAAATAAGCTTTTATGAAGTGACAATTTTTTTCCAAGTAATTTTTACCCATGGCATTTCTTTGCAGGTTATAGTTCATCAATAATTAGTTCTCTAAATTTTAACATGGAGATCTCACAAGCACCTTCCTACTGGTATGGATAATGTGCATGTACAATTGCTGTACTACAAATTTTGATACCATTTTGATGTTTTCCTTGAGGAATTGTAATCTGATGACATCTGGTCTGTAAAAATCAACGCCTTTCTTTGCATTATTGTAATGAAAGATCCCCTTGAGAAGCGCCAGGAAGTGAAGACTGTGGCCTGCATACGGTAGGTGCTAGGCAGGCGTTAGTTATGGATTTTTGCTTATGTTTTGTGGCCTTTCTTCCTCCATGCAGTGAAAAGCTCTAATTGCTCCTGCTATGCCTGCAGCCACCTCCGGAAGGCAATGATCAGGGCTGATTCTTTATCTAGGGCTTTCTGTCCCTTGCAGCCAAAAGTTCTAGAGTGCTAGGGCCAGACACTGAGTTCTAATCAAAATAGATCTTTAGAATTCTGTCCAGTACCCCAGGAGCCAACTGTCTGAATGGACACATTTTACACAATCCCATTAAAACAGGAAATGTGGGTTTGGGGAGGCTGGTTTGTGGGTGGGGATGGTCAGCCGGGCTGCCAGTCTAAGTGCTTAATTTGATCACATGCCCAGCTAGGCAGTGGGATCTAACACCAGGGCTGTGCACTTGCCTCCTAGTCTGTGACAGGAGAGTGCTACGTCCTCTGGGCTGCATCTGAGGACCCCCCCCCGCCCCAGCACAGGCTGGGGATGGCGCAGAGAGCTGTTGCTTTAGCTGGTGGCAACCTGCGAGGCAGCAAGGCTGGAGGACTTGGTTGAGGGACTATGGCTCTTCTGGGACTATAAACCCCAGTCCGGCTGTAGCCTGTGACCTCAAGCAGTTGTTAAAGAGTGACAGCCGACTGCCCATCTGGAGGCCAGTGGAGGCCCGGCAGGGTGGTGCAGTTGGCACCCACTGTGGCTGAGGACTGGGGGAAGCACACTCAGTGGACAGCAATAGTGGCCCTGGCTTACGAAGCCCAGGTGACAGGGCAGGCTGTTCTGTGAGCTTCCAAGTCCTTTCCAGATAAGAAATCATTGCTGAAAAATGTGGCTACATGTCAGATATGCTACATAGGAACAAGGAGCCCCAGGGAGGGTGAGGAAGGGCTGCAGGGACACCGGCAGGGGTCTCCAGGGCCAGGCAGGATGCCTGGACCAGCATCTGCTCATGATCCAACTGTCAGAGCAGGCAGAAACAGCCCAGCCGCAGCCCCTCTCCTGCGAAGGGCTGTGTTAGCTCCCTGTTGCTGCTGCAAGAAACGAACATCCAGCTGGGCGTGGTGGCTCACGCCTGTAATCCTGGCACTCGGGAGCCTCAGGCAGGAGGAGTCTTGAGAGTTTCAGACCAGCATGGGCTACAAAGTGAGCTCAAGGCCAGCCTGAACTGCATAGAGAGACCCTGCCTCAAAAGATGAAAAAGAAAGAAAGACCACAAACACAGGAGCCTAAAGCAGCCCAGACTGATTCTCTTGGAGCTCTGGAGGTCAGAAATCCACAAGCGCGGTGTCAGGAGGGCTGCGTTCCTTTTTAGAGTGGGGAGAAGCCCACTTCCTGGCTCTCCCAGCTCCTAGAGCCCTCCTGCACCCTCGGCTCCTGGTCCCCTCCTCGGTGTCACAGGAGCATCCCTCTGACTGTCACTCCTGTCCTCCCACCTTCCTCCCTGACTCTGGCCTGCACACACCCCGCCCCTTATAAAGCCCCAGGGGACTGTGTCATGCCCACCCAGTACCCGAGAAATCTCATCACAAGATCCCTGACGTAATCATATGTTCAAAGGTCCTTTTACCACACAAGGAAGCACAGTCCCTGGTTCTGAGATTAGAATTAATCATTGTTGAGGGGGCCATTATGGCCTGAGGCCCAATCTTGTACAATTTCAAGGGTTCATCGGTTTTTTTACAGACTGTCCCCTGGGATAAGAATCCCACTCTGATGTCTCACAGCACAGCTCTTGGTGTTTTTGGAGATACAGACATGACTGGGGTTACGGACTTTCCAGGAGAGACGGGCTCTCCAGGACCCTGGCCAGGAAACCTCACTTCCTCTTCTTGAGCAGCCATGACCACGAGTGCAGACCCAGGGGTCTAGCCGCAGTCCCCTGTTAATAAGTGGCAGAAGGAGGCCCCAACTGCAGTCTGGGTCCAGAGTCCACCCTTTCTACTCTGCTAAACCCAAACCCTGCTTTACAAACAACACCCCTTGCACCTTCCTTCCGCACACAGCTTGGGGACAGGGCACTCCTTTGTTTAATGCCAGAGCGGTTTGCTGAGAGAAGAGAGAGAGGGTGGGGTCTGCTCCACTCACAGGGAAGGCGAAGGCTTGCTGTTCAGTCAGCCTTGGTGGCTAAACGCTGACACAGGGCATGGCTGTCTCCCTGACTCAGCCCCTGTGACCAGGAGAACACAGGGGCCACGTGATGCCTTGTCTTACATCCAAAAACTCGGCCCCCCTCTGAGCTGCCATCACACAGTGTCAGGGTTGAGATGAGCCACAAGCTTGGAGCCTGGTCTGCACCGGTCATTTGCACCTCTGCATCCCTCCCTTTCAGGCCGGGAGCTACTCCAGCACCATCTCTACCCTTCAGGGTAGAGATCTACAAGGTGACCTGAAGAAATGGCAAAGAAATGGTAATGCTGAAGTAGCCAGACGTAAGGGTCAGCAAGGGACAAGACTTCCCCTGAACCCAGAGAAACTGCCAGGTACAACCACAACCATAACTATAAATCGTCCACTGCTGCTTGTTGAGTGGCCCCCACGCACTGGGCAGAGATAGTGCCCTAGGTAAAGGTAACCCCCGGGCAGGAGCAAAGCTGCTGACTAGCTGTTGTCTCCCCCAGTCATTTTTTCAACAAACATCACCAGGGCATGTACAACATGGCAGCAGTAGTCTTGATACTGGGGTGCAGCACCAAGAATCTCAGGGGAAACAACCCAGCTCCAGGTTCCTTTACAGATACGCTTTTTCCCTACAAAACATCAGCGCCAATAGGAAAATCAAGTCGTGTGGACAGAGATGCCTCATTACCATACAGGAAGCCACTGGAAGATCTTTCAAATAAGCTCCTATTATCTCTCCTCAGTGTGGAACTGTCAAGCTTGTTGCATGAGACTCCTGAGGGGGCCTCTGGACCCTGAGGGTTGACCCAGGCGGTCTGCTGGGATGTGCCAAAATACCTCTGTCAGCAGCACAGCATACAGGTCTCTTTCTGTGATTCTGCAAATGGGGGTGGCCAGGCCCAGCCAACCAGTTTCTCCTATTTTGTATGGGCGTAGCCAGGCCCAGCCAACCAGTTCCTTCTATTTTGTATGGGCGTAGCCAGGCCCAGCCAACCAGTTCCTTCTATTTTGTATGGGCGTAGCCAGGCCCAGCCAACCAGTTCCTTCTATTTCCTATGGATGTGGTCAGACCCGGCCAGTCAGTTACTCCTATTTCCTGTGGGTATAATCAGAACCCTTGAGACCCAAGGCTTTGCTGTGGTGTACAGGAAATGCCAGCAGTACCCTGTGGGATTGCAGGACACGATGGGGCCTGGAGCTGCTCAAGCGCCCAGAGTGGTGTCCGGGATTCCGGGTGGGGGGAGGTAGGGTGAGTTGAGTTCTTTCTGTGACCGGGGTGCTTTGGAAATGGCTGTTAAGGCCACTCATAAAGAGAAGCCTTTGCCGTGGTAAGGACACCGCTCCTGGGCTGTGTATTGAAAGGTCTCTCCCAGGGCTGCTCTGCCACCCCACGGACACTGTCATACGTCACCCACGGAATGCACCCGGGGTGTGTCACAGGATGGAAGGGCTCTACGGCACTGTCAGGGTCGTAACATGATGGAGCGGCAGGCACATGGCGAGGAGGAAAGGCAGGGAGCTGGGCCTGCAGGCCGCCTCTCCTGCCCTGGGGCCTGGTGTCTCACCTGGACCAGGACTGCAAGGCCCCTCCACAGCCTGCCTGGGCCCTTGTGCTGTTCTCAGAGCGCCCTTTCCAAAACGCAAACCGCAGCGGAGTGCTCCATCTCACCGCCCCACGGATCTCAACGCCCGTCTCCCAGTTTTCCAACGCTGCCACCTCTGTTCCGGCCAGCATAATTGGTAACTGGCTTGGCTTCCAAATCAGCCTCGGCCTCACCTTTGGGATATCCCTCCCTCCTTCCTCCCTTGCTGCCTTCCTTCTCTTTCCCTGGTACTGGGGATTAGACCCCGATCTTTCACCTAAGCTACACCCTCAGCCCTTTCTTGTATTTTATTTTGAGGCAGGGTCTCACCAAGTTGTCCAGACTGTGCTCAAACTTGCCATCCTCCTGCTTCAGCCTCCCAGAGTGCTGGGGTTACAAAGCTGCTCCAGCCCTGCTGCCCAACTGTCATTTCAGTGGCATCTTCATATTGAAGTTTCCAAAGCAAACACCTGTGTCCTTCTATACCCCAACATGACCCGGGTGTTAGATGTAGCCAAGACTGAACCTGCAATCACTGCGCTTGTTTCTTTGCTGATCTCACGCCCTTTGTGCCAGCTCTCGGAAGGCTGCGATCGGACAGATGTGCTAGGCACCTGGAAAGCGCTCGGCAAATATCATCACGGTGAGTACCGCGCTGGCTGCAGGCATGGCAGCCGTGTACAATAGAGTGACTTTTTGTTGTTGCAGTGCTAACGATGGACCCAAGGGCTGGGGCTTGACCTCTGAGCCGCACGTCCAGCCCCGGCACTGCACCTTGAGTGCCAATCTGGCAGCAGTTACACGCCATACTTGGCAGTGGGAAGAATTTCCTGGTGAAGCTGCTACCAAGTAAAGCATTCTAATAGCAGGGGAGATGATACTCGTTTCGTGAGCTTTTTTGAGGGTGTGTTCCATCTTTTTGGGGGGTGTAGTCCATCTTTGTGTTGCGAATCTGCTTAAGCAAGGCCTGTGTGTTCACGTGTTCTCACTGCCTCCAGACACAAAATGAACCCACCAGGGTGGATGCATAGGCTGCCCGGTGGTCACTGCTCCTGTGCCCACTGTCCAGCTGGGATGCCTTCTGCCCTTGCAGCCCCCAGGGAAATGAACTAGTTCTTTCTACCCTGCCCAGTCCTAGCCCTCACTCCCCACTCGCCCTGCTGTCAGCAGTTACCTCCTTGGTCTTGATCCTCAGAATAATCATTTACCCAAGGAACTTGGGCTCTCATGTTTGCAAATAAAGAACGCAAAGCCCAGAGAAGTGCAGTAACTTCTCCGAAGTCACACAAGCTGTGAACACAGCGTGCCAGGCTGTGTGGCCGGGTGTCAGCAGCAGGAGGTGGGGTCACAGGGAAAGGTGTGATGAGACCTTAGTCATCTCTCCAGGTGCTGTGCTGCCCAGGTGGGACTTCCAGATGACAAGAGGCTTACCAGGGATGCTCCAGGTCACAGAGGCATCCGCTTTCCTAGGGCACTGTCCCTGAGTCCATCAATTGAACCCATGCGGAGGGCTTGTCCTGACTGCTGATGTCACCTGTCCATCCTGGGGCTAAAAGCTCATGAGGTAACACAGGGTTGTGCCCACTGCCAAGGGCCCACCTAGCTTTCATGCCTCCTTTCCCTATGGCCTAGAGATTAAATGCATTGTTAAAAGGCATCGTTCACCATCCTTTTCTAAACCCCACCAGGGACCTCTCTCTGGGAATCAATACCATTAGCGAAGGCAGGAGAGCAAAGCTGTTAGAGTCAGTGATGAAAAAAATCCAGGTGGCTATAGGCAAGTTGCTTTGCCTTTCTGATCCTTGATATTATCTGTAAAATGGGTGCATTACTGGGACTACTTGATGACGCTGGAGTATACGAGACATTTTTTAAAAAGGGGTGGCAAGCTGGGTGTGGGGGAGCACACTGGTCACCTTAGCATTCTGGGAGACTAAAGTAGGAGGTCAAAACCACAAGTTTTGAGTCTTGCCCGGACAACTTAGTAAGCCCCTGTCTCAAAATTTTTTTAAAAACAGGAGTGTAGCTCAATGCAAAGGCCCTAGTTCAATCACTAGTACCACAATCAATCAATCAATCAATCAATCAATCAATCACAGTGGCAGTGGTAGACTGAGCAGCAGGCAGAGCTCTGGAAGCAGAGGGAACAGTAATTGGTATCATCCAAAGACCCCTGCGTCCCCCACTTGCAGGAGGTAGGGTGGCCTTTGCTAAACATGTAGCTTCTTTAAAAACAATCATGCTGGTTCGCACTACAGCGATAGTGGTGCGAATGGGAGACTTTTGAGAAATATTTTCATTGAAGATTCAGGATCCTGTGGTCTCCTTTGCTTATTATTCTAATTACCTGTGTGTTTTTCATTAATTTTTTTCACTGTTTCTAATGAGATATAGAAGACTTGAGTGATTGAAGCCATATCTGTATGAAACCCCAGAGCACATGCCTGCAAAGCACAGCTCCCTGGGCCTCGGGCCCAGGATTCTGGGACTCACCAAGCTTTAGATGCCTTGTCACCAAGTGTGGACCCAGCACGAGCCTGGAGAGGTGGCTGGGCTCCAGGACAGACAGGTGGTGGGAGGCCAGAGAAGGGAGCTGAGGCTGGGAAGGGCCACAGCGGGGAACAGAGCCAGGGGAGCCCAGGGAGCAGGGAAGGGACAGATGGGTTCGGTCAGGGAGGGGGTGGTTCATGCAGCACAGTGCTGACACCCTCAGGCTTAAAGTTCTGGTCCCAGTGTGGGCCTGGTTTGACTCCCTGCTGACGCTTCCTTCTTGGCTGGGTGAACTCCAGCAGGTTATTTCAGTTGGGCCGCAACAAGGGCATTAGGAAACCACGTCGCCCTAAGCCAGGAGCATGGGTGAGTTCCTGGAATCTCAGCTACTTGGGAGGCTGAGGCAAGGAGAATCGCTTGAGTCCAAGGCCAGCTGTGCCAACACAGTGAGGTCCTGTCTTCAAAAGCAAAGCAAAACAAAACAAGTATGCTCTTCCCTAGTGGAGGTGCCAGAAGGGACCAGGAACCTGAGCGGGCAGAGCGGCTAAAACGAAGCAGGTGATCCCCCTTCCTCTACATACAGGGTGGGGCTGCTGACTACTGACAACAGGAAACTATCCCACAGGCCACAGCCCTGGGAACAGACAGCGGCTGTCCGAGTGGACCCTTCTGCTGACACCACACAGCCCCACGCCCCGAGTCTTCTTCCCATCTCTCCCTGCCCTGGCTGCTCCAGACACGGTGGGGGATGACAACAGACTCTCCTGGGAAACTCTCTGGGCCAAAGGCCTAAGCATTTATTGTCAGAGGCCTAAGTGGTGCTAATGACACGGCTCCTCGTTCCTTCCTCGGAAGCGGCAGAGTGCATTCGCTGCTCCTCCTCTACTGCTCCCCCACACTGCTCAGGGTTGCAGACACACAGCAGTGGCCAGGGATCCGATGCTCATAACTGGAGAATGGGCAGGACCTTTCAGGGCCCTGTGACCCTGCCTATTCCTGCGGTTAAACCTCAGAACTAACACAGGATCTGGGACACTTCACTCTTTTGGCGCTTTTAGGAGTTGTTTAAAATTGAAACTGAGGAGATGTAGCGAGGCATCCCTATGATCCCAATACTCAGGAGGCTGAGGCAGGAGGATTACTGCATGTTTGAACTTTGGTCTGGACTAAGTAGTGAATTCAAGATCAACCTGAACTACAAAGCAAATCCCAGTCTCAAAATTTAAAAAAATAAAAAAAGAGCTGCCGATATAACTCAGTGTGGAGGTTGTGGGTTTGATCCCCGGTATCCTGATACTGTATATGTATACATAAATAGGAAAACTTAAAATAAAATTGAGAAAAGCAACACAGCATGCAGACTAAAAGTGTTCTCTGGGAAATGAGAGTCGCCATGAGGCAAGAATTTTTTTTTTTTGCACCAGGGATTGAACTCACGACCTTGTGCTTGCCAAGCAGGCGCTTAAGCCACTGAACTAAACCCCCAGCCCTGAGGCAAGAATTTTAACAAGCACTTGTGGGTCAAAGGCAGGGACAGGGGCTGCAGGTGCCTGCTCACCGTTCCTGCAGGTGGCACCGGTGAGGCACCCGCCCTCCACCGTGCCACAGTCCCCTCCGTGCCCAGCTGCCTGAGTCCAGTCTCTCCTTTGTGCCCCGCCCTGCCCTGGCTCCTCCTGGGCTCACAGACTTGCCACCCTGTTTTTCGCCTCAGTAGGTCCCCAAATGCGGGCTCCTAGCTTTGCAGCAACCCACCCCTCTCCCCTCTAAGTGTACAGCTTTCTCTTTTGCTGTCATTTTGACCTTGAGGCAGAGCCAGAGGTCACACTGAGCCAGATCTAGTGAGTAAGGTGGATGAGCACTTGCTGCAAGGTTCCCACGAGCCTGCTCTCTGTGGGTGGCACACCGGCTGCATTTTTTATCACACCGCCTAAAGACACAAAAGACGACCTCCAGAACTGCTTCAGAAAGTGGCTGGCAAGAATGATGGGATATCTGTTCTCTGCATAATAGTTCAGGCTGGCCTTGAAGTCACCATGCAGCCCAGGTGGGCCTCCTCCACCATCCTCCTGCCTCAGCCTCCTGTGTGCTGGGATTACAGGGCTGCACCACCAATGTCTGACAGGGACAAGTGTTTTGGAAGTGAGGAGGGTTAATGGCAACACGTCCTTTAGTAGAATAAATACTTTTAAACTATTACCATGTATTTGATCACATTGCATATTAGCCTATGACTGCAGCCTATTAGAGATGTAGCCAGGGGTGGCTTTTCATTCCTGTTTCTCTACATTTTAAGCTAAGCAGCCAGGGCTGGTTGCCTGTGTTCTTACTGCTGCCCCTGGGCCTCTTCCTTCTCCTCTGGGTTCTTCTAACACTGGGCATGGAACTGTATACTCTTGGCGAAGCTGACAGATCTCTGTGGTCTTCATTCATTCATTTCCACAAATGTTACATGGGCAATTCCTGAGTCCCGGCTCTTTGAACACAAGGGCAAGACAGAGGTGAGCTCTCCTGAGGTTTCTCTTCTACTCAGAGGCATGCAGAGACATGAACACAGAGAGTCCCAGGGAGCCTCCAGGAGGGGGGTGGTTTCGATGGGCGATCAGGGCAGGGCTTTCAGGGAGGGGTCACACATCAGCTGAGACTGATCTGGCGGCACAGCAGGGGAGGGTCAGGGGAATGTCAGCAGAGGAGGTAGCAAGTGCAAAAGCCCTGAGGTAGAAATAATCTTGGAGGATGGGTGAGATAGAAGGGAAGTAGATCCCTGCTTGGAGGTTACTGCCCTGCCCAGGTCAAAACCGAGAGATGGGAGACAAACTTGTGATGACTTTGATTTGAGGGGTAGATGAGAAGGGCAGGATCTTAGCCTCAGGGCCTGTTATGTTCTGCATATTTATGCACCTCCCAAGTGATATAGTGATGCCCCAACCCCAGCATGATGGGAGATTGTACCCTGGGGAGGTCACTGGTGTTACATGAGGTTGGGATAGAGGGTTCCTGGCCTGGTGGGAGCAGCGTCCTGATCTGAAGAGCCATGAGTCCCCTGCCTCTCTCACCATACTGCATAAAGCAGAGGTGACTGGGAAAGAGTCCTTAGCACATAACCCCCTGGCACTAGAGCTTGGAAGATTCTTTTCTGTTGCTGAAGTCACCCAGTCTAGCCTGTGGTATTTGTTACAACCCCTGAGCTAACTAATATGGGCCCTTTACTGAGACAGAGAGATCAAGGGTAGTGAAGGATATATAGGTCTCTGGATTATGAAATCCCAGAAATGAAACTGACACAGAGGCTATAGCAGTATGCCCTGGGTGCACAACCCTGCTTCATTCAGCAATGTGCCAAGCTCCCTTGTCTCTGAGCCTTTGCCTAATGATGACAGCTGTTCTTGAAAGGCCCTGTCTCAGCCAGCTTTCTGTTACTATAAGAAAATACCTGAGATCATCAACTGAAAAAGAGAAAAGATTTATTTTGGATTATGGTTTCAGAGGTTCCAGTCCATAGTTACCTAACTCTCTTGTTATGAGTTTATGGTGACACAGCTCATCGTGGCTGGAATGTGTAGCACCTGTTCACCTCACAGTGGCCAGGAAGCAAAGAGAGAGGAAGAATAGCTGCCAAGGTCCCAATGTCCCCTTCAAGGGTGCATTCCCAGCAATCTCACTTCTTTCCTTAGGCTCTACATCCTAAAAGCTCCATATCCCCCATAATGCCACAGGTTAGGTACCAAGCGTTTACTACATGGCTTTTAGGGTGACACTAGAACTCCAAAACACAGCAGGCCTCTCTCTGGTTTCTGACCATTAAAATCACCCTTCCCTTCCCTGCCTCCCTCCTTGAACTGCAAACCTGTTTCTTGGCCAGGGAGTGACAGCTTCCTCAGAAGTCACTTCAAAGTTAAGGCTTCTTCACCCACTCGTCTGGCCAAGAGCACAGCTTGGATCTACTCAGGAGCAGTCTCCTGAAACCTCCCCACTTCTTGGAAAAGTAGCTTGTTCTACCTCAGAGACCACAAAAACGTCGCCGAGTATTAAGACAACCAATGCGAAAAGAAAAACAATCATGGACCTGTTTGGTGGGGGTCAAAAATCTTCAAAGGCACCAAATGTAAATCCCTGGCCAGCTGGGCAGCTGGAAGGGTCTGGACCGGGAATTTTTGTTTGTTTTGTTTTGTTTTTTTGGTACCGGGGATCGAACTCACAACCTAGAGCTTGCCAGGCAGGCGCTTAAGCCGCTGAGCTAAATCCCTGGCCTGGGGAATTTTTGTTTTAAGATGGAGTTTGTGAACCCTCCCTACAGAAAAAATAAGCAGATGCCATTTACACGAAACAATGCCCGGAATGTGTACGTGGCTCAGGAAAAGCAAGTCAGGTTTTCATGATATCAGCACACAATCCGTGTGAGGTACAGTCAAGGTCAGGCCCAGCTTCCTAAGAAGAAACAAGACTCGGGCCCCTCTGACACACTCCCTGGACGTGTGTGGGCGCAACTATCCACAGTGCTGGGCACAGGAGTGCCTCACACGCCAGGGGTTTGTGCCCAGAGCATGCTTCAGCCCCCACAACCCTCTGTGAGGAAGGCAGGTAGTGTCCCCATTTTACAGGTGAGTAAATAGCATCAGATCACAAAGGGTGGGTTTGTCCAGGATCACAAAGCCAGCAGGCAGCGGACCTGGAATTCTAACCACGCCCTCTGGCCCTAGAGCCCTCTCTTTTCCACATATCAGAAGTCCCAAGCTTGGCTGGATACTTGGTTCAGGGAGAGGACTTGTTGAAAATTCAGAGCCCGGGCCCCATTGGCGATGCCAGGGTTTGTGAATCTGTTTTATGAAGTTTGTAAAGGGTGTTGGTCCAGTCGATGACCTGGACACAGGGTGGCTGGGACAGAGCACAGCTGTGGCTGAGAGAACTGGGGACCCATGGACGGGCAGGGCCCTCCATTTCCACTTGGTCAAGCTGGAGCTACTTCCTCCAGGACTCCCTTTCTGTCTGGTTCAGGGTGCAAACTGGCCAAAGGAACAGGATGTGGAGATTTGGGAGGCAGAATTGAGGCAGCAGCCATGACCCTCTCAAGGTCATCCTAGCCAGACACAGAGGCAGATAGACGCCAGGTTCCAGAAGGTTCCAGCCTGACTTCCTTCTATCCTGCATCACCGATCCTGCTGACCACAGTGGCCCAAGCCCACAATGGGACACCTGGCTGGGGACCTGCCACGCTAGGCTGATGACACATTTGCACCAGCCTCCCTACTATCCCAGTGGACATCTGGCTTCTGGGTGGATCGGCTGGGGGTACCCAGCTGGCAACAACCCTTCCCCCTCCACTCTGCTTCCCCCATACTCCTGTTAGACCTCCCTCCCACCACCTGTCAGAAATCCTGCATCCCATGGGTCACACGGGCTTGGCTTCCTGGCTGACCGTCAGTGATACCACCGTCCACTCCGTCCCATAGACCTGAAACCTAAGGCAGCAGGAACTCAGGGCGGACGGAGGTGACTCTGTGCTTTCACAAGCTCTGGGGAGTCTAACACTTGCTGAGGTTTAGGACCCAGCTGCGCAGCGCATGCATTTAGAAGCCTGGAAAAAGATGAGGAGGAGGAGCTGATGTGCTTAACGCCAAATGCATAGTAAACTGTCAGTTAAAACGGTTAAAACAATTAGAGTCAGAAGCCACATACCACAGGCTGTAGCATGGTTGATTCCATTCAGATGAAATATCCCAAAAGACAGCAGATCAGGGGGCTTGGGGAGTGGGTGGCAAAATGTTCTGGAACTACCTAGAAGTGGTGGCTAGACAACATCATGAAACTAAGTGGCACTGGACTGGTGACTTTAACATAGTTGGTTTTATGTCACGTGAATTTGTGAGGCTCAACACTGCAGCTACAAGAGTCAGCACTGGTCGAGGTTCCATACTATGCCTTTGGCATTACGGTGACACCGATCTTCACCTGAACCCTGGGAGGGGGGCGGTATCAATCTCCCCACATAATACATACCTAATACATGTAAGATCCAGGCGGACCGACTCCAGGATCCATGTTTTTAAGTAGTATACCATTATGCCAACACCAAATTATTTTTTGGTGCATAAGACAGAAACTAGACACCAGCCAGAGCAGCTCTCGACAGACCCTGAAAAGGTGGGATCCCAGCCCTCAGCTTTAGTTCAGAGAGGACAGGGGGAGCCAAGCGGGGGAGGAGACAGGCTTGCTCCTGAGTCAGTCAGGCCTTCTGAGACAAAGCCCCAGTGGTCACGTGGTTGGTCTGCTTTGGGACTGGGCTTATCAGCATGGAAAGATTTTCAAAAGTGACTTTGTTAATAACACCTAAAAATGTACTATGTACAGTTTCTTTCATCCTCACAAAACCCTAACATGATTCTCCCTGGGTGGAGAAATTAAGCAATGGTCCCCAGGTCACTGAGGTCATTAGGACCAGGAGTTGAACTTAAACCTGTCATTTACTGCAGTGTAATACATCTTTCTTGGTAGGAAAGTGCAAGTTAGAAAAGACAGAGGGGGTTAGGGACTAAAAATCTCACATAATCCATTAGCAAGAACCATTAGAAATGTAACAACAGGTGCTCTTCCAATATTGTCTGAATAGTTGGCCAAACAAAAAGCTGCCCTTTCTTTCATGCTGCTAGATTCCAATTACCTTTCCATACTTCCCGCTTGTGAGGACCATGTGAACTTTCCCCTACGGATGTACCAGAGTCAATTTCCCAGGCCCGTATGTTAGACATTTGGGTGGTTTCTAAGGGAAAACATTTCAACTGAAAAAGATATTTTAATCAGGTTACTGAAACAGACTCCAGCCCTTCTCTACAACAGCAGCATGAGACTCAGAACTTTGAGGGGTAGCTGAGAGTAGCTGGCAGAAGATCCAAGGGTCCAGGCACCCACGGATGTTCATTTATTTCCAGGGGAAACTTTTGGTGGAAAAGAACCTCACTTTATGTGATAAGCCTAGAAATTGTCACCTGAAAACAAAGGGACTGTGTCTCTGTGATTCTCTCTGAATATGTCACCCAGTGAAAGGGTTTGCTTCCCTGGTGACATGGAGGTCACACACCCCAGGACATCTAGCTAGAAGGCAGGGTGTGAATCCTGAACTGCTAACCGGGTTCCTCCTTACCCCAGCTCCACCACCTCTTAGCTGGGGGCCCCATTAGTGAAAGTGGAAGGAAAACCTGACTGCACCCCCAGCTTCACCTGCTCCTCCTTACCTACATTTAGTTGATTTTCAAAACCACACCTCTGGGAGGTGGCACAGGCATTCTTAGTCCCTGGCCAGCTGGGCTGTAGATAACATCTCTGACCTGTGAGTCTGGATAATAACGGTTGCCTAGGTTACTTGCCGGGGCCTAAAAGCTCCTTTGGTTGGAAGCAAAGGACTTCCCTTGGGCGTGCACAGCGGGTATGGGATGTGTAAAAGGGGACTGAAAACTCCACCTTCGGCTCATGCTGTTACAGGCAGCTGAGTTCATTAGAAATATTATAGGCAGCCAGACAGGGCTGGGCCCTCAAGGGAGCCAGAGCAGAAGAGCAGACACCTTGCAACCTGGGAGGAGACAGACACCTCCCGCCACAGTGGGCCAGACCTCAAGACAAAAGGCAAAGCAAATGCAGCCACACCCTCAGTATAAACAGGGATTGATATTCTAAATGGGCACCCCACACCTTCCAGGAAGCCAGAAGGAGCCACTAACCCAACCCCCTACCAGCAAAGACCCTGTCCTGTATTCATACCTGCTTGCTGCATGACTCACCTCCCCATTTGATCCCGATTTAATCAATTTTGCTTGAGTAATTACACTCATAATCTTATTGGTTGAACACAGTTCTGTCTACATCACGCCCGCCTGCGTTGAGTTCTCATTTTTCCCCACGGGTTGAACCCACCTCGCCTCATGGTTTTGCTCTATAAAAATCCCTGGAAAAGGCGGGGTTCTTGGCAACCCACTTGGGACCCCTGTCTCTCAGACAGAAGCTTTCTTTCTCTCAATAACTATGTTTTGCTCTTAACCCCCACTATTCCTAAAAGTTATTCCTTGATTTTAAAGAACACAAGCTCATACCGGACATCTAGGAGGCTGGGGGTTTCTTCCCCTATATCAATGCTAAGGCTGTCACTTACAAACTAGGGTCCTCGAAGAGCCTCCAAAACTGAGTGCATGCACAGACCTCGATTCCTTCCCAGACCCCTTGGACAACCCTGCTTCTTCACCCATAAACAGCCTCCTTGGGGAGGCAGATGTGAAGCTTGGATTGGCCCCTTCCTCACTTGGCCACCTTGTGAATAATCCCTCTTCTCTTCCGCAAAACCCCAGCTCAGCGATTGGCACCACCTTTCTAGCAGGCCAGTCCCTAGGAAAGGAAGCGCAGCAGCAGATGGAAGCGGCAGGGCCTGGCTGTGACTGTGGGGGACCAGCCCTGCCCCCACTCCCAGATTGAACCGTATCACTCGCCCTGCTGTAACCCGCCAGGCAAAATGGGACTTTTAAGATAAACCTTTTTTTCCCTTCAGAACCCAGCAGACTGTTTGCCCTTTATCTCCAAACTTCCTCAGCCTAAGGCATAGACACCACCCCTCCCTCTCAGCCTTGAGGAAAAGAAAACACTGCTGCCCCGGAGGCCAGGCCAGGCCAGTGTCCCCCCCACTGGAAAGGGACAGCACCCGTGGCTGGGAGGGGTCTGCTGTCTCCCACGTTGTCTCCCTGTGCTATCTTCTCTTTTCCCTGCTGTAAAAGACCCTTCCAGCCTTGGCCACAGGGAGACGGTGATCTGAGGCAGACAGGCCCTGAGTCTCCTGGGAGCCAGTTTTGCATAAAGCTTTTTTCACCAACATAAAGGGCCTCATTCGTCAGCGGCAAGTAGAAACTTCAGTGTAAGGACCAGAGCCTCCAGGAATTAACTGAGGGGTGGGGTTGGTTGCACGGTAGCTAGCATACTAGTGCCTCAGTTTCCCCATCTGTCAGAGAACTATTGTGAACTTCAGATGTCTTAATATCTGCAAGGGTGTTAGAAAGCTGGGTCATTCCCCTCCCCACCGCCACCCCACCCCAAATATCTGTGACTTTCAGGGTCAACCAGATGAGGCTCTGCCACCCAGGAATTTCCCTAAATCTTCTAGAATATCATTCAGCCTGCAAGTCTACAGGAAGCAAGTTGTCTATACTCTGTGAGAAGCACACAGCAACTGGTTCAACCCATGAAAAGAGAAGGCAAGTGCTCCACTCCCCTGTGGCAGGTGAGTTAGCACAGACTCCCAGGGGGCGGAAATCCAGTCCCACAGACTTTCCTGAGCAAGGACCTACTTAGCCCAAGACAAACTTGTTAGATCAATGGCTCCTCCAGCTTCCCACCACCAAAGAAGGACCCAGAAGCCCAGCACTTACTGCCCCCTTCCCTTTATCTGCCACTTAACTGTAAAAATTGCTTCTAATATAGTACCTCCAACTCTCGGTTCTTTTTAGGTTCTGAGACCTCTTAGAGAATCTGATGAGAGTTACTATCCTGCCACCAAAAAATGCTTAAGGTAGAACATTTGACACCAAATTTCAGGTCCTTAGTAAATCCTTAAAAGTGACTGTCCACCCAGATATAAATTATTCCAAGGTGACAATTAGCCAGCAAATTCATAATGAACCTGAGTTTTGACTACTGGAACTCTAAAAGCAGTGTTTGAAAGCATCGTTCTCTGTGGAGACCATTTCTAGAAGTAGATATGAGAACTGAACCCCGGCTATCTCAGGAAGGAGGAACCAGGCCCTGGAGTGAGAGGGGGTTTCTGTCTTCTCAGGGGCCTCAAACTTATGGCCTTTCCACGGTTTGCTTTAGCTTTTTATTGCTTTCACTATGGTGCGGAGGATACATCCCGGGACCCTGCTTGGTTTTCTTTTTCGACGTGCATATGCATCACTTCTGTAATTAAACAAGGACTCATAAAGTGCCGTTTACATTGGGAACTGTACACACTTCATTGTTAACTCGCCTGCCTGTGGTCACCCATGGGAGGCTGTTAGCATCCCTCCTGGCATGGTTAAGCCCACATCTGCTGGGAAAAGGCAAAAATAAGTCCAGAGAAATCACAGATTGTTCTGCTGAGCCGTCAACATCAGTCATTAAGTCCCAAACGGAAGGTGGTAGCAATCCTTCATCAGGTTGCTGGTAGAAATTGCCAAAACCTTTTACATTTGCCCATTTTCTATAAACACCCTGACCTACAACACACACTCACCTGTGAGCCCAGTAATTCACTCCAAGGTATTTTCCCGAGAGAAATGAAAACATACATTGATATTAAAACCTGCACATGAATGTTTTGAGTGGTTTAATCACATTGACCAAAAACTAGAAAGAACCCAGACACCCTTTTGGCAGATGGAGGGATAAACACACTGTGGGACACACAGACCATAAGTACCATATGGGGACCTCGGACGCATCAGGTGAGCAAAAGAAGGCAGTCTGCGTGGGTGATCTGTATATGTGACAGCTTGCAAAACATGCAACTACAGGACCAGAAGTCAAGCGGGCCGGCTGGGGCAGGGGCCGGCTGCACAGGGCCAGCAGGAGAGGACTCAGGGTGCGAGGGGACTTTCCTACATTCTGGCTGTGGACCATGTTCGTGAAATGTATGGCTTGTAAATTAAAAGGAGCATGGTGTGTGTGTGTGTGTGTGTGTGTGTGTGTGTGTGAGATGCTGGGGGTTCTGTGATGGTCCCCAGACTTTCTCATGTGTTCCATACACAAATACGCACTGAACAACCCCCAGCATTCGCCTTTTCTTCTTAAATTAAAATTTGACAGTATTTTCACTTTCACATGTGAAGAACGCATGGTTTTACCCCACATATCCTGTAAGACAATGAGGTCAAATGTTCCTTTTTTTTTTTTTTCAATCAGTACCAGGGATCGAACTCACGACTGTGTGCTTGTAAGGAAGGCACTTATGCTGCTGAGCTAAATCTCCAGCCCCAAATGTTCTTTTTTTTTTCTTTTAACCCCATCCTGTGCCTACTGGATGACAGAATTTCTTCTTTTTCCCATTTCTAGACTAAGCCATCCAGCGTTTCCTGACCGACCTGAAAAGCTCCTGTGTTTCTGTTGCGTTGCATCTGTCTGTTATCGGACAGAGCAAAGTATTCTAATTTTAGGAGCCTCATCTAGTAATCATCTTCCGTAACTTCCTCTATAATTTTATCTTTTTGAGTATCACACTTTCATTCCTTCTGAGAAGGAGCCATCGTCACTTTCTGGTGGGGAAACTGGGCAGACAACACCTGGGCCAAGTGATCCAGGCCAACACTGCCAATTATGAGTCCTGCTGATTTTATGTCTACCCTGGCAGGATGCCGTGAGAGGCCCCCTCCCTCCAATACCTTTCCTCCCTAGGCCACTGGCCCAGGCTAATTATGAAAACACAAACCCAGATCGAAGGCCATCTACAAAATACACACCACGACTCTTCGAAGCTCTCAGGGCCAAGAAATTCAGAGGAAGATGTGGAATTCTCACAGAGCAGAAGGAGCTAAGGCCACAGTGACAACTGTAGATAGAGTGTAGTGCCACAGCCCTGAAATCTCAGCACTCAGGAGGCTGAGGCAGGAGGACTGCCATGAGTTTGAGGCCAGGCTAGGCTACAGAGTGAATCCAAGGCCAGCTGGATTCAAAAAACAAAAACCAAAACCAGAAGGGGGAGAACAGGGAAGGAGGAAAAACAGAAAGAGGAGTGGGAAGAGGATAAGAAAGGATAGGTATGCAAACGTGGTATCCTGATTCATATCTAGGAACAGAAAAACGCAGGGGAAACACTGCTGACATCTAAGTACAGTCTGTAGCCAGTGGTCATGCTAATTCCTCAGAGCTGATGGGTACAGCGACCCCCTGAAGCTACCGGTTTTGTATCTGAATATTCAGAGAAATATCTGTGCCGGCATATGCAGAGCCCTTCCTGTCACCATTCTCTAAACGATAGGGAATTAACACCTTAGCGGGGTTTCTATGGTATTTGGTATTATAAACAAGGTAGAGATGGTTTCCAACACGCAGGAGGGTGCGCACAGGCTCTGTGCACATAGGACATCATTGTTAAGGAACTTGAGCACTCCTGGGTCTCTACCCAGGGGCCACACTGTACAGTTCTGCGAGATTTGAACTCTGTGCAAGTTGGGTGCTGAGTTTATGGAAACTTTCCCTCCTATCTTTGCAACTTCTCTATAAATCTAAAATCATTCCAAAATAAATAAGGAGTCTTGTCTAGGAATGTTGGTGGAGCCACAGCTGGTTTCTAATTTTGTTGTTACTATTTAAAAAATAAAATAAAGTAAGACTTGAAACTAACTCCTTATACAATCATGAATCGTTTCCTCAGGATAAATCCTGGGATTGAAATTACTGAGCTGGAAGGGTTGTTTTTTGTTTGTTTTAAAGCTTTTGGACAGCCCGGGCTGAAAATGCAGAGCGAATAGGAAGGCAAAGTCCAGCAGAGGTCTCGGAGGTGGGTGGGGGGAGGAAGAAGAGGTGGACGGTGGTCCTTGAGGACACCGTGGCTGCAGGGAGGCTGCAGTGACTGCCCTGGGAAGGTGAACCAAAGCTGCGCTCTGCAGTGCGGGGTCTGGGGCTTTGGCAGCTAAGCCCAGGCTTGGTTTCCAGGGAAACAGCAAAGACTTTTGCCTGATGCTTGCCAGGGTTATGGATTTACCCTCTTCATTTGCATCCTAGTTGGCACACACCTCCGTGGGTCCAGGGTGGTGTCAGTTCCACAAATTCCGGGGTCACACTTCCCTTATGCACTAGAAGATCCCCTGGAGTGCAGGAAGGAGGATTCCGGGAGTGCTGCTAACAAGCAGCTGAGTCTTGCTTCCCAAAGGACGCCCCCGGCAACTTCCTTCTGTAATAAATTACACATTCCGTAAAATGCCCTCTCTCACCACGGCTAAGGGACATTCCGTGGTATCGAGTGTGCATATTGTGCAACCATGGCCACTGCCCCCCACAGACTTTCTGGTGATTTTGCAAAACTAGAACTCCCTCCTCTAAGCAGTAACTCCTCCTCGGGCCTCCCCCGCCTCAGGCCCTGGCAATCACATACTGCCTGTCTCTCTCTGTCCTCCCTAAGTGGACAGAACAGTCATCCAGAGACACAGTCATGCAGCACTTGTCCTTTTGGGACTGGTTTATCCACCTTGCATAATGTCCTCAAGGCTCAGGTACGTTATACACAGCATGGGTCAGAATTTCTCTGTGTGTGTGTGACAGGGTCTCACCAGGTAGTCCAGACTGGCCTCTACCTCATGGCAAGCCTCCTGCTTTGGCCTCCTGAGCACGGGGAGTACAGGGGTGAATCACCATACCCGGCATTTCTTCCCTTTTAAGGCTGAATAATAGTCCATTGTTTTAGACACTCCCTTTTATCTCTTGGTCTATCCATGGACACTTGGTGTGCCTGCTCATCTTAGCTACTCTGGATACTGCTGTCTGTGGTGTGTAAATGCCCCCTTAAACCCCTTTCTTCAGTTCTTGTGACTCTATCCCCAGAAGTGGAACTGCAGGTCACATGGTAACTTTATTTTAAATTTTTGAGGAACTGCTATACCACAAATAACTTTTAGGAAGAAATTATGTAAAAGGTTTCTCCTACCCCTTCCCTTTCCTTTTCCCATCAGCCCCAGTGAACGATGTTCTGCTATCTCTGGGCCTTTGCACAGGCCGCTGGCTCCACCAAGAATACCTGTTGGTGGTGCTGCTGTTGCTCCTTCCCTGACAATCTGAGTTTGGGTTCAACCTCCTCCCTGCAGAACACCTGTCATGCCAGAGTGATGTTTCAGTACATTCACTGCTGTCTCCCCCAGGATGGTGGGTCCCCCCACCTCCACCCGAGATGGAAGCATGAGTCCCCCAGGACCTCCACCCAAGATAGAAGCAGAAGTTTTCTTAATTTTATTTATTTAGTTAGATTTTTTTTGGTATATAGTGCAGCCTGGCCTTGATCTCACTTATGTAGCCCAGCCTTGAACAAACTCACAGCGATCCTCCTGCCTCAGCTTCCCAAGTGCTGGGATTACAGGCAAGAGCTCCTTTCTCTACTCACTGTGGCCTCAAAGGCTGGTGCTTGCCGAACAGGACCCTTGTTTAAAGAGACAGCACCAGCGTGGAGCCAGAGACTTCCCCAGAGGTAGGAGAATGTGCACCTATCACTGTTAGAAAACAGTAATTACCCAGGGCAGCTGCAACATGCAATCACTGCCGTCTGAGCTGCAGTCAATGGAGCTGTAATACCTGAGCTCTGGCTTGGAAACTTAGGTGGAGAAAGTATAAGTTTTTTGCTCTTTTTTTAAAAAATAATGTCACTCCCACCAAATATCGGCAAACAATGCCTGTGCCCTAATCAGCAAGGAGCCCTTGGGTGGGGATGGAGAAATGCACTAGAAGATAGGTCAACTCCCAGCTTTCCTTTCTCCCTCCAGAGCCAATGTGGGGAGGCAGCCATGGCAAAATTATAAAACTCACCAAGCGAAGCAGGGAGTGCAGCTCGGGGCAGAGCATGCTTTGGTGAATGGGAGGCCTGGGTTTAATCCCCGGCACAGAAAGAGGGGGTGGATTTTGCCAAGATTTAGGGCCACCTATTCTACCTCTTGAAAAGAACATAGCAGAATCTTCTGGAACCATCTAGCACGGTGTCACGTGATATTCTCAAGAAACTCAGCCACCATGGCTCTGCCTGATGTCATCTCAGGTGAGGACACGGGCCTACACGGCTCCCACTGGTACAGCTCTGGGGAGCCTAAGAGGAAAGGTCAAGAAGAAAGGCCAAAGCAAGGTGACCAAACCATGGCCAAGTTCTAAATTCCTGAGCAAAGTAATGTTTTGGGAACCAAAGTGATACAAATGGGGGAACTGGCATGATCGTTACCTGCTTTAAGACAAACATTACGGGCTTTGGGATAAACATTAATTCCTAGGCACACAGCAGAGGCCCCAGGGGCTGCAGGCCGCACTGGGAACGTGCATTTCGGGCTGAGCACACAAGTACAGCTTTATGCTATTTCTCACAGAGGTGTCAGAGGTCTACTCTTAGAGTTACTTTTTTACATGAGGCCTGAATGCCCACGTGCCCCCAGCCAAGACCCCAGCCTTGGTTTTTCCGGCCTCAATTTCTTCTTCTAAGAATTGAGGTGCTAGCCTAACAGTGGTTTCCGACTTTCTGATTTGTTTTACTTCTAAAGACTCAGAGTTTTAAAGAAGGGATCCTTTTGGGTACCCCTACGTGCAACTTTGTGCCTCCTGGCCTGGTCTCCCACCCCTCAGCTCTATCCTTGTAAATCTCACCCAGGGCTGCTTGTGGGACCCATCCAAGGAATTCAAGTTCCCAGGATCAGAGCATAAAACCCAGTGGACCGGAGCGGTCTACCACCCAGTGAGCAGTGTTAACAGGTGACTCAATACATGCTCACATAACGATAGTCAGAAGGTCTCCTAAGAATACATCTCACAATTTCTAGTCTACTTTCCTCTAATTCACTTTTTAAAAATTCACACTATTTTCTAGTCTACTTTCCTCTAATTCACTTTTTTAAAAGACAGTGGGAAAACCACTTCACTGACTGTAAAACTCCCATATATATTGCTTCCCTAAACATCAGCCAAGAAAACGTCCAAGGTTGCTAGTAGGACTTCTAGCAGCACCGACAACGTCTGCATGAGCAAAGCTGTGATCCTGTTAGAGGATGAGATCCTTCCCCAGGAGATCCTGTCCCCAGGGTGGGGTGACCTCCCTGCATCACCTGCCTGGGAAACCAATTCTCTGTGCATCTTTGCCATTGAAACACCTGTTTCCAGAGAGCCAGGGCTTCAGTGAACAAGCCAATACCCCCGTTCCCGGGGACCTTGCTACCCCAATGCCTACCCCCAGGAAGATTTGTGACAAGGGCTGGAGATGGTGGGGTGGGAGCATTAGCTGAATTAAAATATAGGGAAAAAAATATCAGGAAAGCAGGCTTTCTCCCTCCCTCTGTGTGAACTTTGGGTCACATCCATGCCATCCAGACGGCTGACTTCTTTCACTTCTAAGAACTTCAGTAAGAATTGGTTTGTGCTTTAGATTTTGTAAATATAGCTCTTGCCCAAATACTGCCAGTGATGCAGAAAGATAGCCCTATAATGTCCCACAGTGGTGTGAGTTATTTATGCATTTGGCAGAGACTTACAGGATGCTGGCCAAGGCAGTGGCCTGGCTGGACTGGCCCTAAAAGCTGTTCCCTGAGTCCCTGCTAGCACCAGGTGGAAGAGGCAGCTGAGAATGCTGTATAAAAACTTTCCCATGGGACGGTCTACCTTGGGATGAGGAACTGAGAAACCAGGATACACAGCAGAGCAAGCAAACACCAGGACTCAGAGGCTGGAGTGTTAGCAGTAGCAACCATGACACTTTCCTTCTTCATGGTGAACTTGGACCTCTGTGACCTGGGCAAGAAGACATGCACAGCAGATCCAAGCAAGGGCATGTCACAAAGTTGGGTCAGTACCTGTGCTCCAGACAGGACCTGGAAATGTCAGAACCCTTTTATGTGTACCCTGTGTCTCACAGGGTCCCTGACCTTCACCCCTTCTAGACCATGTCACCCTGGGTGCCCTGAAAACTCCTCCAGGTGTGAACGGGAGACAGCAAGGGTCTCTTGGAGAGGCAAAGTGCTCTGCTTTGGTTTGGGCTTTTTTCCCCCCTCCCCAAGAATCACCCTTAAAATCATCCAAGGTAAGAACTGAGAATCTTGGTGACCGGCTCTGGCACTGTTTCCCTTCCCTGGGCCTCAGTTTCTCCATTAGAAAAAGGGGCAGACTGAACTTTCTGAAGCTAAGGTCCCTGCTGGCTCCAATAGGCTAGGATCTAAAGCAGCTGGCATTCAGGTCTGAAGGCTGTTATGTCGGACAAATCTAGGGCAAGGGAGAACAAGGAATCGTTTGGCTGCTCAGCCCAAGTAAACAACACCGGATGGAAATCTCAGGCCAACCCAGAGGTCCTGAGATGTAGGTGGAGCCAGGAGAGAGAGAGGTGAGGAATGAGTGAGAGGCAGGCAGGCAGGGAGAAAAGCAGTTTAGTGAGACCCTGCAGAAGCTCTGGGCCTTGGCTGAGGCTGTCTGAGAGGGCAGGGCAGCCCAGCCCCAGCAGGAAAAACCACACAAGAGACCTCTTTTCCAGGGAGCAAGAAGTCACAGGAAGAGTAGCCAGGATACCAGGGGCTCCTCCATCCAGGGGATGGGAGAAAAGACCCTGCCAGGCTTGGCTGGGCCACCTGTCACGGCCACCAAAGGAGGATCAGAAGCTATGAAGCCACCAAAAAGCCTGGGATATTCTGAAACTACCAAGACTGGGACCTAAAACAAAGCTTTGATCTGAATGTGGCCAGGCCTCCTGGAATTATGCAAAAGACCCCAGAAAAGAGAGTCAGGAGGGCAGGGGTTCAGTACCGTGTCTGCCTCTGATTTGCTGTACATCACTGGGTAAATCTCTTGCTGCTGTGGAACTGGACTGGTTAAATGATAACGGTAAGGTCCCCTCCCCGGAGACATTGTACGGTCCATCCTGTCATCCCCAAGCAAAGGGAGATGCAACATGGAAAAGATGTCCCCAAGGCTGCCGATGACAAGGAAGGCTCCCCTAAGCTCCAGAGCAAGGACAACCGAAGCGAAAGCAAAACGGGCACTGGCAGCAGATCCTCCACGTGCCGATCACAGGCACCCAGGCTGCTGGCACTTTCCTCTCCCTCCAACCCTTCCTTAATTTGGAACTGGGGGCAAGAGAAGCCAAGCACCAAAGCTCTTCCAGTTCCGGCTTCATCCCTCCCCAGAGTTCTGCCCATAGCCTTCACCACGTGTCCTGCAGTGGAAGGAAGGACATCCACAGGGCCGTGACCCTGTAAAACAGGAGCCCTCGATGAGGCTGCTGTCCAGGACAAATGTCAGCAGGAACTCGACTACCTTCAGCTTTACTGTCCTTCTCGGAGACAGAGAAACCCTCAGACCTGTGACATCTGGGGCTAAGAGTCACAGAGCTGCAGCTGCAGGGTGTGGGCTCCTGCTAACATCCCAGGTGCCCACCGCCTTGCTCACTGGAGAGGGCTGGTGCTGTGGGTCCCACACAGAGTCCATGAATCTTACCCTTGACCAATGGTCATGTGGGAAGGGGCCTGCTGGAGCCTGCCAACTCCCTGCAGACGTCTCTTTCCATCAGTCTTTCCCAAGATCCCTCTATGGAGGGAGAATTATATTCTACCCACCCCCATACTGGGATGGGACCCAGGACCACGCACATGCTAGGCAAATGCTCTAGCATCAAGCTACACCCTTTCCTCAGCCATAAGTATCTTCTTACCATTACCATGCAATCAAATGGCTCCACACTTACGGAACCCCAATAGGACCTGCACCCCCAACAGGACCTGCTCTCCTGTTCCCCCAGGGCAGCCTGGCCCACAGGCACAGGGAACAGCTGTTGAGTGATCCCAAGATGGCCCTTGTCGGTGTCCCCCACTCAGCCCCAACCTTCCACTCCTTTTACTTTCCCCACCCACTCAGGAACCCACCATCCACAGCCAAAGCAACTCCCTGCCTGGCACACGCCACACTTTCCTGCCTCCATACCTCGGCTTAGGCTGTGGCATCTGCAGATCAGGCAGGGAAATGTCTGGAGAAGGGTCGCCCTGGTCCTGTCCACTTGGGGAAAAAGCTAAGTGTGGAAGGTGCTCCTGGGCTGAGCGCCCTTGGATAGGAGACGCTATCCTCCATGTTACCAACTCCAGCAAAAACCAAAGTCACCCCTAACGGGCGGGCGTTGCCCCCACGTGCTGGGTGAAGCTGAGCACACCCGCCGCACCCACCACCTCGCCCGGCCCCGCCCACCCTGCTCCACCAGAGCAGGGCTTTCCAGAAGCCTGATCACCCCACTGCCAGGAAGGACCAGGCCCAGAGCCACCGCGCCATCAGTCACAACCCACCACTGCCAAGGTGCCCACGGAGCTCCCGGGGCGTCCGGGTCCGATTTCTTTCTGAAAATGACCACGTTGTTCAGCAGACTTGGGCACTAGGCCACAAACCTCGCGTCTGTGCGCAGACGAGACTCCCCTGGGATTCGGCTGTCCCCTGAGCCCTGTGACCTGCGCACTAGACATCCTACGTCACTTGGTTTACAGACCAAGAAACCCAGGCTGGGGCAGGTTCGAGTTTCACATCACGCTGCTCACACCGAATTGTCACACCTCTACTTCTAGAAAGTGAAACACGCAGGCGCACAAATCTAAATCCGAAAAAAGCCAGGAAGGAATAAGGGTCGGGGCAGGAGGGCTCAAGCGGACCGCGCTCCGGTGCTTTCGAGACCCAGATTCTGTTCCCCAGCTGCGGCGGCAGGTGCCTCCCCCAGGCCCTGGGTTCCAGCACACCGGGCGATGGCACCGGTCCCCGCCGACAGAGGCCTCCGCGGCAGCCGCCTCTCCAGCAGGGGGCGGGGGTCCCGGATCCGCGGGACGCGGCGGCTCCCCGACCCCTCCTGGGGCGGCGGCCTCCCGGCGCGACGCTTTCGACGTACGGACGGCCCGCAGCCCCCGACCCTCTCTGCGGCCCAGTGACCCACAAGCGCTCGGTCCGGAGCGGCGGCGCGGACTCACCCGGGTGACAGCGCGTCCGGCTAGGTCTCAACCCCGCAGCCCAGGGTTAGGGGCGCTGAGACACCCCTACCCCGGGCCGCCTCCTCGTAGACGCCACGATCGCGGCTGCGGCCTCTGGGGAGCCTTGTTCCAGGGAGCGCGGCGCAGAGAGCGCGCCGTCCGCGCAGGGAGCGAGATGGGGACGCAGGAAGCCCGGCCCGGGAGAGCGGGCGCAGGGGGTGGGGACGGACAGACGCAGGGCGGCGCCGGTCCACGGCTGACTCCGGCCGGCAGAGGCACCGCCCCCCAGCCCAAGACCCTCCCCGAGCCCTCGCGCCACCCGCGGCCGGGAGCGGGACCCCGTCTTTGGAGCTCGGGCGGCGCTGTCTTTCCTTGGCTGGGAGTCGCTCTGAACCGCGACTTTGCATTTATGCGGGGTGACGGGAGAGGGGTCCTCAGGCCAGGAACCCCAGCACTTACGGGTGTAAGTACAGCTGGCGCTCCCTCAACGCACTGGAAGGCCGAGCGCACATGCAGAAGCCCGGCCCACTGCGTCTTCACCTGGCCCAAACCTCACCTCTTCTCCTTCCTGGGGAGGCCACCTCCTCCCTCTCCCCTCTTGGGCTGGGTTCGGGGTGCTGCCCCCTCCCCCGCTCCGCCCAGGCTAGTGCACTTGGAGGTAAGCGAAGAGTGGAGGTAGGGCAGGAGCAAAGAAGGAAGCGAGTTACTATAAAGCGAGTCAGCTCACGCCCTGAGTAGGGCTCCCCACCCGCTCTCCTTGATCACCGGGGCGCTCTCCGGATCGTGCGCCCGAGCCCCGAGCTGTGTGGAGCGGGTTCCGGGTTCCTGCACCGCGCAAGGAGTCTCCCTGCTGGCGGCGCGTTCCCAGCTTTGTGGAGAACTTTCTTGGCGAGTCACTCGCCGGCTCTGGCGCTCTCTCGCCCGCGGGCAGCTGACCACTGGCCCGCCTGTGCCAGGAGTCCCGGTGCCCTGGCTCCCGGGAGCGTGAACCCGGCCCCCGCGTGGTTGCCTCTCACCTGCGCCTCCGCCCCTGCCTGGAGGTTTCCCTGGATCCGCGCGGCCTGGTGCCAGAACTAGAGCTGGTCTGAGCCACTCCACCAAAAAACGTGAGCTCCAAACGCAGACGAAGAGCTAGCCGGCCCCCTCCAGCCTGAGACTGTTTTCAATTCAAGAGAGGTCGGGCAGGGGCCGCCCCTTTTTGGGTGAGAGTCCAACGCTTTGAAACTCAACCCCTGAGAAAAGCCAATGGATCCGGTTGTCCTGTGTCACGGAAGCCAGCTAAGGACAAAGGCGCCTCCTGCTGGGAGTCCACTGCTTCCAGGATGAACGTACTTAGCCTTATTGTGATCAAGTTCACCGCCTAGTGATGGATTCTCGAGGAGTGCACGAATCCACACGGTGTCCACGTGTGTCCCCCTAGGAGGTGGGTAGTTTTTTCCATTGTTGCTTCTTTAACTGGAAGAGTAGAAGTTCGAGAGGGCACTGCTGGCCACCCAACAGCTAATTGGGAACTCATTTTATGATTTGGAGGTGGCAAAGGCATTTGGGAAATGTCTCTCTATAAACGGTAACTTGTATTTCTGACATCCTTACTAGGAAGCCTATGTGGCCATGTGCTTCCCCTGAGCCATCTCATGTAATCCTCACAACAGCCCCAGAGGCAGTTATTGATTATGCCCACTTTCCAGAGGGCAAAGTAGAGGCTGTGATGTTATTTGCACAGTGTTGCACAGCTGGGAAGTATTTGGATTCAGAGGTGAGTTGTCTACTCCTAGAGCATGTGTTGCACCTGCCATAAAATAATTCCTCCTGGGTGCATGCTTACTACCTTGCAGGGTAGACAGTCCCTGTGCCTGCAATAGTATTTGTTGGGTGAAAAAAGCCCCAAGTAATTACACATTATTTTCGAGAATGAAGGGAACCCTTTGTGCTGGCAGCTGCCTGTCATGATATGCTCCTGTTTCATAGCTGTGTGTACCCAAAGTTCAGACAATGAATTTGGGTACTTTCCCAGGCTCCAAAGTAGAGATAGGAGGCAGTCACGTAACACTCAGATATGACCGAAAATCTGGTTTTCTTTTCACTCTGAGAGATCCACTTCGGAAAGGCCCAGGCTGGGCAGGATCATTCCAGCAGCTGCTTCAGCCTCGAACCTGGAAGAGTGCTGGTAATTTTCCATGTGAGGATCCAGCCTCAGACCCACCCCCACACTGCCACAAACCCAACTGGGCAGGGCCGGGCTATCTCAGAAAATCATCTCGCAGTGTTCCCTAAGCAGGCCTGCCCTGGCTAATCTGGGGAGAGGCAGGAGAGAGAGCCACAGATGGAGCTGAGCCGCAGGCAAGTCTGAAAAGCTAGGAAAAGAGGCCTAGGCCTCCCATTCTCCCCTGCAGGTCCCTCTCCTTTTTATTATTGCTGAATCACACCCCACCCCCTTCTCCATGTCCTGTCAAAGAGGCTGGCTTAAGTTACCTGCCAATTTATGCCACTTAAATGTCAGTTGACAAGGGCCTGAGATTTATCATTGGGAAAAGATACAAAGACATGAATCTCAAATGGTGGCGTTTCCATTACGCATTGTCCTAGGCGGTGGGGAAGATGACGGTTACCATTTACTGATCTCCAGGGTTGAGTGCAATGCAGACATTGTGCTAGCTGATCCTTACACCAGCCCTAGAAAGAAGATTTTATTTTTCCAGTTTTCCAGGTGGGGTCGGATGTGCTAGCAAGTGATGGAGCCAGGATTCAGATCCTGCTCCTGGGAACCTGCTCCCTTACCTGGCAGGATGGATTGTAGGTGGGAATGAGCTACAGAGCTTGAGAAGGGGCTTGTCCTGAGTTGTCCCAGTGGCCCGATCAAGTCACAGGAAGGGTCAGAGTCACATCTCAGATGTGACAATGGAAGTAGGAGTCAGAATGATGAGGTGGCTGGGAAGGGGGCAATTAGCCTGGCAGGTGGGGAAGTTTGAGGCAACCAGTGGGAGCAAGTCCTGCCCATACCTTGCTTTTAGCCTAGGGAGACCTGGCTTTGGCTTCTGCCCTCCAGAATTTTTAAGATAAGTGGATCTGTGTTGTTCTGCACCATAAGCTCTGGGGTAATTTGTCTCAATAGCCATAGGAAATAAATCCACCCTGAGACTCAGGCTGACTGGCTGGCTGCCTAGTCTAAAGCTCTTGAGAGGCACCACGGTCCGGCCTGCATCATGGATTTAGAAGGAACACAGACTAATAATCAGAGCTATCTTTGGATTCTGGCTATTCTGCTGTCTGTGAGCTGTGTGACCTTGGGAAGAGGTCTTATCTTCTCTGAGCCTCAGTTTTCCCACCTGGAAAAACAGCAAGTCTAGTAAGACCCACTTTGCGGGGTCAGTATGAGGACTTGGTAAAGCAGCATATGACAAAATGCCCTGTCTGTGACCAGGTGGTGTCTGAACTTGAGTCATTTTGGGCAGTAACTTGTCCAGTTCTGAAAGTGGGTCTTAAGAAGAGAAGATTCTATTTTGGCATGTATTTTTTGTTCACTCTGGCTGAGCAGGTAACTATTGGTAAAAATTTGTTTATGGCCCTGCCCCCCAACCCGGACCCCTCCTCACTCTCCGGTTCTAGGTGAAGCCCACGACTTTGACATGCTGCAGATCTGCCTCCACCACACTGTGTCCTGCAGCAGCCAGGACTCAACCCACTGTGCAGAAAACCTTCTTAAGACAGACACTTACCGGAAATGGGGGAAAGCCAAGGCCAGTGAGAAGTCCATCTCTGTGGTCCTCCAGGTGATCCTGTCCTTCCCCTGCTGCTTTCTTACTAGGGGCAGGGAGTCACAGGGTCCAGGTTCTATTGAGCCAAATGGCAGTTTGGGGCACATTGCCTTCTGACCCTCAGCATCCTTATCTGGAAAGCAGGCTGCATAATCCCTGGGCCCCTCAACAGAGGAGAAAGGAGACCCAAGGACTAAACCTAGTCTGTGGCCTGGTGTGGGTTGCCTCCACTTTCTGGACCTCAATTTCCTCATCCGGAGCAGAATGAATCATCTGCCATGTGTCCTGCTTCCTAGACTCAGTGGGCTTAGGGATGGAAGGTGTCCAGAAAGATCATCTGAACAAGTCAACTTCCTGTTAGAGATGGGGAGACTGAGGCACTGAGGCAGGGGAATGAAGTGACTAGTCTAAACTGCTGCTTCTGGGCTGTTGGCTGGTTTTGTTCTGAGAGCCTTTTGTGCGTGCTTTTACCAACTCTGTACCAGGGACTGTGCATTGGGAGGCGGTCAGACAGGAAAGGGAGATGACTGTAGAACTCTGAACAGATTATTGCTGTCAGGGACGAGAGAGCAGATGCGTTTTTAAGCATCTGCACTTTGCTAGGTGGTGTCCTGCATGATTTACCTGAGAGTTATGGTAAAAGGCCGTCACCTCTAATAAATGACAGTGCTAAGACTTGAGTTCACCGTTGAGTGTGCTACTTTTGACCATTCTATCACACTGCATTTGTGCTCACACACCAGCATTTGCTTTTTCAGCATAAGGGATGGAACCCAGGACCTTACACATGCTAAGCAAGCACTCTGTCTCCGAACTGCATTGAGACAGAGACTCGCTAAGCTGCCCAGGTTAACCTCAAACACTTGACCCTCTTACCCCAGCCTCCCTAGGAGCTGGGATTGCAGGCGTACACCACCATGCGCAGCTGTTTTACTGTCGTCGTTTTATTTTTATTAGTGTGTGTTTGCAGTACATAATGATCACGTTCATTGTGGGGAGTTGGTAGATTGTACATAACACATTTTAATTCTTTTTTCTTTTTCCTGGTGCTGGGGCTGGGCATTTAACCTAGGACCTTGTGCATGCTACTACCTAGCCACACTCTCCAGGCCCACACACTGGCTTTCTGAGTGTTGACCACATTCCTAGCTCTGAATGGAGTGGTGTTTGGAGACAGAAAGTGGTGGGATTGTGAGGACAAGACTTACATGATTGTGTTGGATACTGAGCATACTGTTGGTCTCTCTTTTTCTCAGTTGTGAAAAATTAGCCTTTTGTGAATTAGTTGAGGATTCTCTTCTTAGCAGAAATATACTGTCTCACAAAGTTTTCTGATTGACTAAAGTTAAGTATCTCCTAAATCTCTAATTTAAGAACAATAATAAAAGCTAAACATTATTTAACATTACAAAAAAAATGTGTTTATATCGCAGTACAGGGGATTGAACCCAAGGCTTTCTCACGGAGTTACAACCCTACCCTTTTTATTTTTTATTTTGAGGTGGAGTCTCACTAAATTGCAAAGTTGCTCAGGCTGGGTTCAAATTTGTATCCTCCTGCCTCAGCCTCCCAGAGTGCTGGGGTGACATACATGCACCACCATGCCTACTCTTGGACAAGTAACTTTTAAAAGATGAGACTGTCTCTGGTCATCAACTAGATCCTGGGCTGCTGTGCTACCAATTGTCCAGGTTTGCAAGTGAAAGTGAGGCTGGGAGGTTACTGGTATATCATCAACGAACAGCCCCAAGTATCCCAGGAACACAGATTTGAGGGCTTTCGCCATTTGTACTGGTGAAAAAGTGTCACCCACCCCAGTGTCCATCACTGGGGATCTGCCTTACACACGGTGCGTGGGCTTCTGCTGGAATACTACAGTCTTCCGAGGCAGGAGCGCACACCTATCCCTGAGCAGGGTGGAGGACGTCCCCCGGCGAGGAGATGGGGACCTCAACTCACCCCACCCACAGAGTGGGTTGTGGGTTCTCCGATTGTTACGACAGAGAGAGAATTTTCAAGATGCTCCAGGAACAGGCACAAAAAAGATTTCAGAGGCAGAATGAAAGCAGTGTGAGAAGAGTGCCGGCTCATAGGAGAGCCTTGTTCTGTCTGGGGTTCGGTGGTCTTGGGGTGTCTTGAGGCATCTAGATCTAGGATCTGGACCTCTAGGATGGGCATTCCTAGTGCCTGGGTGATGTGCAAACCGTGGCATCCGAAATCTAGAGCTGCGCTGCCTGAATAGTAGCGCTGCTCCCTCTTATTCCAGTTGTGGGCTGCAGAACACCCGCCTGGCGTACAGGCTCAGGGATCCCCCATTCGGAATACATTCCATGGAAGAGCTAAAAGCACTGGCTTTTAGTAACTGTGTGTGCTGAAGCTGCAGGGTTTTTTTTTTTTAATTACAATTTTCCTCGTCTCCTTGCTACTTTTCTTACCTGTACTCTGCAGCACCAGTTGTATCATTAACTGAGAAAACTCAAGAGATGACACGTGATGCTACGTAAATGATTTTTTGAAAAGATGTAGACCCGGGTAGACTTCATTATGCACAGAAAGAAAGCCTAGGGGAAGATCCAAGCCTGATAGTGGTTACACTGAGAAACTGACTGGAGTTGCTGTGTGTGCGCCGTGTGCTGGGGGAGAGGGTGGAAAATAATTACAGTTTTCAATAAAAATGTGTTACTTAAAAAAAATTTGGGTTGGCCAGGAACCACCTGGCCAGGGACACACCCTTGTCTCTTATTATCTGCCCCTAGCTTGCTGTCACCTCTGCCACCCCTTCTCTTGCAAGTCCTAGCTCCTTCCCACTTACTCTGCACCTGGGCTCCATGTGGACTCAAATCTGAACCCAACAGGAGCTGAGCAAAGACGTCTCAGCTGCCTGACTCTTGCTAAAGTCAGCAGCAGATTACACAAGTGCACTCTCTATCTGGCCCTGGCTGAACGCCTCGCATGACAGGCTGGCCAGGGTCATACCCTGCATGTGGGTTTCCTGGATGACTGATTCCGCCTAACCTGATCCCAAAGGCTGAGTCAGGTTTGTGTGGCAGAGACAATTATGCTCACATGATTATTTTTTTACAGAGCAAAATTGGGTAGTGTGACCATTAGTTTAAAGGAAACAGTTTTAGTCCCATTTTCTGAAAACATTTTAAAATTCTAGGACTACGTCCCTGGGGGGCTGAGATCTCAGTGCTTCCGGTCAGGGTAGATGCTCCAGACATCCCAGAAGGAAGCTTGTGGGGCAACGGTAACCAGGTTTACGGGTACAGGTCCTTGAGACCCCGAGCTACAGTGTCTCCAGATCTTCTCTCGTGTCATGGCTTGTGGAGCCTCCCCTCACCCCCAAGCCTCATGCTTGTGGAAATTCGCCCAGCATCCATTCATTCCTCGCACTGTGAAATGTGCAGCGCAGATCTGAGCCCTGGCTTCTGTTGTCCCCAACACCAAGTGCAGCCTTCTTGATGAGGACTCATGAGGACTTCATGACTGGTGGGGCGTCCTGAGCTGCTCACTCTGTTACTCATCCTACAGGCCAGACTTCCTAAGTTTCTTTCCTTGGTGATGAAACCTTTCCCACTACTCCCAGGAAGCTTTCTTTGGGTCATGGGTAGTGGAATGGGTCACATGCTCCTCCCAGGCAAGGCCTCGGGAGGCTGCTGCAGACAATCAGAATTCACCTAGAGTTGCAGGGAGTGGCACGGGTGCCTAACTGTGGAGTCTTTACCATGGGGAAGAATGCCAGTGACTGTCCGTGCCCACCAGCACTCACCCAGGCACTGGCAGGCTCAGGGAGGCTGCAGATTACAGGGTGCAGGCAGAGCCATGCAAATGCTGCCACCTTTCCCTTTGAAGATCCGATAAGCAGCTGAGAAGAAAGCCCGGAGGCCACTTGGCTGCCCTGACCCCGGCCAGTGAGCCATTGCGTGGAAATCACCTGCAGCCAGCAAGGGCCCTAAGGGCCCCGTGACTTGAACTGCAGAGAAACCCACCCTTAGGGATGTAAATGACCAGGAGCCAGGTGTGGTGGCACCTGTGTATAATTTCCATATTCTGGCAGGCTAAGGTAGGAGGATCATAAGTTGGAGCCAACCTGGACAACCCAGTGGGACCTGTTGCAAAATTTAAAATAATTAATGAAAAGGCTGGGGATGTAGCTCAGTGCAAAGGACGCTGGATTCAAGCCCAATAAGTTCCCTTGCAAGAGGTGAATCACTGAAAAAAAAAAAAAAAACCAAAAACACAATAGATAACAGCAGTAATAGCAGCCAACATTCCTACAGTACTACCAGCCAGGCAGAATTCTAATCATTTTACAGCTATAGATACATTTAATTATCCTCACAGCGGTAAGAGGGAGATACTAGATCTCCCCTGCGTTACAGATGAGGAAACTGAGGCACAGGTGGCCCCTGGCTACCTGGAGTCTGTGTGGTGTCCCCGGTCCAGCTGCTGGGTGGGCAGTAGCAACACTGATGAAAGTCTTTCCGCTGTGTTTGCTCTTTCCTGGGTTCTTACCGCAGGGATGCCTGACTCAGCAGGAACGTAGAGACCAAAAAAGCAGAGAGCTTCAAAATCTAAAACTTGGGGTTGTAAGAACCTGGGCTCACATGACCCAAGCTTCTAATCCCAGCATTCTGGGAGGCTGAGGCAGGAGGATCACAAGTTTGAGCCCAGCCTGGGCAATTTAGCAAGACCTTGTCTCAAAATTTATAAAAGGCCCAGGGACATAGCTCAGTGTAAAACCCTGGGTTTGATCCTCAATACCAGGAACAAAAGAAGCGTTTTGAGTTTGAAAGGGAAAGTCTCACAGGTCTCTAACCACAGAGTGGATGACATTTCCAAAAAGGCTGCAGACAGAGCAAGACCCAGGGCCGTACCCAGGCCTGGGCCAAGGGCAGGCACTCTGGGTGGGGGCTGCAGGCAGGCTGCAGAGGAGAATAGATGGAGGTAGGATTGTTACCATGTGAACCAAGCTCCTGGTTCTACGAACAACTGGAGTGAAGTCTTGAGCCAAAGGAGGAAGTTATGAGAGTTTTATTGGGAATAATAACAAGAGAAAGCTCTTGATAGGGCTCTGTTACAAGTGAGTTTCCAGTCAAAGCTTTCTGTGCTGACTTATATACCTAAGCAGAGTGCAGAAAGGGAGTGGAATTCAAAAAACTGAAAAGGAAACTGTTCAGTGTTTGAGGTCTCTCCAGGTCCAGAGGCAGGAAGACAGTATTCTGGATAAGAGTTGTTTTCCTGCAGGAAAGAGACTTTCTCCATTCTCAGTAGAGACTTTCTCTATTTCTCTATTCTCCCAACCTTTTCTCCTTTGTTTTTGTGTTTACATCTCTAAATTGGGCTTAGCTGCTTGAGCTATTTATTTTACATTTCCAAGCTTAACTGGCTGCTTGCTTAACTCTTCCATCTGACTTTATCTTAGGCATCTCAAGCTGCCTATTTATAACTGTACTAAGCTACTACAGGTTGAGGGGGTCTCTGGAAAGCTGAGTGGGGGGCCCATTCTGGTTTCATGAGTGAATGAGTTGGGTTCAAGATCAGGAGACAGTGTGTCTGTCACTCAGCTGGCAGGACCTAACTTTAAAACTTGAGCCCCTGTGTAGTACCCTTGACCCTCCCTCTGTCCCCAGCAGCCCTGCATGTGTGCTAACTCATGCCACCAAAAGACTCTAAGTTTCCCGGTGAATGAATGCGAGTGACAAGTCAGTTAGCAAGCACAGGTTACATATCATTTTAGATAGGGAAATAAACTTCAGGCCGTAATTACCATGCTATTATTGAAACCAAGTAGGGTAAAGAGAGGAAGAGGACTAGGACAGTGGTACCTGGTCCACAAACTTAATTGGTTCCACAGTTCTGGAAAAAACGGCCGCCATAGTGTTGGTGTGGGAAAGATGGCAGCCACTGCTGTGTCTGTCATGCAATGCAGAGTTCACAAACAAAAATGAAATTTTGCTGAATGCCTCTGTTTGCAAACCAAGTTGTTCACAAACAAAAGTGTTTGTGAACTGAAGCACCACTGTATTAGAGAAGCAACCCCAAGAGAATTCAAGAAGAAATATCTATAGGAGAGGTTCAATAAGCAGCCCTAGTATCCAGGAGGTGGCAGGTAACAGAGAAGGGCTTCTCACAGACCTGTGGGCCTTTCAAACCTAGAGGCCACAGGCTAAGCAAGTGCTCTATCACTCAGCTGCACCCCCAGCCCTGCTCATGCTTCTCTGCCTGCTTCTGCACAGGGACACACACATGCACAAGTACATGTGACATATGAAGTCTTATGGGCCCTGTGGATTGTGCCAATGTCAAGTGCAGGGCTGTGACATTGTACCGTAGCTATGCAAGATGCTACCATTTGGGGAGGCTAGGAAAAGGCCACTTAGGATCTTCTTATGGTTGTTTTTTACAATTTTCTGTGATCCTATAATTACTCTGGAATAAAGATTTTAAACCCATGAAACACAGTCATGCCTCCTTACCTGTGGTTTTCCTTTCTATGATTTCATTTACCTGTGGTCGATCATGGACCAAATATAGTAAATAGAAAATTCCAAAAGAAAAGAAATTGTACGTTTTAAATTGAGGAGCCATTCCGAAGAGCATGATAAAATCTCCAGCCATCACACCAAAGATGTGGACCCTTTCTTTGCTGGGTGAATCCATACCACATATTCTCCCCTCCCCATCCACGGTTGGATGAGCTGGGATCACCAGAAGCAGGTGCTCCCTTTTCTGACAGTGTGTGTGTGTGTGAGCCTAACACAGTGTGACAGTGCCCGTGTCACTCACCTCATATCATTTCATCATGGAGTCATTGTATCACCTCCATGGCCACAAGAAGATGAAGGCCCAGGACGATACAGGAAAACATTTTGGGAAGGTAAACACATTCATACCATTATTCTACACTATTGTTACAATGGTTGCATTACAGTGTTAGTTATTCTTATTTTTTTTGTACCAGAAATCGAACTCAGGACCTTGTGCTTGCCAGGCAGGCACTTATGCTGCTGAGCTAT
This sequence comes from Hydrochoerus hydrochaeris, assembly GCA_004027455.1. NCBI lineage: Eukaryota > Metazoa > Chordata > Mammalia > Rodentia > Hydrochaeridae > Hydrochoerus > Hydrochoerus hydrochaeris. The sequence goes on along the minus strand of PVLA01001553.1, from coordinate 244,429 downwards.
ATCCCTGGGGCTATTCGTTGTTCTTGATCACCTCTCACTCCACTCAATTTAATTTATAACTAAGCTTTAATCCTAGGTTGGTATTGTCTTGGTTACTTTTACTTTTCTCGTAGCTGGAACAAAACACCTGACACCCAAAATGAAGGAAAGAAAGGTTTATTTAGCTTACAGTTTTTGGAAGTTTCAGTCCATAAGCAGCTGGCAGCAAGGCGGGGTGGCCTGGCACTGGGCAACACTTCAAGGCAGTAGCCCGAGCAAAAGGGGAAAAACAAGCCTCTTCTCCTTCTATTGTACACAGCTCCCCCCCATATTGAGGGCGGGTGTAGCTCTCACAGAATCTTCCCCTCCTGTGCACAGGCTAAGGATATTTACAAGGTAAGAACTCTGGCTCCCTGCTGAGTCTCTCAGTTAAACTTCTAAACTTCCCAAGTCGACACAATATATCAACCATCAGGTATGTTTAGCAAAACAGCAACAAGTACCAGTAGTGCTCAGTACTCCCAGGGCTTCAGGTATCATCTGGGACTTGGATGGTATCCATGGGGCAGGGCACTGCACATACATAAAATGGATATTTGAGGAGATGGGGGAAGAGCAGTCAAAAGCGTGTGAATCATAAAAATAAATTCTCAGATTATCAGAAGGCCTGAGACTCAGACCACATTGCGGTTGGCAGGAGCTGGAGCTATTTCTCCCACGTTATTTAGTCTTACATGTGTGGGGAAACCCATTGGGCCAGGAGTCAGGGACGCTTTCCTCCACCTCACGTTGGGACTGCATATAAATTCGGAGGGTTTTGTGTGGTGCCAGAGGTCCTGGAGGACCCTGGCCATGTGTTCCCAGGAGGTTGCTGATCCGATCAAATCCTTCACTCGTCTCCCACACCATGTTGGACTTTAGGGCTACTTTTGGTCCCTGAGATCAGTTTCCGCTTCTGCTCCTTGCAGGGTGCAGGGGAAAGGCAGGAGCTATCTCAGGATTCTCGCCATCACTGTTCAGCCTTGGTTCTTGCTGTCCTGTGGGGGTTTCCCTGAGTCCCCAGGAGACAGGTTTTCCCGATTGCTTTGGACTTTCCCTCATCCTTCTGGCCTGGGGACTTCTTTCATTTTTTCAGTACTGGGAATTGAACCTGAAGAGCACTGAGCTACTTGCCCAGAGCTATTTTATTTTATTAAAATAGTTTATTAAAATAGTTTGAGACACACTCTGGTTAAATTGCCCAGGTTGACCTCGAACTTTTGATTCTCCTGCTTCGGCTTCTGGAGTAGCTAGAAGACCCTGGAGCGACTGGAAAAACTGAGAATGAAGAGACCACCAGGTAATTCCGCAACGCCAGCCTCGCGTCGTGGGGTCCCGCGCTAAGCACTGCACACGCACCTGTCCAACCTCCGGGAGAAACCAGGCCGGGAGAGTCACTGTTTGCCCAGAGACATCAGCTATGGCGGGGCTGGGACCCGAATCTGCAGCCCACAGTGTTAAGCCCTGGGTTGCCACAAGGCTGTGACTTTATAACCGCCTCTTTGCGGCAGAGACCGCTGTCCCCCCCCCCGCCCCCCGCACAGTGCATAGCACCTGGGTCCATCCAAAACCTAGCCCGGCGGAGAGCGAAAGGCTATTGGTGGAGCTTTTCCTAAAACCCGCCTCTGGAGGTGGCTGATTGGCCTGAAGGCGCAGGGCGGCAATGGCGCTAGGGATTAAGTTTAGAGCTCGCCCAGCTCAGCGCTAGGTTACTTCTCGGCTCCTCCCATGAGCTGCTCAACCTTTTGGAGCATCAGCTTCCTTTCTACAAAATGCGGCCAATCTTATTCGGGATCCAGCTGACGTAGGTGAAGGGCAACAGGCAGTGCCTGGCACTGGAAAGTAGAACCATAAAACCACTGCCGAGAGCCGGACGCCTCTGAGCCCTGTAATCCTGTAATCTCAGCACACTGGGAGGCTGAAGCAGGAGGATCATGAGATTGAGCCCCGCCTGGGCAACTCGGTGAGACTCTGTCTCAAAATAAAGAATTTTTTAAAAAGGACATAGCTTGGTGCAAAGGTTAAATCCCTGGTACCACAAAAACCAAACAAAGCCAGTGCTTACTGTCCTTGGGGAAAAGCTCTCAGAGTGAACGACACCGTTCTGGGCCTGGCACAGAGGGAGACTGAGTCCCTGCTCGGAGTGGGTTCCGGAGGTGACCGCGGGCGGGTCAGGCTCCCCGTGGGTCCTTCACGTTCTCACCTGAGCGCCACCCCCTCTCCCCCCGTCAGATCCGTGCGGACCCCACTACAAACTGCTCATCCGAGGGATCCAGGGTGTGCGCGCCTTTCAATCGCGCCAAAGCCGGTCCCTGGTGCTCAGAGGGCTGGGAACCTTTGGGTGTCACGCGTCGGCCCGGAGTGCACATGAGCTTTGTAAACACCGCGTGAAAATGCTCCAGGGTGAGGCACGTGTGGCCCGCCCCCTGGTGGTGAGTGGTGGGGTTGCGAGGTGCGGTGGCCCACAGGCTCTCTGCTGGTAGGGGTCCTCCCAGGGCCACTCCAGGCCCGGAATCACCCAAGAGGTTTAAAATATTCACATGCTCCACAGTCACCCCTTATGTACTGCAACACAAACTCTGAGGCCTGGAAATACACATTTTACCTTTCAAATATACATTACTAGACCCGATCACAGCTCTACCAGCTTTGGTATAGGATCTGGAAATTTTTAACAAGAGTTCTTTAGAGACTTTTATGAGTACCTTTATTACAAGATAAGTGAGCTATCTGCGACTTTTTAAAAAGTTGATACCGCCTTTGGTCCTACTACTAGACACACAATGCCTAGTTTAAAGGAGGATATAATGTAAGCTGGATGTGAATTCTCCTCCTACCCGTACCCCTTGTGTGACCTTGTCTTCTTGTCTCTGTGAAGCAGGAATACAGGTGTCTATGTAGAAGCCTTGACCTGCACAGCCAGCAGGGTCCTGAGAGGGGGCAAAGGGAGATTAAGAAAAAACTAGCCGTGTGATAAAAGGAAGGCTGGGATTGGATGGGACCTGAGCTCTCTGATGGAGAGGCAGCGACAACCCAGCACGGTCCGCATCAGTAAAAAGGGGGGAAGCACTAGATGGAGTTGGAAGCGCAAGGTCTCAGTGTTTTGCTGAGAACACTGAAAGCCAAACATCCCTAGATCTGTCTGTGCTGTAGTTAACAGAGAAGAACACGAGGCTGGACACCTGTTGATACGCCACTGAGCTAGAGGTCAACTTTATACGGTCTGCCTCAGGCGTTTCATGTTCCTGGGCCTGGCTTTGCTCTGGTCCCAAGGTGTTTGCTGACCTCTGGCTCAGCCACTCACCACACATAGGAGCACAAGAAGGTCAGGTCTAGAGAATAGGAGGGATGGAGATCAGGAGGCAGAGAAGGGCAGTGCCTGGGAGCACCACTTGCCAGCCCTGGGCTCAGAAGCCCTGGACTCCTGGATGGTGAGCTCCCTGCTACAGGGGCATCATGGTGAGTGAGAACCCTGCAGGGGCCACAGGACACTCTGTTCCCGGAGTGTGACCTGATGGTGGGGCCATGCAATGAGCATTTGCTGTCATGTGTGTACACATCTCCACATGTGGCCCCAGGACGTGTGTACCCATGTGTGCACACTTGTGTACAGTGTGGTAGAGAAAGGTGAGCGGCATCTCAGGCCTGTGATCTCATAGATGTGGCCACGTTGTTGGGACTGAGGCTATTTTAAGATGCAGACGTAGTAGTTGGGCATAGTGGTGCTCACCTGAAACCCCAGCACTCTGAGAGGCTGAGGTGGACGATTGAGAGTTCTAACCCAGCCCAGCAAACTTAGTGATTTAGTGACACTCTGCTTAAAATAAACAATAAAAAGGAGCTGGGGATGGAGTTCAGTGTAGAGGGTCTGGGTTCAATCCCCATAGGCATCTATCAGGTCCGTCCCGGGGGCACTGGCTGGTAGAGGTGGCCTGGGTGATGGAGTGGAGGGTGTCCTCAGAGGCATCTTCTGCTTGGGTTTGGACATGACCTTGGTGACACAATGGGCTGCTTCTCACCAATGAGGATGCAACTGGGGCCCTGCACCCTCGTGTCATTGAGGGGCTGTCACTGTGCTGTGGCCCACATAAGTGTCCTTTACAGGCCTGTGCTGCTGCGGGCAGGTGGTGGAACCTTTAAGAGGTGGGGCCTATCGGGCGGAAGTGAAGTCATAGGGGCGTGGTCTGGAAGGGGATTGGAGGACCCAGCCCCTCCTCTTCTGCTCTGTGTCTTCCATAGCTCGAGGTCTTCTTCTGCCACCTCCGCTGTGTGCTCAGGTCTCCCTGTGCCAGCTCTATGCAGACCTGCATCACAGGGCCAGCGGCCTTCCAAACCGTCACCCTTTTTCCTGTGTAAGTGGGTTGGCTCAAGTGTTTGTTGCAGTACTGGAATGACCCGGACACGGCGGAGGTCTGCGCCTTTAGGAGCTGCCCCAAAACTTCCACTACCTTGGATGCCAGGGAGGCCGGACAAGTGGCCAGAAACCCACAGAACCGGAGGTTTCGGAAAGGGAAGGGGCAATTGCGCTGTCTCCACCGTGCCTCGTCTGGGGGTCGTGTCTTTGCAGCACCTTCTCTTTTGTTATGTATTTTCTTTCCTTTTCCTTCCTCCCCCCCTCATTATCTAAGAGCAGACTGTTTAATCCACAGCTCTAATTTGCACAGCCCCAGCGTGATACGCACACCCAGTGAGGGCTTGCTAAATAAACGACCTGGGAGGCATTGGTAAAGACTTGCTCCTGTCATGGCCCCTGCCTCTATGGCTCTGGGGTGCCAGGAAGAGGCTCTTGTGCCCAGTGCTCTAGGGCTGACTTCTCTCTGGTGACCCCTAGTCCCTGACAGTGATTGGACTTAAAGACAGGGTCTTCAGAATTGATTCAGTTACAGCGAGGTCGTGAAGGGGCTCCTACTCCAGTGTGACCCTTGTCCTTGTAAAAGGAGGAGTGTAGGACACAGACCAGTGCAGAGACGGTGGTGCAGCATCAAGGAGAAGCCTGCATCCGCCATCTCCCTGCAGGAGCTAAGTAATGGTGGGGTGACAAGTGTGGGGGCCTTGGGGACACAATCAGCACAAAGACTTCCTGGAGAAGGACAAAGCAATTCCCCTAGGCCAGCAAGGGCTCTGTCCCCTCTCTATAGCGATGTGTGCACTCAGGTGTCTCTGTGAGCTCTGATCAGTGAGCATGGAGTGTGAGTGGGTGGGACACGGTGGGAACGGGGCTTCCATCTCATCCCCCCCCAGCCCAGACCCCGCCCACTTCCCACCACAAGCCCCAACCTTAGCATCAGGATGGGCCTCAGAAAAGACTCCAGCTCCAACAAGGCTCAGCTGAGTAGGGAGGTGGCACTGTGTGTCCCACATCCTTGTGCATGTGGCAGAGCTGGAGCGACATTGGTCTCATGAGGTCTTCCAGCGCTGACCTTGGTCGGAAAGGCTGGGCTGGTGCCGCTGGGCTTTGCCCTCATCTGCTGCGAGGCTGCTGTCCAGTGTTGAGAAAGGCCTGTTGTTTGTTGCCTGCTGTCCACGTCTTAGTTTTTTAAATCAGATGAGCAGGACGGCAGTGGTGCTGGCGTGAGGTGAGCGCTCGCTGAGCCGGGCTTCCTCAAGCCCTAAATGATGACTTGTGTTGAGTCAGGAGTCCTTGGGGTGACAGGGCTGCCTGGGCTTCTAAACCCATCATTAACCAAGTAATTTTCTTCCAGGAGGAGGAGAGGCTTCCGCCCCAGCAATGAAGCCATTGTGTCCTCTGTCAGGTACTGTTACAGCAGGGGGAGGTGGCCCACCCGGAGGCCCAGGTCGGGCGACCTAGACCTTGAAGGACACCCACACTAGGTCCCAGCTCCTACTCCCTGCAGGGGCCCTGGTAAAGCTACAGTAAAAAAGCAAAACCAAACCACCCTTCTGTGCCCTGGTTTCCCCATCTTTCAGGTGAGACCAGTGCCTGCCTATTATAGGGAGAAAATGGCAAAAGCACAGACAGCTGTGACTCAGTTGGGAGTGTTCTACAGCCCTCTGAAACATCTGGCCACATCTGGAGGGGTTTGAGGCTATTGGGACTGCTTGAAAGGCACTGGGTAAAGGTCAGGGCTGCTGCTCAGTCTCTTCCAGACAACACGGTGTCCCTAAAGGACCACCAGCATCCCATCAGTGGTGTCTGTGTTAGTCTCCAGTCTGCACGGATGTTGCCAGAGGCTCCATCGTCTGCCAGTGCTCCCATGAGCACCCGGGGCCTGGGCCATGTCCCCCATCTGAATTTTGAGGCTCCTTTCCCGTGGGGCCCGGCTGCCTGTCCACCTGGCGGGAGCAAGGGCCCATCAGGCAAGAGGGAAGCCCCTTGCCACCGTAGTTTCATAGGACTGGTGTCCCCGCAACTGCACGCTAGCATCGGACTCTGCCCACCATGGATGGAATACTTGGCCAGGATAGATGGCATCTGTCTTGGACGTGTAGATTTTTTTCCTTGTCATCATCCGCTACTGCATCCAGGGGCTGCAGCTCTTCATATGGCACTAATGGTGTGTCAGTATGAGAAGTCATCCAGCGCTGATTTGAAGTAGACAGATGCACTTCGGTCAGGTACAAATCCCACACCACTGTATGTGAGGTGGCCACAAAATACAGTGAATATTCAAGTTAAAAACAGTAAAGGACACATTGCCATTAACTCACCCCTGTGCTTTGCACACGTTTATCCCTTCCTTCTTGCCACCCTCTGAAGCAGTTCTGGAGGTCCTCTTTCATGAGTGTCTCCCATGCAGTGTGACCAAAAAATGTAAATGCTGCTGCCAGGCGCCATCCGGTGGCTCACATCCGCCGTGCTTTTGGATCACACTGCACATAGGAGGTTTTGGTGTCCGCACAGGTCCTGGGACCACTCCCCATGGACACCCAGGAAGGTCTGTACCTGGCCTCTCCGCTCCTGGGAGAGGCACTTGCATGTCTCCTCGGGCGGGCAGGCCTGGGTGCGCAGATCCCTGGGGCCTTGCAGCTCTGTCCTGTCCCAGTCGGGAGTTCCACCTGATCTTGTGCCAAGTCCACCAGCCCCGGACAGCATCTGTCTGCTGGCCATTTTGCCAACAGTTGGAGATGACCTGTAGGAGAGTGACCAAGATACTCGGGAAAGCAAACCCTTTAAGGGGTGAAGAGGATGAATACCCTGAAGGCAGCCCTGGAAGCTCTGAATCCAGTGCGTCCACAGCCTCTGTCGTCCTGCGCGGTCCTTTCTTTATATCAGCTGATCAGCGCCCTTTTATGTTCACCCAGTCTTTGTGTTGGGTTGCTGTCACTGGTCCCTGGCTGGTACAGAATCCTCACTGGCCTTAGGGTCTTTTTATTTCCAGCTGTGTTTTTCTAGCGCCTGGATTTTTTTCTCCCTTAGCCACCCTAGGGGCATCCCGAGGGCAGGGCCATGTGGTCCCCCAAGACCCTCTAAGTCCACCTCATAGCAGTGCTCTTCTGTGAGCTTACTGTGATGCTGGGCATACCCCGGCTCAGTGCTGCCCACTCGCCACACGCAGCTGTGGGGAGCTTGCAATGGGGCTAATGCACCCAAGGGTGGAGCTTGAATAACCTAATTGCAAAACGGAGGTTGCAGAGTGGCTCCGAGGTGGCCAATCGTATTCTCCAGAAGTTCAGCAGAGACGCACTGGAGTCCAGAGAGTGCTGAGATGACCTGTACTCTGTGGAGTCCCCAAGTGAGGGGCAGCCAAGGGCTTGGTGCACACGGAGCCCTGGCCTGGTGTCTGGGAACACTCCTCACTCTTGTGTCTTTCCTCCTGCCTGTAAACGGGGCTGGTAACAGCTCTCGCCCCTTGGGATGGTGTTAGGGTTAGAAGAGAGGTTTGGGCAAAGCCAATGCTGGCACCCGGCAAGTGCTCACAACAAACCTACAAACATCCTCAGCCACTAGTTGCCCCGAGAACTGAGTCCTGTCCTGGGCTCTGGGGAAGCATAGGAAGACCCTGAGAGATGCGACCCCACATTCGCTTCCTGTCCCCTCAATGCTGGGGCAGCCAAGGCTACCGGACACAGCTAGAATGGTTCCCCAAGGGCCCCTGTGTTCAGAGATGGGGTTTGCGGAAGGTGATTAGATATGGAGGTGCCACAGTCATCCATGGGTTCATCCTGGCTGAGTCTGTAGCTGCCTGGCTGGTAGCAGGTGCCTTTGAAGGGTCCATTCTTGCCCCTGCCTCTGCTTTCTCTGTTATCCATGTGTGGTCCCTGGTGAGAAACACTGGCTCTCAGGCTGACCCCAGACTCCCCGTCAGCATCTGTACCCCACAAAGACTTCACATGCAGCAGCCAGAGAAGCGCTGAGCTGGGACCTGGGATCCTACCGCCAAGGGGCCATTCTGGCGGTGTTCGTGTACCTATCCTGGGAGGCTGGCAGAGGAGACTCTTCGGGTCCCCTCCCCTGACTGCAGGTCTCTAGGACAGGAGACAGTACCTTTCCCAGCAGGAGAGGGCACCCCAATTCCACTTTGCATGGCCCCACCTGGCCTGGTGAGGGGCGGGCTGGACGGGGGCAGACTGGAGTCAAGAAGGGTGAATGGGTTCGAGTCACTTTCTGGGACTTCTGAGCTTTATGGAACAGGGAGAGCCCCTCCACAGGGAGAGCCCCTCCACCTTTCCACCCCCACTTCTTCATCCATGAAGTGGGTTCGTAGCCTCTTTCAAAGATGCTGCTGGGAAACGGATTGAAACAGGTACACACAGCCGCCAACAGCGCTGCACAGTAGTATTTATTATTACAGTGTTAACACTCTGGGGGGACTTTTGGGGCCACCACTGCCTACCTCGTCTCTGTTCACAGGCAGCTAACTTTGCAGCTGCAGTGTCCTGGAGGTCAGGGCTGAGGCTGTCCCCTCACTGCAAGTCATAGTGCTGGGTCCAGAGATCTCCATGCCCCCGGGTCCCTTTTCCTCACCACTCCTGGGGAGGAGCCCTCGGGAGCCCAAAACAGTGGCTTTGTGGGAAGGGCCTGGAGTGCTGTCTCCTCCAGGTGACCTGCCCAGGGCTGGGGAGGGCTCTGGGGACCATTGCAGTGCGTGCTGAAATCGCACCAGCCGAGCCCCAAGCCTATGTGGTGACCTGATCCTGTTTGAGACCCTCCAAACCCCTGCACTTCATCTGGTCCCGAGTCCTGTGTGGTGTCCCATGTCCCGCAGCCAGGGTCTGATGGCAGATCTGGAGGGGACAGGCCCTGCCCAGTCCCAGCAAAGGGCGTCTCAGAGGCGTCAGGTCAGAAGGGTGGCTTGTGATGCTGTGCGCCCCATTTCCAACAGGAATGTGGGGTTCCGCCCTTGGCCCAGCACTCCCTTTCCAGGGCATAGGAAAGCAGTTTCCAGAGCAGCACATCTGAGGGCCCCAGATCTGGAGGCCTTGCCACCCTTTAGGAACCACGGCCTCAGCCTGGATGGGACCTGGCAGGTCCCTGTGCTGCATCACTGCCTTGCGTGCCTTTGTCAACCAGCTACTGAGAGTGGTCTGCGGGTCTCTCTCCAGCCCCTGCTCCTGCTGCCCACTGTGGGGCAGAGCTGAGAGAGGATTAACCGAGCTTGCCTGAGCATCATTTGCCAAGCAGCCTGTCCCTGTGGCCACACGGAGCTCCAGATACTCGCTGCCTGTCCCTGGCGGTACCCCAAGGATGCTGTGATGTCATTGCTGGGAACCCAGATGCACTCGAGGTCACCTGTATTCCCCCAGGCCTGCCGGCCTCCTGCTTCAAGTGTTGTGGACAACGCCATCATCCCCAGTGACCCCTACCCAGAGGTCCACTTGCCCATCTTGCCCCCAACAGGATCACATCGTGGGCAGGTGCCAACATCATTTCTGGGTGCGAGAGTGAACGTTAGTTTCAAAGCCCAAGTTCTTCAGTCGGTCTCTTTTGTGCCCTCCCAGCCAGCCCCACAGATGTCACCGCTGCCTGGGCTCTCTGCCTTTGCCGCCTCTTTGGGCTCCTGGGTCCCAAGTTGCCCTGCTGGATGTGGCATAGGAGTGACAGTGGCACCAGATGAGAGAGAGAAGCCCACTGTCCTGTGACCCCTTGCCACTCCAGGAAGCCGTCCCAGGGCTTGGAGCCTCATCAGAGCCAGCTCACGTACCAGATTCACCCCTCCAGCCCTGGCATCAGAACTGTGTCCCCAGGAGGCCACACATAGGATGGGAGGGGGCCAGCTCCCTAGCCACCAGCGGGGAGCCTGGTTTCGGCTAGTGACAAAGTTGTGCTTTGCTGAAGATTGGTGGGGAATGACATTGGTCTCTGCATGGGTCAAGGTCATGGACCAAGATCAAGGTCACAGATCAAGCTCAAGGTCACTGGGGTTCCTCTCCTCATGCGGGAGACAGACTCTCTGCAGTCTTCCTTCAGGTCCTGGGCAGATGGCCTCAGAGGAAGTGAAGTGTTGCAGCTCCGACCAAGGACCTGCTTGGGGATCCGTGTGTGCAGACCCTGTCTCCTGTCCTGATTGTCATTCAACAAAGACAGGATGCCAGCCAGCTCAGGCCTAGGGCTGTGCTGGACGGGTCAGGAGAGTCCGGACATCACCCCTGCCTCCTCCCTTTGCAGGATTGGTGACAACAAGCCAGGGCCGATGCTGTGCTGTGCTGTGCTGTGCCGTGGTGGGAAGTGTCACACACCCCATCCCCACCCTGCCATGCCCCACTGCTCCAGGAGGAGAAGTCTGAGGTGGGTTACAGAGGTTAGCAAGTGTTAATCCTCACAGTGGCCCTGGGAGGGAGCCAGGTGTACAGGCACAGAGAGGTGAGGCCCTGGGGGAAAAGCCACACAGCGGAACAGCTGCAGGGCAAGAAAAAGGCTGCAGGTCCTTGCCACGCCACACTGTGACTCTGCCCTGTGGGACCTGGACCTCATAGTGACAGGGACATCATAGCAAAGGTCTGTGAGCAGTGATGAGTGTGCCCTCTTCCCAGGTGCCCACTGTCCCCACACTTCGGGCAGTGGTCACTGGCTAAACTCGGCTGCCTGGCTCCTGTGGACCGAATGGCTGAGGAGTTTGGGAAGCTGCTGCCATGCCTGACTCAGCACCGTCTGTCCCCTGTCCCCTGCGGTGAGAGTGGCAAACGGTGCCTCACTCGTCCATCTCCATGGGACCCGAATGACCCGCTTCCATCAGCTTCACCCTAGGGGGAGTCGCTGACCCCAGTCAGAGCCCACATCCCAGGAAGGGAGGCCAAGGAGGCTGCAGCCAAGCCCCCCGGGGCTGCCATCCCCCCGGATGTCACCCCTGCTGCCCGCTGTCCCTGCCTGCTGCAGGCGTCATCCATGCACTGGGCACCAGGCTGCTCAGAGTCCCCCTGCTCCTGTTCCGGGGGGGGGGCGTTGGGGACCTGTGGGCCCCTTTCCAACCTGGCAGCTCTGTGACAGCCCCAGGAGAAGCCACGCACCCTGTGACACGTTCTTGCCTGTCTCCTGCTGAATGAGAGTCCACAGCCTGCCCGAGATGGGCAGCTGGGTCTCTGTCCCAGCAGGCTCAGCCTCAGCCTGAGGTCGCTGTCTACATGGGGACAGCACCGGGGCCTCTCCATGTCAAGTCTGGTGAAGCTGCGGGTCCATCACACGTTGGTGACCTCCAGGCCATTGCAGCCATCCAGGCCACACTGTTCTGGCCTGCCCTGGGGGTCATCGTCTCCGCAGTCTTCGTTTTGAAGAGAGCCGTAGTCATCATGGAAATCGAGGTCTTTGCCACTGAAACCTCGTCCTATCTTCCCCAGGGGCAGCTGAGAACAACAGGAATGAAACGGAAGGACAGGAAGAAGAGAGACAACAGTTGAGGTCTGGGAAAGGTGCTGTGTGGCGTTGAGTGACTCCCTTAACCTCTCTGTGCTCCTTGTCTCAGCAATACTGCTTGGGGAGACAGAGGATTTTGTGAATTCACAGTGAGGGACTTTGGCATTCCTGAGTGGTGGGGAATATTGTCAGGCTGCTAGCAGGGGCGTGGGGCGCAGCTGCCTTTCTGAGTCCTGAGGGAACACTCTTGCGCTACCTGCTGGGGCAAAGGGTTTAGGTCTCGGAAACTTGGAGATTGCTGTTTGGGTTCCTGCTTTGCCACTTCCAGCTGTGTGACCTTGAATAAGTCACCTTCCCTCTCTGAGCCTCCATTTTCTCAGGTACAACATGGGAAAAGCAGATGGGTGTGATGGCACTTGCTTGTGATCCCATCAGTCTGGGAGGCTGGGAGGCAGGAGGATTGCAAGTTCAAGCCTAGCCTGAGCAATTTAGAACCTAGGTCAGAATAAAAAAAGTTTAAAAAGGGCTGGCGATGTATCTCAGTGTGAAGAAGTCACTGGGTTTAATCCTTAAGACCACCCCACCCCATGCCTGCAACAGGCAAGGCAAGAGCCCTGCTAGGCGGTTGCAAAGGGTGGAAATCCCACCTGCAGAGTGGCGCAGCGGGGCCCACCATGCTGGTGCCTGGCCACAGGAAGTGCTCACCACCCCGGGCCTCCTTGGCGCTGCCCCTGGCTGCAAACCTCCCTCTGTTACTGTCATGGGAGTGTGTTGGGCTTGCCTGCCTTTCCTTTTAGATGAGTGTTTTTCCACTTTAGAAAAAAAAAATTCTTGCCCCCAGGAGATGGGAGGCCTTTCCCATCCCCCCGAGCTGTGACAGAAGGGCCTGGTGTCCCCTCCGCACGTGGCCCTTGTGGGTGTGTGTGGTGGTGGGGACAGTGGGGCGTTGCTGACTCTGCCCCAGAGCCACTTCCTCCCTTGGGGATGACGCTGCCCCCACTTGTGTGCAGGTCCCGAGGGTGGAGGGGGACCTCCACAGTCCCCCAGCCTCCTCACAGGGTGGAGGCCGGGCAGGGCACTTGGGCCTGCTCAGCTCAGGGTCTGATGCATCTGTTTAGGGTCATGTGACATGTGGCCCCCTGCTGTTGGGTTTGGTCCCCATGGGCCCAGCCCTTATTGTTAGTTCTGTCGCTGGAGTTCAAAAATCTAAATTGATGGTTCTCAGAGTTTGGGGAGTCACTGAATGCCTGCGGGTGCCCCCTACCCTGGGAGTTGCTTCCAGAAGTGGGGTGAGCTGTGGTCCCCGGGGTCTGCAGTGGCCCCAATGACTCTGACACAGCAACTGAATCCTGTGCTCCAAGGGACAAAGCTCTAAGCCTGCAGGGACTTGGGTCATGGCCAAAGCCTCATGCAGTTCCCATGGTGGTGGCCCTGGGAACTTGTCTCCCAGGTGTCCCTGTGACCTGGCTCCTGGGTCCACCTTCACAGGCCAATCAAGGAACTGCAGGGAGGAGACACTCAGGCCTGGGACAGAACGGCCTCTGCTGGGTCAGGTCCCCTAGAAGCACTCTGCCACTCACCCGGCCGGCCTTGTACTTGAGGCCACTGCTGTTCTCCTCCTTCCCTGTGCGGGTGACACTGGAGGCCCTGCGGGGAGGACTCCCGAAGCGCTCAGCCTCCCGGGTGCCTATGGAGCTGAGGACACATGCATTTCGGTCAGCAGGCAAGTTCAGCCCCCTGCTGTCACCCGGCCACTGCCCACTCACACATGCTGGTGGCAAGGACATCATACTGAGTCCTGCTAGGTGCCTTGTGGGGGCTCAGCACTTTACAAACGTGGTCCTTGCTGTGGGCCAGGACGTGGTGACAGCCAGCCCTACTTAGAGATAGGAAGAGGAGGCACAGGGAGGGTGAGCAGTTTGCTCAAAATAACACAGCTGTGGCGGCAGCGGCAGAGCCCAGATCGGAGCCTAAGACTCCAAAGACTTGCTCCTGACCCTGGAGTGCCGTAAACCTGATCAGAAAAGGGGGAAGAGGATAGGAGGAGCCCCTATGGTAGCCAATAACTATGAGATGTGCACAGCAGTGGGACCGCCCCCTCCCCACGCTGCAGACTTGAAACCTGTGTCCCCACCTGGCCCGCCTGAAGTAATGCACACGCGCATCTGGAGCAGACTGGAGGATGCAGGGGCGGCCCCAGCTATCTGATCTTTGACACAGTGGAGGAAAGATGGGCTCTGTAACACGTGGGGCCGGGAACACTGGCTATTTGCTTGCAGAAGATTGTAACTAGACCCATAAATCACCAAACTAAAATCAAAATGGATTAAAGATCTAAGTGTTAAAGCAGAAATACCTAATTTGCTGGAAAATTAAGACAAAGGTTTAGCCCAAGAGTTTCTGAACAGAATCTAATTGTACAAGAAATAGCATCAAGAATCAACAGATGGGATCACAACCTAGTCTACATGGTAGAGGAAATAACCAGCAGTGAAAAGACATCTCACAGAAAGGGGAAATTTTTTCTCCAGCTATTCCTCAGACAGGGGACTAATATCTAGAATATATAAAGAACTCAAAAAAAAAACTCCCTGCAAAATAAAAGACCCAATAAAAACTGGCCAAGGGAAATGAATAGACAGTTCTCAGAAGAACTACAAATGGCCAATAAATTCATGAGAGAAACTGTTCAGTGTCCCTGGCTATTAGAGAAATGCAAGTGGAAAAGACTCTGTGATTCCATCTCACACCAGAAAAAATGGCCATCATCAAGAAGTCAACCTATTACAAATGGTGGTGAGGCTACAGGGAGAAAAGGAATCCTTCCTTCTTAATTGTTGGTGGAAATGCAAATTGGTACAACCATTCTAGAAAGCAATATACAAATTCCTCAGGGAACATAAACTACAAATTCCATTTGATCCAGTGATTTCCCTTCTATGTATCTTCTTGAAAGGGTTAGACGTCCTAATACAGTGACCTATGAGCACCCACGTTTATAGCAGCAAACTCCTGATAGCTAAATCTGGAAAGAAGCCTGTAAATACCTAAGGGATAACGAGAAATGTGGTGTGTGTACACAGTGGAGTACTACTGTGTCATAAAGAAGGATACACTTGAGTCATTTGGAGGAAAATGGTTATACATCCATGCCATCATGTTAGGAGAAATGAATCAGATACACAGTCTTAGACACTGTTCAAGCAGCTGCTGACTGGGATCTGCAGCACAGATGAGGAAACTGAGGCCTGCATGATCAGCGGCTCACACATAGACACAGCATGTGACCCCTGCTCCTCTCCCCTTAGAAAGTCACCAGGATTCAGTCACAGCCCCCCACAATGTCAGCTCAGCTCATCACTCTGCCAAGACCTTAGTCAGCTTATGCTCCTGTCCTTGTAATACTGCTGCCCGACTGGGGGATGAACCATAGTGGGGTCATGGCCTTCTACCCCGCCCCCCAACTTGCACATCTGTCTCCCCGGCTGTCATTCTGACTCGCAGTTCCAACAGCAATCGGCCCAGCACGCATTGGAAGTCCAGCGCCTCCCGGGAGGCTCAGCGGCCGCCACTGCGAGCTTGTGGGGCCCAAGGAGGACATCTGCTTCCACCACGCAGTGGGTCAGGCCCAGGGTCCACATCCTGGAGTGGCCCGAGCCAGGGTGGTGCCAGGGGGCACGGAGATGCCATGGAGCAGGAGGGGAGGTGATGGGGGAGATGGGGGACACAGCCCTTGCTGCCAGGCTGAGTGGGGGAGGAGCTGGTACCGAGCCCCCAAAGGTGCTGCTGGGTCTCATGGCCAAAGGCCACCCCTCGCCCAGCGCCTGGCTTGGGTCCCCTATTCCAGGGACTGTTTGGGGAGGAATCTTCAAACACTGCAGTCCAGTGCTACCCCTCCCATCCACACAGTGACCCAAGGACCCTGCCGTCCATGGCTGGCACCTCTGGGACACGGGCTTGGGAAACCTGGCAGCTGAGGCCTGGGACACGACACTGGGTTCTCTTGTCCTATGACACTGGGGTCCAGCATCTGAGCTCATGACAGAATCGCATTCCCCCACTGAGATGCCAGCACAAAGCTGCCACAAACCCACAAAATGCAGCAGTGGTGGCGGGTCTGGAATAATAGCCCCTTGTGTCTACTGTGTACTTTTTGACGCACCTGTTCCCTCACCAGCGACATTGCACGTTATATTACACCTTGGCTTGGCAGATACTGAGTATGAGCCTTATTTTGCAGAAGAGGAAAGTATGGTTCAGAGAGGTTAAGTAACTTGTCTGAGGTCACACAGCCGGGAAGTGGTGCTGCTAGGATCTGAACCCATATTGCTGAGAGCGGATGTGGCACAAGGTTTTCTGGGTGGGGTGCGCATCTGTGCGTGTTTCCACCCACCCAGTTTTCGCCTGGCTGCGGAACCAAAGTCTTTCTGGGTAAACAAAGCCATAAGAAAGAAACCTGGGCTGGTTCTTCCATTCCGTTTGTCTCACAGGACCTGCTTTGTGGCTACCGAGGAACCCCCTATCGCAGCCTGGATCTCAGGGGGGACCAGATGTCCGGGTTGCAGTCCTGTCCAGTTGCTGTGTGACACTGTGCCAGGTGACGGCCTTCTCTGGGGTTCTGTTTTCTTGGGTGTAAAAGGAGCAAGCAGGCTGGCTAGGAATCTCCATTCTCCTCTGGCCCTGGGGGTCATGGAAGCAGGGCACAGTGCTGTGCTGGGGGTGACTCTGGGGAGGAGGCTGGGGTGGCCAGTACTCAAGGGTTTGTGCAGTTTTGCTGAGTGAGGACAGGTGGCCACCGAGAAGAGAGGGAGCTGTGGACCCCGACAGCCTGAAAAACCACCCAGGGACTTGGCCTCAGGTGTGGACCAGACACTGGGGCTCCGGAGGGCACGGTTGGTCCTTCAGGGGCATTCGAGGTTCTGATTGCTCTGTCCCCTGCAGTCACTCTGCCTGCCTGCTGCCTTCTGGGTGAGGGACAGGTGCCAGGACAGTGGGGGAGCTACCTGTCACTGGGCCACTGAGGCATCTCAGAGACTGGGCCATGTTAAGGAAGGAGGAGGGCTCGCCTGGGAGCGGCAGAGAGAGAAACAGAGAGACAGGCAGAGAGCAGAGACACAGACGGAGCTGGAGGGACAGAGACAGGAAGAGACGGAGAAGCCAGGAGTGTGTGATGGGAAGGTGACCAGCTGTGCCTGGCAGAGCCAGCTGGCTGGGTCCCCACAATCTCCCACTATCTTGGTCCCTCTCCCTAGCATCAGGAAGGCAATAAAGTGTCACCTTTGAGCCCCAGTGCTACAGTGCATCAGCCAACGGTCCTGGGTGAGAGGTGTGATCTTGTGATAACTCACTTCCTCATCCATGAACCCACCCCCGACGGTCCTGGGTGAGAGGTGTGATCTTGTGATAACTCACTTCCTCATCCATGAACCCGCCCCCAGGAAGCCCGTAGCTCTGGCCATGTGACAATGTCCTCTCCCAGCCACCTCTGCAGAAGGAAGGTGCAGAGGGCTCTCAAATCCCTAGAAACCAAAGAGGACACCTGGGGCCACCAGCAGGAGACAGTGTTGCTGAGGCAGTTGCAAGGTTTGCCCGAGGCTTCAGAGGCCCACAGCGGAGGCTCCGCAGCCTAACTGAGTCCAAAGAAACCGAGGGTGGAACCTGCCCTGTCGCTGCCTGTGCCCTGGGGACAGGACACACCATCCACAAGGTGAACATCTGGGGCCGGGCGCCCACTTGTGCAGGCCCTCTGAGGCCCCAGCAGATGCCCCTAGAATGGCTCGGCTCCTCCCTGCACCCTTCCGACCCATCTTCCCGAGCATTTGGTGTAGACAGAGGTTTGTGGGGAGAAGCAGGAAGTCTGAACGAATCAAAGCGGACACTGAGCGATATCAGAAGCCTTGCCTCCTCCATCCCCGGGGTCGGATGTGTTGCCATGGTGATGGGAGTGGGCAGGAAAGAAGACATCATAGGGGACCTATGACTGTGCCTCCCCTGGGGTTGGTCACCCAAGGGCCTGATATTACCTGACTTCCTGCAGGGCCATAATTCATGGTGATTATAATCCCCCAGGTGCTCCAGGCTGACCCATCCTCCCCCTCCCACTTAAAGTGACCACAAGCCGTCAGGGGACACCCCTGTCAGGGAGGAGGAGCCGATGCTCAGGTGGAAGCTCACTGGACATGGAGCTTTGGCTGCAGAAGCCAGTGCTGCCCGAGATGCCAGTCATGTCTCTGGAAGTCACAGCACCTTTCACAGGCCTCAGTTGTCTCTTCTATAAAATGGGGTGATGATCCTCTCTCATTTGGCTTTTGGGGGTCAAATGGAACAAGGACACAGAGGCACCTTATGAGTGATGCATCCTGATGTCAATATGAAGGCTGCTGTGATCCCCATACCCTGGTTCCCCGACCCTGGGACGGAGCCCTGGGGGAGGGTCCAGATCTGTCTGTCTCATAGACTGGGAGGCTTCTCAAACCGAGTCTCCCCACTGGTCACAAACTGCTGCAGCCCTCTTTTGCGGGTGTCTTTATGAGATGTGATTTAAAAAAAAATACGGCGAATGCTGCTATCCAATGCCATCTGACAGCAAAGCAGGCTTGTAAAAACCTTACAGCGTGGCCTCCTCCTCCTTACTCACTGGATTTTGCACTGTGCAGCTTCTGGCTGGTCCTCGAAATGCTTTGAATCGATTCAGGACATGGAGGCAGCCAGGGCAGCGGAAATGAAGACACAAAAGAGGACTCCAGGCCTGCTGCAGAGAGTGGCCAGGGTGATGGGGTAGGTGTGTCTGAAGCAAGGGGAATTAATGACAATTTTTTTCCTACTGAAATACTTTTTTAAAAACCTAAACATTCCCCTCCTCCTCCTCCTCCTCCTCCTCCTCCTCCTCCTCCTGTCTTACACGCATCAACCCGCCTGATCTTCTGCAGCACCTGACCACAGCCCTGGGCTCACCTGCTGGTTGTCTAGCTGGGGACACTTCCAGTCACAGAGCTGGTCTCTAAAATTCCCAAGAAGCATGAATTTCTGCGTCACCTCTGCTGATAAAGTCCATTGCCCTGGCTGATGGCAGGGTCTCAGAAAAGGGCCCGCTGGGCTCTGAAATCCCGCAGGGGGACTTCGATTCATGAGCTATGTGTGGACAGCAGTGTGTGGACAGAGATGGAGATGGGGAGCCGGGCTTGGTTTGGGGCTGGCACTGCCGCTCTGCCCCTGGATCTCCGGCCTCTGATGCTTCATGTGTGGTCTGAGGAGCCTTCTCTTCTCCCTGCCCCGCCAGCAGGAACTCTGTGCTGTCTTGTGATCCCCAAGAGCCTCTGGCCTACCAGGACCAAAGGGTCACCCTATTTGTCTCCCACTGGAAATTCCCTGACACTTGACCACTGGTCCCAGACAGACCCGAGCATGTTTGTGGGCTTGTGATGGCCCAGGTTTAATCAAGTCCACCAGCGCCCACTAAGGTTTAGCTTGAGCCGCCCTCATGGCTTGAGATACTTTAAGCCTGTCCCAAATCTCGGTGTTTTAGCTGGGGGTGTCAGGAAAGTGAAGGATTGGAGAAGAAAAGCCTCTCTCCGCTTGCAGAGCCAGGGTCTTGTCAAATTCTGCTGTCCTTTGGAAGGACCTTAAAATGCAAATCAAGCCGATCCCTGGGCTCTGCCAGCTGCTGTGGCCCTGCAGGTCCGATAGGGCCCAGGCATCTGCATGGGTAAGAGACCCCCCGATGATTCTGTTGAGGGGGGTCTCACATGCCAACCAGACAGCGGGACCCACCAGACGCAGTGTTCCCAAACCTCTGCTTCCTGCCTCTGTGACACTAGGGATGGTCCAGCTATCCCTTAAGGCCCCATGGGTTTTGAGGGTTCAGGGCTCAGGCCTGCGTTAGACAGCCCCAGGTACAAACCTGGGGTCGAGCAATGGAGGAACCTTTAGGCAAGCCAAGCGGAAGCAGCGCAGGCAAAGTACTAAAGGCAGGAATGAGCAGCGCTATTACTCCAACTGCAGAAATCAGACGCATCCTTGGGGAACCATTATAGGATTAATCACATGCCGACAAATCGGCTAACCTAGAGGAAGAGGACAAATGCCTAGAAAGCTTATCAAGACTGAGACTGACTCAAAAGAAAGAGACAATTTAAATAAAGCCCTAAGAAGTAAAGAGATTGAATTAGTAATCAAAACACTTCTCACAAAGAAAAGCTTTAAAGCAGATGGCTTCAGTGGTAAATTCCACCAAATGTTTTTTTAAAAAAAATAACAGAAGAGGAGAAGACATATCCCAACTCATTCCAGGGGGCTGGTACTGCCCTGATACTAAATCCAGGTAAACACACACACACACACACACACACACACACACACACACACACACACACACGAGACCAGTATCCCTTACAAATACAAGTGCAAAATTCTCATAAATACTAGCAAACTTACTGAATGTGGCTCAGCCACTGTGGGAGGCTGAAGTGGGAGGATTCCAAGTTTGAGCTTAGCCATGACACTTTAACAAAAGCAAGCAAGCAAGCAAACAAATTTTTAGAAAGGGCTGGGGATGGAGCTCAGGGCAGTGTCATAAATAAACACTAGCAAAACAAATCCGGCGACATCGGATCAGGATGAAGCCCTATGGCCGAGTGAGATTTATCCTAGAAACGTTCCGACCTATGAAAATCAACCTGTGTAATTCACCTTAGTCACAGACTGGGAGAGCCGGGCTCTGCCGCTTACTGGTTGGGTGACAGTGGGCCTAGGGTGGGGTCACTTAGAACAAATTTCTCATCAGTAAAGTGGGGGAGGTCTTGCTGCCCTCAGCATTCTCAGGAGAATATGTTTAGTGCCCTTGCAAGGTCTCGCCAACCCTGAGTGTGTCCCTCTAGGGAGGGGACCCACCGGCAGGGCCTGGGGCTTGCCCAGGTGAGGAGGCCGAGGCAGGGGCATTGCTGTGCTCTCCCACTTGGCCATAAGGACCACTGGGCACCTCTTCCTGCTTCTGTCCTCTGTCCCCTCCTGGAATGGCCACCTCACCCTGCTGGACCACCATTGTCCCCAGCTTGAATCCCGTCCTCGTGGCCTCTCCTTACCCCCAGCTGCTCGCTCCTCCTGCTCTACATACGCAGGTGCTGGATTTGAGATCTGCACGCTTCTTTCTCCCGCCAGTGGCTGACCTCCGCTGGGTGCCTCTGAGCCTCAGTTTCCTTACCGGGTGGCCCAAGGACAGAAGGGATCCCACCAGGGGAGAGGGCTGGGAGTGTGCGCTCACCTGGCCGGGTGGAAGATGGCACTCATCTCCTCGGCCAGGTGCCTCCGCAAGATGTGCTTCCCACTGGGGATGCCCAGGGCGGTGGCCATGGCCTCTGCGTTGAATGTGGGTTCCAGCACCAGCACTGCACCGTGCACACCGCTGTTGGTCAGGTTGTCTGCATATTCCTGCGGGCAGAGGTGGGAGGCTGGGCAGCCTGGGGGGCCCAGGATTTAGGCTGGGATGTGTCCTCAGCAGTAAGCTTGGCCTCCAAGGACCAGCTCAGAGCCATATGGCAGGGGCCTCTCGTGATGCACACAGCTGCCGCCCAGAGGAGTCCCGTGTGTCTGTGTGTGTGGGAGCACCCGGGTCTCAGTCCCGACCTGCTCTGGCGCAGGGGTGAGGGCCAGGCCTGCTGGGATGCAGAGCCCAGCTCTCCCAGGCATGGGCAGTGATTTACACACACATTTGCAAGGGACTCGCCCCTGATGGAGGGGCAGGGTCACCCTGTCATTTTCTCACCTTCAGGTCGATGTCGCGCACCCACTTGAGCACCCGCTGGTTGGTCCAGACCACAGGATCTGTGTTCTGTGTCTCGCAGCGGGCCCGGCGTTCCTGGAGGGCCTTGGGGGAGACAAGGGGTAAGCCAGGGTTGGGACACAGAGGCCACATGTGGGGCGAGGTCCACGGAGAGCCAGGGACCTCAGCCTGCTTGGGGAGGAGGCCACCATGGTCCCCAGCTGTTTGTGCCATGTCACCCTGTGGCCTTTGTCCTGGGGTGGGGGATCCCCACAGCACCACCTGGTTCTATACCCACCATGTCTTCGATGTCGGGGTTCCCAGCTCACCTGCCTAGAGTGGGAGCTTAGTGATACTGGGCACTTCCCATGGGGGCCCAGGTTTCTGGGAGGGAGGCCATGGGCCTCTGGGCAGCAAGGGACATCCTGGTGTAAGACACCACCCATGGGCTCCACAGAGGTCACTCTGACATCCTCTCCTGTCATCCCAGGGTCCACCTCCTAGACCGAGTGCTCCATGGAAATGCCCTCGCCAGGGTTACCAACCTGTAGACCCCCAGGGCCCTGACCATGAGTGATGGTCACGACCTCCCATGTCTGCTCCACTGTCAGACTGGGGCTGAGGGCTGGTGTCCTTGGCCCCTCCCAATTCCCAGGGGCCCACACGCGGACTTGCATGGTCCCACCCACCCCTCCTGACCCTGGGCTTTAACATCGCTCTAGAAAAAACCTCTGGGACCCAGTGCCAGGACCCAGCAGCTAAGGGCCTCTCCCTCAGGGACATATAAGTAGATGCTCTGAAGTGCCCCATAGAGCCAAAGCTGGTGCCCTGCGCTCTCCAGGTGGGCAGAACTCCCGATGGAGGGGCACTGAGTCCCGACTCTTTACTGCCACCCTCCGACCCCTGGGAATTCTCCGGGCACCCGGGGACCTGTCCTTGGGGACCTTGACGGTTCTCTCTGCTGAGCACTTCCACTGTTGTGTTCTATGGGTCCCCGGAAGTTCCCCTTCCAGGCCTCAGGAAGCCCCTCCCCTGGTTCCCCGGGGGCCTTCTTCTCTGGTGTTCATGAACCTGGGCTTCCCTCTCTGGGACCCACCAGCCAAGTTAGTGGCTGCTGGCAGGAGGGAGGGAGGGAGGCAGGGAGGAAGAGATGGGCGGGGCGGGCGGCGACACATGGTGGGAGCACACACAGGCAGGCTGTGGGCGCGCTGGTCCCGTCCTCACCTCTCTGCTGAAGTTCACTTGGTAGAGCAGCTCGATGCCCAGCAGGATGCTGACCTGGTGGAACTTCTTGGACACGTTCAGGTGCTTCTCCAGGTCCCGCTTCATCAGGGAGTTCAGCATCCGCCCGTCCACCAGGTGGTTGTGGAAGGCCTGGGAGTACTGGGACAGGCCGATGTCGTTCAGCCAGGCCTTGGCCACCCAGTGATGGTCCAGCTCGGCAGCTTTGGACAGGCTGGGGGAGACACGGCCACAGAGAGGAGCGGGCAGGGAAGGTGGCCAAAGAGCGGGGCGGCGGGAAGGGAGCGGGGGCAAGGAGGGTGGGGTGGGGGTGGGGGAGCCAAGAAAGCCACGGGGGCAGGTGACAGGGGAGGGGTGGACAGGAGGAGAGAGAGTGACCCAGGTGGGTGAGAGACAAAGACCCAAAGAACAGAAAGGGGTTAACGGAGAGCAACGAAAGGAATA
This sequence comes from Hydrochoerus hydrochaeris, assembly GCA_004027455.1. NCBI lineage: Eukaryota > Metazoa > Chordata > Mammalia > Rodentia > Hydrochaeridae > Hydrochoerus > Hydrochoerus hydrochaeris. Next base: position 221,219 of record PVLA01001553.1, on the reverse strand, counting down.
GGAAAAAGTGACCGCTGCAGATGCTCCAGGGACAAAGACAGCAGAAGGGACACAAGCAGCTCCTCAGGGACCCACCCCACCCCAGCCCACCCCTCACCTCCCCAGGGGCTCCGTGGAGCCCTGAGACCCGCAGAGCTGCAGCCTGTCCCGCCACCGTTCTGAGTTGTGACGAGAGGCATCAGCTGTGGCCGTGGCTCCCCAGGAAAGGGCTGGGTCTTGAGTCCTTCCACAAACAAGGAGATGGTGCCCAGTGCTTTGATAGTCACCGTGACTACATATCCCACCTCACTACATACCCCAGACGGCTCCATGTCCCGCCCAGACTACCAGTGGTGCGCGCATAGTAGGGGCGCACAACTGCTTTTCAAACGAGTCCATGTAAGGAAGTGCCTGGTGCAGAGGGTCCCCGGCTGTCATTCCTCGGCTTGCCACACAGTGGCGGCCTTGCAGAGGGAATGAGGCCATCCCTCGCCCCTGTAGCTGCCCCTCCACCCCTGCAACTGAAAAATGGAGCAAGACAGGACAGGAAGGCTCACTGGGTGCAAGGGAAGGCCCTGGACAGGCTCACGGAGGGTGGCTGCCTCCTCCCCACTGAGCCAGCTGGTCCTGCCTCCCTGCTGCCCACCCCCCACCCCACTGAAGCTTCCTGGGCATCTGGGTACCGAGTTCGTGTAGATGCTGCCATAAACAGGCTCGTCTTCCCCCCACGCACCCTCCTCTCGGGGGCTCTGGGCTGCGGTGGTGAGGACCCCAGTACCCCTCTGGCCTGTCCTCTGAGCCTCTGAGTTCCTCACCTCTTCTGGGCTCCCTTTTCCCTCCCACCTTCTCTTCCTGTCCAGCTCCTGAGCCCTGCCTGGCCTCCTGCTCCACTGCCTGTCCTGTCCACAGAGCCCTTGGTCAGCACGCCTCTGCCCCCTCCTCTCCTTCTCCAGCTCTGGTCCAGAACCACGTTCCTATGGATTCCCAAAACCGCCTCCAGTTCACACCACGTCTGCACCTGCACATTCACATTCCTTGGGGCCACCACAGTGGCCTTTAAAATTGTCAATCAGTGCCGGTCTTGCGGGACTTATGCTGCATTAAGAATCTAATTTGGGCCAGGAACAGTGGCACACACCTGTAATCCCAGCACTCAAGAGGCTGAGGCAGGAGGATTGCTGCAAGTTTGAGGACAGCCTGGGCTACTTAGTAGGTTCAAGGCCAGCCCAAACTATGTAGTAAGGCCCTGTCTCAAACAAATAAACAAAAACAAGCAAACAAACACAAGCAAAAATAAACCTATCAATCAGATCTCTTTTCATTCTCTGCATGGCAATCAGATCTAAAGTCCCCCGAGTGAACTGCAGGGTGCTGCCCACAAAGCCCTCACCAACTGCCCCCTTTCTCTGCACTCAAACGGCAGGGAGAGGCAGCAGCAATTCTGGGGTGCACTGAGCCCCTTGCCTCTGCCTCTCCTGGGACCTGGCTTCTTGCAGTCAAGCTACAGCCCCCTCCTCCTCTCCCTCCATATTGGATTCCCTCTCCCTTTCTAAAGCCACCCCCACCCCAATCCTGCTATTTAGTCCCTAATTATCCCCTCAAAGCAAGTAACCCACACACTGCATTTTGCCATGTTTCTTTTCTTTGAGGCAGGGGCTCACTCTGTAGTCCCGGCTAGCCTTGGACTCACTGTGTAGCCCTGTCTGGCCTCGCACTCATGTCATTCGCCAGCCGTGCCCAGCACACATCGCATTTTAAAAGTGAATGGATTTGCCCCAGGTTTATTTTCTCTTGTCTCACCCTAGAGAACAAGGGCTGCGGACACTGCTGTGGGTGGCAGTGCCGGACATATAGCAGGCTCCCCTCTCCTCTGCTGGGCCCTTCCAGAGTCCCAGGACACCCTGTCACGGGTCCCTGGCCTGCACGGACTCCTTGGACTATGCTGGACCAGGCAGCCTGTGGGCTCCACCCCCACCTGAGAGTCCCCATCCCTGCGCCTGCCACGGCTGGGTGGTGCCAATCCGGCCTGCTGCCTCCCTAGGCAGCCAGCTCCTACAGGGCAGGGCCCAGGGACAGTGCCACCCAGCTCTGAGTTTAAGCTCAGTGTCTGATTTTTAGCCGTCTGGCCGGACACCGCAGGGCTGGGTGAGCAGGGAGCCAGAAGCTTCCAGCCCAAGACAGGCTCCCCGCAGGGATGAACGGGTGCTGGGACCCTGGGCCGATCCCTTCCTGCACTCAAGGGTGACCCAGCCCGTCGCAAAGGAACCTGCCCAGGACCCCCCGCCCCCACACACACGATCGATCCTCCCGTGGAAGTCAGATCAGCCCCCTCCCTTCTGAGGCAAGAGACCTGGACAGCAGGCTCGGGTGGGCACCTTGCTGACCTACTCAGGAGAGACCACTTATAATCAGCAATGCCCATCTGTATGTCAACCACCTGCCCTTTGCCACGGCCCTCTTGTTCTTAAAGCTGTCCCCTGGGGCCTCTGCCCCCCAGTACTTCCAAAACTTTGGTTTATGCTTTGGCAGAGTCCACTTTGATTCAACTGTGCGGCTTGGAAAGTGATGCAAATGCTTTATAAAAATCACTGCCCCCACCCCAAATTGGGGCCAGATTCAACCTTGAAGTTTGAGGACCAGCAGGGTGTAGATTCCATCCGGGTCACTGGCCAACTGGATCTGTCACTCTGAGCTCATGACCTTGCACCTCTGGGCCTCAGTTTCCCTGTCTGTGAAGTGGGGAGGTTGCTGCTTGCCTCAGGGAGGGACAGGGACTTAGAGATCAAGCTCGTCAAACTCTTCTTGCGGGGTCTGGGATCACCGAGCATTTTGTGGATAACGGTGGTCGGTGCCAGACACCAGGATAACAAGGCAGAAGGGAAAGAAAGAACAGCAGCTGAGTCAGAGGTCTGGCAGCACCACCTCATGTGGGTGCGTCCCCTGTGTCTCGCTTTCCAGCAGGAAGCGGCCGAAGCTGGGTGGTGAAACCCAGGGGAGGGATTGGCTGGGCCAATGGGTTGGGTTCTCAGGAGTTTGTCGCTAGGGTAACCCAGCCCAGAGAGGGCAGCATTGTGCTCGCGGTCACACGGACGTCACAGCTGGAAGGGCCTCGATTGGGTTCTCACCCCAGAGTCCAGAAAGCTTCCTGCCGCCTGGCAGGATGGTGACTCTGACCACTGGGCCTTCAGGAGGGGTCAGGGTTTACACGGGGTCATGAGGGTGAGCGATCTCTCTCCTTCTTTCTCCCCTCTCTCCACCACTTCTCTGCCAGGCAAGGAGATGGCAGGAAGGAAAGAGAACCCCAACTCTGGCCGCGCCTGGCTTCTGACCACAGACTTGCAGCCCCTGGGTGAGAAATAAATGTCCATTGCTTGAGCCCCGGGTTGGTGGTGTTTTGTTACAGCAGCTGAAGCAGACTAAGACATCTGTGTCTCAGGGGGCCTCCGGCAGTGGTCAGGGTTCCTCACATTTTTTGAGAGTGGAAGCAGAAGGTCTCGCCTGGTTCTCTGGACACAAAACCCTCCCGGTACAAGCCAGGGGTGGGAGGAATTTACAGGCTGGGTAAGAGGATGATGAGGGCTTGGGGCAGTGGGGATGGGCTGGTTAGGCAGCAGGATGGGCCTAGCAGGGGAGCCCAGGGGGGTGCCTTCTGGGCCTGCTGCAGCCCCACCCTTTCCCCAGCCCCTGCCTTGTCCCTTGAACTACTGGCTAGCACCTTTCCCTGGTGTTCCAGTTGATACCTTGTGTCAACTTAGAAGTTTAGAAATTTAACTAGGAGACTCAGCAGGGAGCCCGGGTTCTTACTTTGTAAATATCCTCAGCCTGTGCAAGGGGAAGGCAAGATTTTGTGAGTGTGGGACCTGCCCTGTGTACAATATAAGAGAGGAAAAGGTTTGCCCTCCCCACCCCACCCTCTGCTCTTGTTGCTTTGCTGTCTTCTGCCACCTTGAAGTATTACTCCTGAGCCATGCCACTGTGCCTTGGAGCCAGCTGATTATGGATTGAAACCTCCACAAACTGTGAGCTAAACAAACCTTTTCATTCTTAATTTTGAGTGTTGGGCATTTTTGTCACAACAGTGAGAGAAAAGTAACCAAGATACCTGGCTTGCTTGAGTTGCTGCCCAGCTTTCTGATCTGGTCATCTTAGCACTGCCTGTCACCTCTGAGTCAAGTACGTGTCCCCTCTCCTGGCCACACGTGGCTTTGGCTTTCCTGCTTCCAAACTGGCCCAGTTCTCTACCCTGCAGCCCCTTCTGTTTTTTAATCCTCAAAGCTGCTTCAGCAAATAATCGCATACACCACCAGGTTTGATTAATTAACTGCACAAAAGTGATGGGAAGCCAGCGAAGGGGATAATTATGCAAAACAGAAAGTGTCAGCTTTACAAAGCTGGGTCGCCCCTTGCAGGCTGAAGATGGGTAGGTGGGGCTGTGTCCCTCTCCCCTGAGCTGCTTGGGGAATGAGGGTCATTGGTCTGTCAGAAGGAAGGATGGGGGATTGGGCAGGGTGGCCTCTGCTGAGCAGGGACCTGGGGGAGAGGGCTTCCCACCAGCCCCAGTGAGCTGCTGAGAGAAGCTCCAGCCCCACCTGACCCTCTGCACTTTGAGTCCAATAAGCCCATTCCTTCCTGCCACGTTAGCTGCTCTGTCCCCTCCTCAGTCTGGGACATCTTTCCCCATTCTAGAATAGCAAGAGCTGGGGTGACTGGTGGATGTAGGTGGGTGTGGGATACCAACTGGCTCTGGCTACCCATGGAGTGGAGGAGCCCGGGGGGCACCTGAGTCCCCACCCCCACTCCTGCCCTGGGTTGGGGGTTTCGTGTACATATTGGGCATGCACATGTGTCCTCTGGGGCCCACGTGACCCACTGCCCCCATTCACCCAGCTGTGTGATGAGAGGACTTGTACCCTCTCTCAGTTCTCCCCGGGGCTCCGCGGGGGTGCTGGCTGCACAGCTCACCTCCTGCCTGCCTCGGCGTCTCTGTAATCCTCAATGGCCAGGCGGAGCTTGCGTCGGTGCAGGGAGCTACACACGCCCAGGCCCAGCTCCAGGTCCTCGTCACTCAGGCTCAGCAACACCTGCTCCAGGAGGGGGGACACTTGGGGTCCTCCTGCCTCAGCCTTCCAGAGGGCTGGGATGGCAGGAATATGGCAGCACCCCCAGCTCAGTTATCCCATTTTAGACGTGGCAGTGGAGGCTCTGAAGAGCTCTGTGCCTTGCTAGGGGGGCGGTGCTTTGGCAGATTCTTGGAGCCCAAACCCAGATTAAGCAGCTCCTAGGCTGCGCCTCCTGCAGTGGGTGGGTGAGGGACAGGCCAGCTCCCTGGACGGGGGAGCCCGCAGGAGATGTCCCACCGCGGGCCACAGCCACCTACCTTCCCACTCTTCACGTTCTCCGCACAGGCCTTGACGTACATGGGCATGGCCATGACCACCTCCAGCCAGGCCTGGACGGTGCCAGCCTTCCAGTGGGACATGGGCGTGGTCCTGACCAGCTCCACGTGCTGCAGCCGGTCCATCTGCTCCTCGCCCTCCGACAGGCTGAGGCTGTGCCTCGTGGGGCTGCACTGGCTGTCGGAGTCTGCAATACAGGAACGCATACAGCCGCGCTGGGTGGGTGGGAACAGGGCTGCATGGGCCCCGCGCTGGCTGCACCCCGGGGACCGGGACGCCAGCGGTCTCCCCCCAAATCACCATGGCTCTGGTTTGTTTCAGGTTGCACCCCTCCCCACCACAAAAGTAGCCTTTACCTCTGCAAAGAAGAGAATAATCGCAAAGACACTCCTATTCCAGAAAGGAGGGGAAATAAAACAGAACTTGAGGCCCTCCCCTGCCCCCCAGAGACGGCGGCTGGAGGTAGTCAAACACTCTCTGGAAGACACACACACCCGTGCTTGCAAACACACAGCCTCACAGGCTTGCACGGCGGCACGCACCTGTCTAGGACATATTTTTGTCACCACCACGGGTGGAGGACATCTTCCGTCCCGAGAGAGACGGGCACCGTGGTGCTCAAGAGGCCTGGACAGGCAGCACTGTAATCTGTGTCACCGGCCTCCTGTTGATGGGCACTGGGGTTGTTTCCAATTTTTCACTATTGTGAACTCGGTGGTGGAAGTCATTTTTGGGCAACTGGGTGATTCATTTTCTTGGGATAAATGGGGCTCAGCTCCCCTCCTTAACTCTGAAGCCTGAAATGGTCTTCACGGGCAGAAAAAAAGGAAAGGTTTCTCTATCACCACCAGCCCCTGTGGCAGTCAGCTCGGCTGCATTGACTTCCGGGGAACCGGTGGAGCTCAGGCCTCACAGAACCCCCGAGGGGAGAAGTCTCCCTCTGAGCCAGAGCTAAGGAAAGATGCAGGCAGACGCCATACGTGAGAAATGACGGCGTTAAAATTAAATCAGCCTGATTAGAAACAACCCAGCCCAAACCCTCTGTCGTGATCTAATTATAATGACCCATTATAATGATCTAAAAAATGGGTATCCATCAGTACAAATAAGGCATATGGTGAAATGAGGGGTAACCAGTTCCCAACGGGGTTCAGGGTTAGTTACTGAGTTTAGGTGCTGGGGAGAATAAGGCTATTTTCTTCTTGATATACTTTATTATTGCCAAAGTATCATATATACATGCACAGGCTTTTGGGTTTGCCCATTTTTGACTTTTTAGAAATCTCCCTATGTAGTCCAGGCTGGTCTTGAGCTCACTATGTAGCCCAGGCTGGCCTCAAATTCATGGTGATCCTCCTGCCTCAGCCTTGCAAGTGCTGAAGTTACAACCGTGCATCACTATGCCTGGTCATGTATAGACTTATAATTAAAAAAAAAACCAGAAAAATTAAACTAGGAAGCAATAACACAATAATATCAATGGGAGCTTATTTGAATAGCTGATGCTCTGTTCACAGTTGGAACTCATGCAGTTAATTTAAAGAGCTGTTATAGAAGTGTTTTAACCTGGGACTGTGTCCACAGTTGATTGCTGAGCGAAAAAGGAAAAGGCAGTAAGTAGAAGGTATCCCAAATGTATTGCATATATGTGTAAATATATATATATATATATATATATATATATATATATATATGCAATATAATTCTAATGTGTGTAGATGTATACTTACGGTTACATCTACTTGATGGGTAGGTGTTAACAGTCTATCCCTGAAAGGGGGTGGTGGACAATTGTGCATGAGTGTGAGCATGTGTGTGCGCTTATGTGTGTGAGAGGGAGTTTGTGAACACGTGGACATTTACTCCATTCTGTGACTACCGCAGGCCTGCGTGGGCTGAGTTTCCCTTATTGGACATGCAGGGGACCCCGCCCACGGTGCAGCACTGCTCCGGATTTCGAATCCCCTGAGTGTGGGCCACAAGCAGCAGGTGAGGAGCAGCCTTGGACGGAATGAGCTGTAAGCAGGGTACTTGCGTGGGTTTCAGACCCACCTTCTGCACCTTACTCTGCTGGGGCTTTGCCCCGTGCTTCAGTGCCCGGAACCCAGTTTTTGAGCACCATACCAGTGCTCAAAGTTTGCAGTCTGGGTAGCTGGACAAAGGCTGCTCTCACTGTGTTGTATTCGGAATTGAACAGAAGCATAGTCTGAGACTCTTCCAGTCGCAGAGCACCTTCTCCCAGCTCCTCCCTCCCTCCCTGCCTGTCTCCCGCTGGCTTAAGCTCCTGGAAGGACAGGAAGCCTTACCCCCACCCAGTGACCACCCACTCATCCCTCATCCCCACCCCTGTGCAACAGAATCCTCTCTCCTCTGTGCCTTGTGCCTCAGTTTCCCACTCCAAAAAGTCTTTCTTGTGGGCTGCTGTGGGGACACAGTGGCTGTGAATGGGATGAAGTGGGGGTGGAGAGGGGGTCACTGCCCACATCACCTTGGGTGGGGTGCGGCCTTGCGGTACCCCACAGGGAAACAGTGGGCCCCGAGCTCTGGGCAGTTCTAAGTCTGAACCATGCACTCAGGAATTTATTTAGGGGGGCAGCTATCCCTGCAGACCCATGCCCAGCCTGGGCTCAGACCCCAGCCAAATGCCCCTCTTGCCAGGCAGCCTGCCTGCCAGGGAATCCTGATGGGGCCCAGGACTCCCATGGTACAGGGATGGGTGACAGGCTTCCACACGTGGTACCAGGTGTGGACTCTGGGTAGAGGAGAGGTGAGGTATGGCCAGATCTGTTCACTCTGATGTCCAAGATATGACCCAGGCTGTCCATGTGGACGAGGTTTTGGGCAAACTCCCCAAAGCCTCAGTTTCTCTATCTACAAAATGGGTGTAGTAATCTGCCTCCTAAGCTGCTAGGAATATTATAAACGGCTGATGCTGGCATTAAAGGGCTTGGGTACTTCCAGGCCACACCTAGAATTTAGCCTGCAGCTGCTCTGGTCCCTTGCACCACCGGGATGCCAGTTCTCCGGAACCAGAACCAGGAAGGGATTGCGGTTCTCCTGGGTAGGATGGGGGAGGGGCAGGGCTGTTGACCAAGGGAGGGGAAGGACAGGTGGGGCCCATGCAGTGCTCGGCTGCTGTACAGGGGACTGGGAGGAGAGACAGGAGGTTGGAAGTGGAGGAGAAGAAAGGGACAGCACGTGCAGTCCCTTGGGAGACAGGCGACACACACACACACACACACACACACATACACGCTCACACCCCAGTGTAAACAGGAAGAAGGGTGGGGAAGGACAGACAGGCGGATAAAGACAAAATGAGCTTCCTGCGTGGCGAGGCTGTGCATGGATGTGCATGGGTGTTTTGGGAGTGTGAGTGTGCGTGAGTGTGTGTGTGTGTGTGTTATTCTGTCACTCACAGGCCTTGGCCACACTGGCAGGAGGTGAGCTGGCTTCCAATTCCCATGATTTCTGGAGTCTGGGCCCCAGAAGTCCAGATCCCAAGCAGGGCTCCCAGGGGACTCAGTACTGGCTCCTCTGCCCCGCGGGGCTGAGCTGCGAGCAGAGAGGGGCGGAAGGAGGGGTCACGGCCATCGCTGAAGGCGATGTCCAAGGAGCAGGCACCGAGCTGCCTTCTGTACGGCTCTGCTGCCCCCTGCTCGGCCCCGAGAGTGGGAATAAGTCCTGTTTACAGCAAGGATGAGTGCCGGGGTCAGAGGCCGCACTGAGCCCCCGGGGTGGGGCGCCCTGAGGGATAACCTGCCCCCCCTTCCAGGTGCGCAGAGGCCTGCGGGCTGGGACAGGACGTGCATCCCAAAGCGCGTGCCTGCACGTAGAACACATGTGCACCCACAAGCACACACACACACACGAACGTACACAGGATGTCAGTAACCTGACTATGGCTAACATCACCGTGACTGCCAGGGAGGTCACTCTGCGCCCGGATGCGGGGGTCAGGCTATGTCCCCAGGTCATGTCCAGCCCTCCACGTGCTTTTCTAAATACACTTTTGATCCAGCCACAGCCCCGTCCCTTTGTTGACCGCTGAAGACTGTGGCACAGATGTCTGGCCCACAGAGCTTAAAATAACCGGCCTCTGACCTGTTGCAAGATGCCCTGCAGAGATGGCCCTGGCCAAGAAGGTTGACAGTGACATAGGAGCAGGAGAGACGGGGCTCATGTCCAGTTCTGCTGCTCACCAGACAGGGTCTTGGGGAAATGTTTTTCAGTTTTCTTGGTCTCAGTTTCCTCATCTGTAAAATGGGTTGATGATCCCTGTTCTCTTGGATGATGGGAGGATGGCAGGAGGGATTGAGGGCAGGGCTCAGCCCAGTGTCTGGCACAGAGTGGACACTCAGTGACCTTGTGGGGGTCTCGGGTCTCTGCAGGCTTGTGTCATAGGCTAGACCTGCTCTGTCCTGAAAAGTGACTCCAGCCACATGGACCTAAGTGCTTGCCACATAGAAAGGCCCCTGAAGTGTCAAAGAGATGCTGGATTTTGAAGAGTTACAATGGGAAAACAAAGATTTGTCAGCTGCCTTGTTAATCATTTTTGCACCAATCACGTATCAACATGATATTTGGGGTGTGTGGGTTTAAATAAAATGTAGCATTAATTAAAATTCATCTCATTGCATCTTTTTAAGTGCAGCTACCTGCAGATCTAACATGACATGTTTGACTGGTGTCCATTTCTCCTGGACAGAGCTTGTCCAGATGGGAGGGTGGATCTGGTCTACATGCTTTTCAGTTTTCTCCTCCCGTTCTCCCCTCTTTTCTGGCTTGGAAGTTAAGCCGTCGGTGCCTCTGGGTTCGGTGTACTGTTCTCAAACTGGGATCCCTGGGCTTCCAGCATCAGAAGGCCTGGTGCTTGTTCATATGAAAATTGTGGGACCCAGTGGACATCTGGGGGGTTGCCCAGGTACCCGTGTTTTCAAAGTCCCCAGGCGCTGAAGTTCCAGGACCGTTGCCTTAATGGTTGCCTCTGAGAACCTGCGAGGCACAGTCACGCAGCAAAGCCTAGGGTTGACTATCGATGCCCTGGCCTACACTGTGAGATTCGTGTAACACAGCCATTCCCACGCTTCCTCCTATGGCCAGGCTGGTATTTAATTCTGTCCCTTTAGGAAAAAACAAAACAAAACAATCCAGCACCTGGGAGGCTGAGGCAGGAGGATGGTTAAAAGTTCAAGACCAGCCTGGGCTACAAAGTGAGCTCAAGGCAGCCTGAACTGCATAGCGAGACCTGTCTCAAAAAAGACAAAACAAAACAAAAACAACAACAAAAAAGAAACAACTCTCTCCCCCCAAAAAACCCCCCATAATCTGGATATTGTCACCATGATTATTTCAGCACTTGTACCTTTGGGTTGTGGAAGGTTTTTTTTTTCTTGCTTCCAAAGAACAGGCCTGAAAGTCTCTTCTGAGTACCAGTAAGCCCTTACCCATGGGTTGTCAGAAAGCAGGCTGCATCGCACCCACCCGGTGAGGTGAGGACACTGCTCTGAGGTGCGCAGCTACTTTCTCAGCACTTTGCAGCCTCGCCCCAGGGTTTTCTGTCTTCCTTTGTGCTAAAGTGGAGTCATTGTTGTGCTCCTGTTAGGGACCTTTGAGACTCTCTCTGTCTTCCGCTGTGCTGTGGTTTTATTACAGTGAAGCTGGGTATGAATTTCCCTCTTTAAAAAAAAAATTAACTCTGACTGGTGTAACTTGTGCTTCCTACGCTTATGAATGCATTGGTGGCTCACTCTCCATCGTTCTCTCCTGAAACAGCACCTCCTCTCCTTTCTGAGGTTCCCACTAGACCTGAGCTGGGTTCTGTCTGTCCTGTTTTGTAACCAAGCGCCCGCCTGCAAACAGAACTTCCTGTGGGGCCGGAAGTGACCATGTGGTAGCGTTTGAAACGTGCCGTGTGCACGGAAGAGCTGAGTTTTACTTTCATTTAACTTTAATGAATTCAAACATAACCCGACACAGCAACGTGTGGCCAGTGGTTATGGTGTTAGGTGGGGCAGCTCGGCTTTCTCCCTCACCCTCCCTCTCCTTGTTTCTTTGCGTTGCGTTCTTGGTAGGTAATTTCATTAACTTGATATTCCATTGAAAAAAATTCCCCTTCAGCTACTTGGTCCATAGCCCGAGTCTATCCATGCATCTATGTATATTTCAGGTGATGGGAATTGAGTTCAGCCGGTGCACTGAGTGACATTGTCGGCCCCTTTTAAAACACATTTTAAAATGTTTTTGAGGCAGAGTCTCACTACGTTGCCCAGACTTGGCTAACACTTGCAACCCTCCTGCCTCAGCCTCTCAGAGCCCTGCATGCATGATTCATTTTTTTTAAAAAAATATCAAGTTTACGTTTCTAAAATATTCAGCATACGCCCTTCTGTGCACTGTCCAGGTGGACACCCTCTTGCTGCAGGCTCCAGCTGCCTGGCTCTCTGAGTCCTGCCACCTCGCTGCTGAGTGGGTCTGTCCCTCTGCCCAGCCACCAAGTGAGCCCCTCAGGGAGAAGCCAGACTGGGTGCATGGTGGCACTCAGCGCTTGCTCCTTGTCACGGGAGCACATGGGCAAGGACCGCTGGAACAGGCAGGAGGCGGGATGTAGTGTGGGGTGGGGACCTACTCTCTGAGCCCTGTCCACTGAACTGGGGATCTGGGAGATGTGACATGGGTCAGAGTGAGTGACAGATACACAGAGACAGACAGACAGACAGACAGACGCGCAGTGGCCTAAAGGACAGGTGGGGCTGATGTGGACTGTAGAGTCCATACCTAATTTTGGCCTCCGTAATGTCCACCTGTCTTTGGGGATAATTTATTAAATGCTGAGGCACTTGTGTTCCTTAGGCCCAGCTGAATGAGGTGTCCACCCCAATCCTAATGAGCTGGAGCATCCTCAGAAACCTACTTAAATGACAATATGGTAATACTGGGTGTGGTCACACATGCCTATACTCCCAGGACTCAGGAGGCTGAGGCAGGAGGGTTGCTGAGAGTTCCAGGTGATCCTGGGCTAGTGAGTTCAAGGCCAGCCTGAACTATATAGTGAGACCTTGTCTCAAAAAAACCAAAAGACCCAGCTCTGCCTGCCTCACAAGCCCCGTCTCCCTGCTCTCACCCCTTTCCGGCACCTGTGTCTCCCAGTTGCTCCTGACACCAGCTTCCATCCCCTGCACCTGCCCTTCACTCTGCCTGAAGGGCGGCTGCTCTTTCCTGTGCTTGGCCAACTCCTATGCAGCCTGGCCACGTCCTTTCCAGGGAACCCTTTTCTGGTTGCCTGTTGTAGATGCCCTTTGCCCCCAGCGCACACACGTACTCACACTCATCCCACACAGTTCTTATTAATTCAGAAACTTTGCCTGCACAGCCCTTCTTGCAGCTGGGACTAACTAGGCTGTGCGATCATTCGATGAACATCGGTGTCCCCCATGAGCCTGTGGCTCCCAGTGCTGGACCGGGGCCAGTTTCCTCTCTCTGATTCCTAGCGAGACCCCACGCCAGGGTAAATGTTTCAGAACTGACTCCCCTGGATTTCAAGGAGGCTGCCAGGCAGAGCGTGCCCACTGGGTATCGGTTAGGGGAAGGCCAGGGAACCAGGAAGGGACAGGGACAGAGACAAGGACACAGACGGGCACAGAAAGCAGGCACCACTTCTTCCCCTTCTGCACGTGCCTCTCCACCCCAACACCACCGCAGCCCCTCAAATGCCCCGCATGGCCTCTCCTTGTCTCTCTGCCTGAGGCCAGGTGCCTCACCCTGGCACCCACAGGCCTGGCGCCAGGGTCCCCATGCTGGGGAGCCTGTCCTGTGTACTGTCCATGTGGGGCTGGAAGCTGACTTCTCTTTCTGAGCGCTTCACTCTAGGGTGAAGCCTGATTTCTGACAGCCAGGTGACAGCTGCCCTGAGGGGCCTTGGATGGCCGATGCTGGTGATTTGCTGGATCTCACCTGCACCCCAGTATACAGGCAGGAGATGAGCCCCACAGCCCCGGCCAGACTGCACACCAGCAGGGTCCCAATGATCAGTGGGTGGTGTAGCCCTGACATCAGACTCAGAGCCACGCTGGTTCTGGGGAGGCCTGGGCTAGCGCCCAGGGTGTTCCGCACTCTGCGGGTCCCCTGATATGGGTTACCCCACAAAGCAGGTGGGGAATCCAATGAAGCCCCTCTCTGGCTTCACTGCTTTGTCCTCTTTCTCTTAAATCCCCTCGCTTTGGTGCCCCTGCCTGTGAGGGCCCTGCCTCCTGCTTACCGGACAGGTTCCCGCTGTGCCGAGCCTCAGAGGACGGCGCCCCACTCCAGCTGCACTCTGGGATTGCCCAGGAATTGGGGAATTGGCTCCCTAAGGAGCCGGGCTCTGCTCTGCCTGGCTGTTTCCTAGGTAGCTGCCTGGCAGCTCTTTCTTGGTTTTACAGGCATAGAAGGGAGATGCTAAGGTGTCCAGGGAAAGCAAATTCACAGTCAGCCAGGGAGCACTGCTCTGAGCTTTAAAATATGCTCTGAAAACCCCCTTTTCCAGCCTCACTAACTGTGCCACTGTCCTAGCGCCCACTTGGGAAGTCCTCCCTCGAGTCTAACCTGCAGCTGAAGTCTGTCTTCCCCAGCTGCTGCCTCCCCCGGAGTGGCCCATCTGTGCCTCTTTCTGACAGGTTTCCCTGGCAAACTTCTCCAACATCAGGCGGCCTGGAAAAGGATCCCACAAGGAGCTAGAGCAGTGCTCTGGGCAGGTAGAGGCCTTGCAAACTTTGACAGTACAGCTCCAGGGTCAAAGCTGGGAGCTGGGGATTGCTGGGGGGCTGCGGGCCTCCGGGTTCCCTCTCTCCCCAGCTGGAGTCTGAGTACCTGCTCCATCAGCCGCCTGCCTGAGAGCTTTCCACATGCCACCCGATAGATAGCCTGGGTTTTCTGTGGTCACTCGGAGCCCTCTGGTCACTGTGATGGCCAGGGGACGTCCTGCACTCACAGGGACTCACAGGGATGCTGAGCCTGGGGGCCAGGGTCTGGTGTTCCAATCATGCGTAATTCATGCAAACTGCACGCCCTCCAACCTGCCTCTAAACGCTTTGCAAAGTCTTCCTGGAAATTCCCTGAGCCAGCGCTGAGCTGCTTTAAATACTACATGGGGCCAGTTTAGGGACGCAGGGTTACTTAGGAGTGGCATTCACTGAATTTCCTTCACCCGGAAGGCAACCCGTGAGGCAGGCGGGGGTAGGCGCCTCTAGTGAACGGGCGAGGGGAGACAGACACAGTGGCGGCTCCTGTTCACGCACCCTGAGGTGTGGTGGCCAATGACCCTGCAGCCAGGGCTGGTGGCCACCACACGGTCCCTGTCACTGACCCTGAAGCTGCCCCTCTACAACTATACATGTGTCCAGCCGGAGCCACAGCATGGGGTGAAGGATCCTGGAAGTTTCTACCCACTGAGTGAATGGTTTCGCCTTTCAACTTTGCTGCCCCTTTGTCTGCCTGCTTCCAGGCCCTGGCATTCTGGAAATCAAAGCCCACCTTCGGGTCCTTTGTGTTACCTCATTGTTTCTATCTGCATCCTCAGCCCTTTGCCTTAAGCCTGATTTATAGGAAGCGCTCAGTCATTGTTTACTGAGTGACTTACTGAGGGTATGAAAAAGAACCACAGGCCTGACACAGGGAGCCCTTGATAAATAGCAAGTCACTTGGTTATGGGTGGACACGTGGTCTCTGTCCCAACAAGCTTTCAGGGGGCTGAGGGGGTCCAGGTTCCCATGACAACTCAGGGTGTCTGAGCACAGCTCTGAGGGGTGCCTTCTTTTCCATTTGACTCCTCAGAGTTCTCAAACCTTAGGATTTTGCTCTGGGCTCAGAAAGAAGCCCTCTGTCTATACATGGGAATCAGGACAACATTGAATTGGAAGCACCCAGACTGGACTTCAGCATACCCTGGGGGCTCTTCTGCAGGGCCCTCTTCTGCAGGGGGCTCTCCTGGCCTTGGTTCTGCTGGGCAGAGGATGCTCCAAGGGAGAGGGAGGCCAGACGGCACCTGGTCTGCCACTGCCACATGGCCTCCCTTTGTGGGCTTACAGGGAACCCATAGAAACTGTGGGGTCTGCTGGTGGCCGACCCATGTCAGGAAGGTGTCTGCTTAGACACCTCGAGGACCACTGACCTAATACCTCAAAGTATAGGATATCGGAACAAGAGGAGCCCAAAAGGTCATCCGCCCCAGACTTCCTGGGAAACACTAGGTAAAAAAAAAGATGATGCCAGGCATGTAGCACATGCCTGTAATTCCAGCACTTGGGCTGAGGCAGGAGGATCTCTGAGTTCAAGGTCAGCCTGAACTACATGGTAAAACCACATCTCAAAAAAAAGTAAGAAAAAATATTTAAAAATTTTTAAAAAGGTGAAAGATTTCTCTTCATTGTGGGGCTTACTAGAGGCTCGACCAGCTAATGTGCTGTGCTGACTTCTAGGAGACGGAGGTCTGAGGCAGTGAGATTTATCACCCTCAGCCAGACCCCGTGTGCTGTGTCGGGAGGGAGGGGCCTGGGGATCCCGAGCCAGATCACACACCGATGCTGTGGACAGCTGCCCACCCCTGCAGCATGCGGAGGTGCGAGTGCCAGGCTTGCTTTGACCCCCGCGGGCCCTGCCAGTGTGGGCAGCTTGCTGAGCCTGGGCTTTGGTCTTCTCCTCTCCTCACTGTCCTCACTGGGCTGGAGACAGGCAGAAATGTCAGTACTGCCATCATCCATCACCATGGTAACATTCATGGCCACCTAAGCTAAGCCTGCCATGCGCACCAGCCCGTGTCACCCCTGCTGTGCTGTCCAGGTAGGATTTTCCTGTGCCTGTCATACTGGTGAGGAAACTGAGGCTCAGCGGGGGAAGCGGTTTGCCTAAGTCAGGACTGAGGTGGAAGCAGGGCACTAGTGCAGTCTGCACTCCAGCCCGCCCCCGCCTGCCTGCCTCCTTTCAGAAGCTAGGGGTCCCTATGCTTCCAGGCTCCGTCTAGGTGAAGGGAATCTGCAGCGTCTTAGTGATGCGGAGCAGGCCTGAGTGGGCAGGCGAGGGCTGGGAGGGGGACCCCTCTCAGGCCCCATGTTCTCCCACCCCGGAAGCCACCGGAAGCCCTCAGAGGGGCCTCAGAGGGGTCCTGGCCCCCAGCACCCACACAGCCTTAATGCTACAGAACTGAACTGGTTCAGTACGTCTACAGGCTGCTACATACAATGGAACTTGGGGTTCAGAGCAGTGTGTGGGTGGCTGAGAGCTGAAAACAGGGCTGCTACTGGTGTCTTTGATGTCCAGGGACTCCTGGATAACCACTGCCACCTGGCCTGCGTTGGGAGCCAGCCTGAGGCTCAGAGAGGGAGACACTCTGGCTGCAGTCACAGACCCAGCCCCTGACCAAGCTGGGAAGGGCTCCTGACTGTGCTGGGTGGCAGTGACAGGCTTCTGGGACCCCAGCCTCTGTGGCAGGTACACGTTTGGTTGCTCCTAACTTAGGGCTCACTGTCTGGGGCCCACAGGTACTGGGGGCCTGGGGCCGGGCTGGCAGGCGTGTCTGTGGGGCACAGATTGAGCTCCAGATGGCACCTTACATCGGACTTCATGCAGGTTTGACACCTGCCCCCGCCCTTCCCTGGCTATGTGCCTCTAGGGGAGCTGGCGAACCTTTCTGTTGTAACAGGGGCACTGCTGCAGGGTCCTCGGGCCGGCAGATGCCCTGTCCCAGCCCACCTTAGCTTTCTGCTCAATGGGGCCCTGGCAGCAGCTGTCTTGGCCTCACCCGGGTCCTGCTGGGTGCGGTCCTTTCCTGAGAGGGTACCTGGGCTTCACCCTTCTTATGAAGCCTCGGTCAGATCTGCCCTTGTTACAAGGGGACAACGCTGTGCCTCGGCCTCCACCCTGTTGAACCTCCTGGGACTGAGCCTGTGGTGAGAGCTTGCTCACCGTGTGCCCAGAGCCCAGGACTCAAGCCTGGCCTTTCTGGGACAGTGGGGAGGACTTGGCAGCCTGGTCCTATACCCAAGGCTCGGTCAGGTGGTGACAGCTGCTGAGCTCCCTGTGCTCCCTAGTTTCCTCTTCCTCTTGCTTCCTCTATCATGGGCCCCCCGGAGTGGGCCCTTACATGGCCATCTGGTGTGTGTCGGGCTCTGGCTGAAGGTGGTCCGAGACCTGCTGGCTGCTTCTATGACCAGCTATAGCACCCCGAGAGGGATCTCTCAGGACCCCCTGGGTTCCACAGAACAGTTTGCAAACTCCCTACTTATCCCATGCTCATCCTCTTTGGGGTTAAAAATCAGCCTTAAAGAGCTGACCTGCTCCTGGCTTGGTCTCCTCCCTGGAGACTTTCTCCCAGAAGCTTTCTGGTGGCTGACCCTAACGGGGAGCTTGGGCCCAGGGGCTGACCTGAGATTGTACAGTAAAGATACCAAGACACCAACTCTGCTGCAGTTTGAACCCGGTTCTGCCTCGCCCTAACCCTGTGACTCTGGAAGGGAACTTGGCCTCTCCGTGCCTGTTCATCAGCTGGAGGGTTCTCTGGGGAGCAGCTGGGTGATGAGACAAGCAGCTATCTGAAAACAGAAGAGCACTCAGCACGGGAAGGGCCTAAACGAGGCCACCTCACTGCAGAGCCAGGCCGGCCCCGGGCTCAGACTCTGGGTCCTCACACATGTGCTGCCCCTGGGGGACCCCTTAGCTTCTGCCATCAGACCCAGCCCTGGGCAGCCTTGCTGCTGCCCTGGCTCTAACCTTGCACACCGTGACTTCAAGCAGAACCTGTCTCCACACAGGCTCTAGAAAGGTGAGATGCGGTCAGCCAA
Organism: Hydrochoerus hydrochaeris; assembly: GCA_004027455.1. Classification (NCBI taxonomy): domain Eukaryota; kingdom Metazoa; phylum Chordata; class Mammalia; order Rodentia; family Hydrochaeridae; genus Hydrochoerus; species Hydrochoerus hydrochaeris. The sequence continues at coordinate 203,032 of PVLA01001553.1, read as the reverse complement.
GGCCTCACACCCTCCTTTTCCCAAGGCAGAGGGGCCATGGCAGACTGGTGCTCACAGACCCTGGCTGCTGGAAGGGTCCCAGTTCATTGCAAGCCCTTTCAGGTCTCCAAAATACATTCAGCTTTCCTGTCTGCACCTATGCAGAAGGGTCAGTGTTACACCCGTGTTACAGATTAGGATACTGAGGGTTAAGGGTTAAATAGTTCGCTTGAAATCAGAAACAAGGTCACAGCTGGCAGTGACTATGTGGGCCATGCTTGAGACTCCCTGGGGGCTGGGAGGGTCCTCCAGAGGGGTCACAGCTGACTTCCCAAGGGAAAATCCTCTCTTGGAGGCTTCTGGGAGATGGTACGCAGCTTGTGGCTTCTCTTGTATTGCAGATGTTGCAGTTAATGTCTGCTTCCTGGTGATATATTAAGAAAACAACCAGGGATTTCTAAAACCTGAAATTCAGAAAGTGAACAAGTCACCAGCCTGTATTTTCTGGGGACCGTGACTCATAAGTGTGGCAGCTGTGCACAGCCTGGCAATGGGGCAGGGCTCTCTGGGCACCTGCTGGGTAAAAGGAAGTCCTGCCACTGTCAGGAAGGATAGGTCAAGATATTCAGCTCCTTAAAGCCTACTGTTGCTCCTTAAAGCCTAGTCCTGGGGTCATTTTGTCAAGGTCAAAGGGTATTATGGGTAGCACGCCCAGGACAGCTGAGGGAGTGCTGGGCTGGGTGTTTGCCTATTTCCCAGGAATGGGCATCTGTATGATGCAGGGATTAAATCTCCATGCCAACCTAGACTGGGGTGGCGCTATGGGGATGAGTACCGGGTCCTTGCACTGAGCCACACCCCCAGCCTGATAAAGTGATTATAAGGCACAGTCCTGCTAAGTCACCAAGGCTGGGCTCAAACTTCCAGTCTTCCTGCCTTAGGCACAGTCCTGCTAAGTCACCAAGGCTGGGCTCAAACTTTCAGTCTTCCTGCCTTAGCCTCCACGAATGCTGGGATTACAGATGTGCACCCCCAAGCCTGGCAGGCAGATACTTTCGCCTGTAGATTAACATTTCATGGCTTATGTGCTCTGACTTAAATAACTTCTACTGTACAAGCATCTAAGTTGTTTTTATGTTTATAAGGCATTATTTTATAATGCAAAGTTACGAATCTGTTCATAGGGCACAGGAGCAAGAGTTCCCTATTTATTCTTCATTATCACCATTTGTTTTCCCCCACTAACGACAGGTGGAGGCAGGAAACAAAACCGGGGTGCGATGTGCTCCATCTGGTGGGTCTAAGCTGAAAAAGCTCAAAAAGAGCCGTTTGCTTGGAGCAGGACAGAGTGGTGCCTGTGGGTCCGTTTTGGGGAATCAAAGTTTGGGAGGGGGGTTCAGAGGTGTTTCAAAACCAGGTTGTCAAAGTGCTGATCCCCCTCGGTGTGGCCCTGCACCTGGACTGAGCCCAGGCCCAGGGAAGCACACGGCAGCACGCAGTGGCCGGAGACTGTGAGCCTGGGCTCATAGCGAAGGAGGCCGAGTGGCTGATGCACCCTACATGGGGGGGTGGGGACAATCCTCAGCATCAAAGCCTTTGAGCCAGGCCCCGATGAAACCCCAAAGATGACCCTAGGGGTCAGGCCCATCTGCTTGGTCCCAGCCTCTCCTGGCCCAAACGGCAGAGCACAGCCAGACTCTCTTAAGTTTGAAGCTCAGGTCTTTGTGACCCTTAATAACTTAACCTCAGTTGGCTCATCAGTAATACAAGTTGTTGGGGATCAAGGGGTTTAACTGAGTTAATACACGAAAAGTGCACAGCATGGGGCCCAGTCCATGGTAAATGCTTAGTAATGTTAGATGTTATTGTTATCATTATTATTATGTTATTACCGGTTACATTGCTCGGAGCTTAGCAGCATGGGTGAGGGTGCAGAAGGGCTGCGGAGCACAGCCCTGCACACTGCATGTTGCACAATTCTCATGGCAGTCTGGAGAAAGGCATCTTTTGGAGTAATGCAGTGTACAACCTGTGCAGCTGAAACACTGGTCCTGAATGCTCTATGCCTTTTTTATTTTGGTACCAGGAATCAAACTCAAGACCTCACGCTTGCCAGGCAGGTGCTATGTCACTGAGCTGTATTCCCCAACCCCTAATCCAAGTTTTGACCAGTAGCTACCACTAGAAGTTGGACAAACAGAACAAGATTTATTTATTTATTTTTTTTTAGCAGAAGAAATGTCAAGACAGAGAGTGTGGCAGCTCAGTGGTAGAACATTTGCCTAGCATGCACAAAGCCCAGAGTCTAGACCTTGCAAGGGAAAACAAAAAAAGTACAAAGGAGATGCTGGCCCTGTTTTTGAATATGATGGTCACAGGATGGTAGATGCCTGATAGGATCACCGCTAAGCCATTTCTCTCTGGGTCAAAGCTTTCCCCATGGGTTTCTCCAGTGTGCGGGGTTGGCAAACAGACTTTATCCTATGTGCCAATTCTGATGGTTTGGCAGTGAAGTGAGCCACTCTGGGATGTATGGGAAGGACTCTGTGATAGATTAGTGATGTCTGCACAGGGCAGGCACATGATGCAATGGTCATACACCTGCCTTTCTCAGATTAGCCCAGTGGTGCTCAATCCAGGGCACTACTTAGAATCACCAGGGATTAAAAACATATTCTAGGCCCTAGCCTATATTGGCATTTTACCTTTGGACATGGGCCTTGAGAACTCTGGAGTAGATGGCCCCGAGTTCCTTGCAGTCCTGAGTTTTCCTGATCTGCTCAATCCTTGGTGTCTCCTACTGTCTTTACTGATCTGTGTCCTGTTTCATGCTTCCTTGGCCTGGTCTGTCGGCCATAGCTTTGTCCTTCTCCCAGCAGAAATGGCAGGAGAGTTAATTACCTGACCTACCTTAGTCTTACTGCTGGCAGACACAGATACTGGCTACAGTGAGGGTTGGGGGTGACTTGGTGACTGCTTCCTGGGACACAATGGAGTCTTGGGGAAGAACTGAGTTTTGCATCTGGAGGACCTTACAGGGCTCAGAAAAGCACACACTGGCTTCAATAAAGGAAGCCCTGTGACTCCCTCACTATCTTGCTGAAGCTTTCTAAGTCCCCAGGGAGGGTGGGACTGGGGACAAGGTGGAGGCTTGTGGAAAGTAATGTGCCCCAAAGCCCCAGGCTCACCCTTGGGCCTTTGAAAAGGGTGATGGGGAGGAAGCAGAAGAAAGCTGACGGCCACTGACCCTCCGAATGTGGGGTGTTGGTCATTGAAGGGTGGCCCTGGAGGCTGAGGCTCCCCCAAATTATAGGCAGGGTGGCAGTGGCAAGACGTTTCTGGGGGCCACCCTGGCATAGGCCTTCCACAGGCCAGAATCCAGCCAGCTTTCCTCAGCCCCTCCTGTCACCCCCTGGGGACCCAGCCCTGGAATTCCAAGGAGCAGGTCATTCCGGGGTGCAATTCCCAGAGGGGCACAGCCTCCCACCCGGAGCAAAATAGAAGCAATCAAATAACATAGAATTCGATCATATTTTAAAATAAGCTTTATTTAGATTTTTTTTAATATTTTATATTTGCATCCATGCCTTCAAGAAACCTTTCCCATGGGAAAGGTTATTTTCAGCTAATGTTACCCATAACTCATTCGCTATTTGATGTAGTTCTCTTAAATAAATCATCCTTAGTAACTCTTAGAATTATCTTCTAATTTACAAAAACTGAAATGAAAAGGAACTACTAAATCATTACCAGGAATGGTTGCAATTTGTTTTCTCATAAGGAAAGGAAAAACCATAAAAATCAACCAAAAAAAAAAAAATTCTTGGGGGAGAAAAAGATTTTCTAAAATTAGACTCTGGGTGCCCGCCCGGCTACTGCTGCTGCTCACCACCAAGGCCTGGTGACAGGGGCAAAGCGGGCAGGCAGAGCCAGCTGAGGTGCCCTGTGTGCTCTCTGCAGCCCCGACCTAGGAAAGAGGCGGCAGAGGAGCCGACTGGGTTTTGTTTTAGAGACTTTGGACCAAGTATCCTACCCATTCCAGATGCTCCAGCATTTGAAAATCACCTTGCTGCCTTCTAAGAGCTGATAAGGTCACTGGTAGCAGAAGAGCCACTACTGCGGTTGAAAATCACCTTGCTGCCTTCTAAGAGCTGATAAGGTCACTGGTAGCAGAAGAGCCACTAGAGGGTGGTGTGGACCGAGGGTTAGTCGTTAAGGAGGAGCAGGGGTCACAGGGGGAAAGGGAGGTTGCATCTGGGGCTCTCTATTCACCCCGAGTCAGAGTGCACACAGCTCCTGGCTGGGGAAGCCTCGCTGGGGCCAGTGCCAGTCCCCAGATGGGCGAAGGCTTCTGCTAGCTTTTCTCCTGGCGGGGAGTGGACTCAGGCTGCCGTGACAGCTGGGAGGACAGGGCCTGGGGGTTCCCAAGAGACCTAAGTGTGGCTGATGGACCTGACTGGAAGAGGGAGGGCAGAGGGTCGGGTGTTGGACACCGCATCCCCAGCAGCCCTCCCCTGAGGGTGGGTACCACCATCACACTACTGCCTGGCCCAGGAACAGAATAACCAAGGTCAGCAAGGGCACAGCTGCAGGCAGGAGTATGCAGCTGGCCCCTAGGGCACCTGTCTCAGGCCCAGGGTCCCTTGGGTGGCACTCTGGAGGTGTGCCCCAGTCGCCCCTACCCCTTCCCAATGACAGGCCTGAGGAGGGGCCTGAGACAGTCTGCACTCTGCTCAGAGGTCGTGTTCTGTATGTCAGATAGAGAGAGAAAGGCTGGAGGAGGGGGGAGAGGGGCAGCAGGTGACCCTTTCATGCAGGGCAGGAGACAGAAGGGACAGAGGAGAAAGGAAAAGCAAGCCTGGCATCTGCTGGTCCCCGGTTCCAGCCACCCTAACCTCCACGTCGCAGCAGCATGGACACAGCACACACAAGTCAACGGAGATCCCCGCTCCCGCCCACCCCGTGGAAAAATATACATTCCGATATTTACGTAATAATTTAGATAGAATATGTCTTCTGCATTTGTGCAAATAAATTAAACAAGACAATTTTCTTTTCTTTTTTTTTCCATAAAGAAAGAAACAGCAAAGCAATTTAAAAACAGGCCAGGCCATTAAAAAGGGCCCATGTGACCCTACTACAAACTCGGCCAGGGGGCAGGCCCTTGGCCTGCCCTAGGCTCGCGCCAGTCTTTGCGGAGAGTGACCTTACCCTGACAAGGATGGCATTTTGTGGCTAAAGTGACTTGGGCACACCCCGAGGACGGGGGTCTGGTCCTACACGTTCACACTGGGGGGTGGGGCGGCAGGAAGGGAGAGACATCAAAAACAGACCACATCCTTGGTGAGGTGGGCTCCAGGAGCAGCGGTTTGGACGAGGGACATTACAAGCACGGAGGGCGACAGTGTTGTTATTTACAGATACACAGCAGTCCTTCAAGTTTTCAAGTTTCATAAAGAGGAGAGGAGGAGGAGGTGGAGGAGGAAGGGAGGAGGGGAGGAGGGATGGGGAAAGAAAGAAATCAACGAACCAAACAAAATGGAAAAAAAAAAAAGACAACCAAACATTGAAAATAATAAAAATAATAATAATAATAAACCAGATTAACAAACACAACTGTATCGCTCCGAAGACAACAGAGAGTTGACAGTGTCACACACGGGTTGCGGTATGTACATCAGTTACAGAGGTGGCGGCGCAGGGGCAGGGTCACACGGTGTTTCCGCCCGGCGGGGCGCTCGGCCACGCGCAGCACCCACGCGTGGCGGGGAGGCCACACGCGCACACGCGCCCCCGCCCCGCTCCCACGCACGCTCGCTCGCACGCACGCACGGCCACACACAGACACGCCCGCGGCGGCGGCAGGCGAAGGCGGGAGGCATCACCAGTCCGCGTCCTCCTCTATGTAATAATCAGGGGCGGTACCATCAAAGAGGCCGGGGTCGAGGGACTTCCGCTGCTTCCCCCTGGCAAAGACGCGGGAGATGGAGCCGAATCCCATCTTCTCTTTCTTCTTTTTCCGTTTTTGGTCTTCAAGATCCTCTAGTGACTGAGGAGGCGGGCGGAGCGAGGGTGGAGAGAAGAACAGAGCTGAGCTGAGCTGGGTGCTAAAGTCAGGGGGTCAGGGTCAGGGTCAGGGCATCCGGGGGGCGGGCTGGGGCTGGGGAGAACAGGTAAGAGGTCCTGGGGGCCAGAATCGCAGGCTGTGCCTCTCGCCCTCTAAGCAAACTCGGGACATTTGTGAAACCTCTCAAGGACAGTGTGACCCATGCCAGGTCGTAAGGAGGCTGTCCCTCTAGTGAGGATCAGAAGACCGCTGTGAACCTCTCATCCCAGCACTCTGGGAAAGCTGGGCAATTTAACAACCCACTCAGACCCTGTCTCAAAAAACAAAACAGGGCTGAGGATGTGGCTCAGTGGGAGGGCCCTGGGTTTGATCTCTAGTACTGAAAAAAACCAAAAAACCCCCCCAAAAAACCAAAAAACATGCTCAGAGCTGCCTGACGCTTAAGAGCCATCCGGAATAGTCCAGAGCTGCTAGTATTCTTTGTACCATTATTCTTATTCAAATTCAATTTGCCCAAAGCGTTAGGAGCCCGCCCTGTGTACCAACTGCAGTGTGGCAAACAGCAGGAGTGTCTGTCTGTCTGTCTGTCGGCAGGAGCAGGGTGGGCTATGGAGGGGGTGGGCAGGGGCTGGTCCTGGAGAGGTGGCCCCATGGAGCTTCTCTGAGCCCACTATGCCCAGCTGAGGTGCAGACAGCAAGGACAAGGAGGACCAGGACGAGGTCCGCTCTGCCCGCCCGCCCTGTAGGGGGAGCTGCAGGATCGGGCTGGGATAGGTGTTCCGGTTTTGCAAACTGCGGAGCACACGTGGTGGTGCTACCCACAGAAGGCTGGGGTTCCCAGGACACCCCACCGGAGCTGTGACGCCATTGCCAGTGCGAAGGCCCAGGGACTTCGTCTCCCTCAGAGGACCCCGATGCAGATGGGCACAGCTGGGCCATGACGCCCTCCACGACTCCCTTTGGCCCTCACATCATTTGTCCCTCCCGCAGCCCTGTCCTTGCAGACAACAGAATATTGAAAACGGGTTAAGTTTCTAGCTGAGCCCATCACCAAGGTCATCAGCCTTTAGAGAATAACAATGATTTTTAAACCCTGCCTGCCGGGGAGGTGCAGGCCAGGTGGCAGGACACGGGAATAGTTACATGTCTGGCAGAGGTCATGGAAGAGGTGGCCCTAGCAGCCAGCCCACAAGTGACCTGGCAAGTGTGTAACTATTGTCTACCTTGGGAGCCGGAGAGTGGCAGCAGGGGGGTACTGGGGCCCAGGGGGACGAGAGATGAGGCACAGTCAGGTCGCGTGGAGCCCCAGTGGCCAGGGAAAGCACACCTACCTGTACAATAGGGTTGTGCAGGTTCTTCTGAACCGGACCGGGACTGTCGCCCTGTAGCCAAAGAGAAGACGGAGATGAAACCGTGGAGTATGGGACACGGGAGGAAAGATGCCATCCCCTTGGGCCATCCCTGCTCTGTCATGGGGACCCCCCACCCTGACTCCCAGGGCTGACATTCTCAGACGGCTGCCTCCTGGGGCTTGGGTTCATGGAGATGTGGTCTGATCCTGGCCATAGGCCCCAGGTTGCTCCCCACCTGCTCTGCCCTTTCAACCCCAAAATCATCTGATCAACAATCAGTGACATAAACAGACTTCCAGGTTCTTGTCCCAATTGGTGTCCTGCATTCAAACTGCAGTGAGTTATACTTGCCGCTTCTTGTGTATATGAAGCATAATGAGAAACCCACTTGGGAGACAGTGCAGCTGCCAGCTTCCTCCACAAGCAGCACAGTGAATCTCTTACTCTGTGGAGGGGCTGGAGGACCTGACTGCCCGTCCTCACAGAGCCAATGCTGAGCAGTGCTGCAGGGTCCAAGTTAGGACCGACTCTTCTCAGTCTAGCCTGGGGCTGCCCTGGAGCGCCCTCCCTCTTCCCTAGGGAGACTCAGACAGCCTGGGGCAGATGGGACATTTACAGCTGGATGCACTGCCAGCCCTGCCTCAGAAGAACTCAGCTGGCCTGTGGATGTGCTAACGCCTTCACTTGGAATCAGTCTGTCCAGACTGGGACAAAATGACACGGATCTGTTATGAGGAAGCCCCCTGGAGGTCATTTCTGGGATTGCAGGAAGATTGCCCACTGGAAGGAGGTACTGTGTCCCTGTGACCAGTGTCTGTCTTGCAGCCTCTCCCTGCTGAGTCCCGAGCTCTGATCTAAATCAGTGGCCAGGGGACAGGAGGTGGGGGAATGGCTCGGGTGAGGTTCTTGCTGATTCCAGGTCACAGGCCCGAGAGCGGCAGGTAACCTGCAGCTATTTCAGGACTCTTCCTGGCCTGCCTGTGTGCATTGCAGTTGAGATGTAGAGAACGTAAGAAATGATGATATAACTGGGCATGATGGTGTGTGCCTAGGATCCCAGCACTCAGAAGCTGAGACAGGGGTTCACCACAAGTTTTAAGCTAGCTTGAGCTACACAGAAAATTCAGTATTAGCCTGAACTACACACATGGCAAATAGCAAGACTCTAGCTCAAAACAAAACAAAACAACAACAAAAAAAAACAAAACCAAAAACAAACCTTTAACTTTTGGTCTCAGCTCAAGTTTGATCAACAGAATCCATTCTGTGGGCACCAAATGTTTGAGTAAAGAAACGAGCCAGGGGCCACTGAAAAGCGGTATGCATACTACTAACCAGCCGCCGGAGTGACAGTGCATGGTATGCTTGGGCAAGGCTAGATGCACCCACCAGAGGCAGTCCTGCTACACAGTGTGGCCCGCAGGAAGGATGGGGCACTGCCAGCTCCAAAGTGACTACACACAGAGGGGATGCCAGGACCCTGGGAGTGGCCTGGCTTCCTTGCTTGGGCTCTGTCCATCAAGACAGGCTTTGCTCCCTCACAGCCAGAGAAGGGAAGGCCAGTCCTGATCTGGGCCCTTGTGGGAGTCCCCTGGGCCTGTGGTCCCTGCTGCCCACACTCCCAGGCTGAGGCATCATTTCCTTTTTAGTAAACTGAGCTATTTTTATAAGAGCGTTTTGTTCTTATTGTAGATGGAAGGAGTCTCCATTTTGACTGCTCTGCTGCAGGGAAGCTATTACTCATCTTCAGCCTGCGCCAGCTTGTGACGGGCTCCAAGCGTCTCCAAGCCCTGGTCCTCAGTCTCCCCTGGTGATCATCATGTCATCTGTGAGTAATGGCTTAGTCTTTGTTCTCAATGTGTTTGCCTCAATTTTTTCCCTATACATTTTACTGGTTAATATAGCAACAGTAACTGAGTTTTGGAAAAAGCTTCCTGGGTTTCGTAAGGGCTGACCTTTCAATGTCTGCCTACGGGACGTGGAGGGGAGCCCTCTGTCACCAACTATGTGACAGGACAAAAATTCTTAGTGGCTCCTGCTCCTGACCCACTGTGTCACGCTACAGTTGGATACAGCTGCTGACCACTCTCAGGCACCCCTGACCTAGGAAGGAATTGAGATTGTTCCCAGGGGATCCTGGTGACTTCACTCTCTTGAGTTGGTTTAAAAGGGCAAGACAGGCCCTGTCTGCTCTCTGGCTTCCTGTCTCTCTTGTGCATGTGCTCCTGCTGTGGCCATAGTGTGATGTGCCTTGGGGGCTGTCACTAGAACTGGCCCCATGCTCCAGAGCTGTGTTTTAAACAATCCTTTTTTTTTCTTTATAACCCTCCCCTAGCCTTGGGTATTCTGTGATAGCAATGGAAATGGACTAATGTAGAGCCTATCAGCCTCACTCCCTGGCCACCGAGAGTCGGATGGCTGGAGGCTTGAGTCCACTAGCAGCTGGTATTCACAATACAATCAAAAGTGATTAAATAAGCAAGTAGACAAATTTAGAATCAATTCATAGGATGCCTCCTCTGAAGAGATACTTTCTCAACTCCTTGGAAACAAAAAACCCTCATCAAACCAATTGGGCTCCATCTCTAGGTGAACGAGAGCTAGTGCTGAAGGAGACGGATCTGGAAGGTTCTGGGTCCCAGAGGTGACCTCTAACACTGGGGGGTGGTACCCATGGTCCTGGACAGGGCCCACCAGGCAGAGTTGTAGGCTGCACAGACCCTGTGGCCGACCCAGGCCGGCCTCCTCGGGGTTCTCCGTGCCCTCGAGGACACAAGGAGTAAACGGGCCTCCTTTCTCTCTCTCCCCACATCCAGCGCTTCTTGCAAAAGGAAAGAGCAGAAGAGGAAATGCCTTCCTTCGCCAGAGCGCTCCCTGGGTGGACAAGAGGAAAGAGCCGGAGCGACTTTACCCGCCCTCTGTCCTGTGGTCCCCGGGCAGGGCCCGGGTGCCCAGCCCCGCTGCTGCTGGCCTTACGTTGCAGAGCGAGTGCGTCCGGTGTCGCGGGGAGTTGATGTCACTCGGTGTGGATGACCGGTCACCTTCAGCCACAGACGCATCGGAGATGACGGAGGGCTGCCGGGAGTGGCAGGGGCTCACCCTGACCGCTAGAAGGCAGGGACAGCTGGTGAGTGAGGGTGGACAGGAGTTCCTCGCTGTGCACCCAACGCCCTCATTATACAGCTGCGAACACTGAGCCTAGCCTGTCCCAGTAGGACAAGTGCTAGGAAGACCCCACCACATGAAGCCTCACACCCTGGGAGTTCCACCTGGGCGGTCCTAGAGCCGGTGTGGTCTTCACCTTTGCTCAACACCAGATTCCCACAAGGATCCCCCGAAGTCAGCGGAGGGGACCACTGAGTTCTCTTCCCCCCAGCAACATATTGCTGACACACAGCCTCAAGGCCAGCCACATGTCCCCTACCCTACAGCAACCGCTGTCTCTTGCCTGGGACATGTGGCAGCCTATTCCCGGGCCTCCCTGCACAGTGGGTACGACACGTGTCTTGCCACTCTGGGGGGAAATGCGCAGCCCACCTCCTCACCCCAAGCCTGGCACGCAGCTCTCGGGCCCCATCGGGAACCCCTATCGCAGTGCTGTCACCACACTTGAGCCACACCAGTCTCCTGACCAGGCTGACACACGCCATCTCCCTCCCACTGCCTATGCTGTTCCTCTGCCCGCCAGCTGCACTGTCACCCCGATTCCCGCTGCTCCACAGACACGGAGGCCATCCGTCTGCCTGCTGATGCTGTCAGCTCTGCGAAGGAGGCGCGTGTGTCTTATCTGTGTCCAACCCCAGACCACATGCGGCCCAGCATGAGTAGGTGCTTGGTAAAGAGTGGGAGGATGAGGGGACAAGCTTGAAGCCCTCCTGGGTGCCCTCAGACTGCTCTTCTGTCTGCAGGGGCTGGCACTGCACTGCGGGAGCTGTGTGACTGCGGGCATACTCTTTACCCTCTCCGAGACGGTTCTTTTATCTGGGACACAGGAATGACAGTGATCTCCATGGCACAGGGCAGCTGTGTGTGACATGCCAACCACAAGGTGGGGCAGCAGGCAGGTGGAAGAAGTGGAGGGTAAGTGCATCTACAGGGAGACGGGTGTCAGTTGCCACCATGTGACTCTGAAGCTGCCCTGAGCCCTGTCTCTCTTCAAATAGTATCTCCGCTGCCTGCTGCCCCAGGCTGGTCCAGGAGCAGGAGAGCTGGTTGTGCACCTGGGCTCTGAGTGGGTGAGTGGGCAGCCCCTCCAAGGGGCTCATTTCCCTGCCCAAAGAGGGAGTTGGACATATGCAGTTTTATTCGGAGCTTTTCTAACTTTGCATTTCAGCACCAAAGGAGGAGCCCCCAGTCCCAACCACGGAGTCAGCTTCCCTGGCCAGCCAGTCTCCATTCAGCAGAGGGAGCGCTCTGAGCTTGTTTACTGTCCAGTTCTAAAGTCCTGAGTGTCACCTGTCAGAGGACAGTGATGACGGTGATACTAATGAGAACAGCAGCTAATATTTACCCAGGACCCATTCCAGAAACTGTTCATCACTATGACGACCCCACGAGGTGGGTAGAGGGAAGTCTCAGCAAACAGACACACAATCCACACAAGGCACCAAGAGCCCAGTGGCAGCCGAGGACCAGGGCCAGGGTCACTGGTCAGGCAGCCCCTGCCAAGGGTCTGGAGCAAATATACCTGTGACATTTACACTCCATCTTCCTGCATATCCTTTGACTGGCAGGAGTTCTCAATCAAGGACTGGTGCTTTCCCTGCATTTGGCCAATCAGGATACCCACTTTTCTTCAGACATAATTCATTGGTCCAGGTTGGGCATGTGAACAGACTGGCCAATCAGAATAGGTATTACTCTCTAGACACAGTGATTGGTCCAGGGTGGGCATGTGCCATAGGCTGACCAATTGGTACCAGCTCCTCTCTAGACACAATAGTTAGGCCAGCATTGGATATGTGACCCAAGCTGGCCAATCAAACATTTTTGAGTTTGATATGGATACAGAAAAAAGAGGTAGTTTCTGTTTCTCAAAATTTGTGAGCTTTAAAGGTCTTACGAGTTGAACTTTTGGGCTTTGTTTTGCTTTTGTAGCAAGAGATAACCCAAAGATGCGTTTAATGGCAGTGGGCAGAACTGAGAGATGGACAGAAGTGGTCAGAGAGAAGATGACTGAACTCAGTGACTGTTTGAACTTCTGAAGCCAGCTATTCAGGTCTATATTCTAGCCTTTTCAGTTACAAGAGCCCATGGTTCCTGCCCTATACTGCTCTAGGCTGCTGTAGTGTGAAACTGCCTCTCCCACCAGGTCCGACAGCCTCCTAAGAAGTGCTCGAAGCCATGGCAGGCCGAGCCGGACTCACCTTGCCGGTCTGCAGGGTGGGGAGGGTGGGAGTGGTAGAGCGTCTGCTGACTCTGCCGGATGGCTGCCGTCAGCGGGAGGTCCGCCTGTACCACCCACTCCTGGTTGCCATTGAGCACCGTCTCGCCTGGCATGGCGAGTGAATGCCGCTTGGGGACATCCTTGGTCAGTGTGGCTAGGGACTGCTTGGCCTGGAGAGAGAGCCGGGAGACAGGAGAAGCCGTGATCAAGGAGCCCTCTTGGGCTGCTGCGCGGCCTCACTTGCCACTACAGCAAGAGAGCCAAGGAGCCACCGCTGCACAGAGCAGCAGCACAGTGCTTGGCTACGTCTTGGAGTTGAGACCCTATACTGTGGCCCTCACCCAAGGGCTCACTTCCAGGCTCCCCCAGCTCCCACCAGGAGCAAAGCAGAGACCACCAAATGGAGGGAAAGGGATCCAAGAACATATATAACGCCCTTCTTTTGGGTTTTTTGCCATGTCATCTCTCTCTAGGGTATGTGGGGTTTACTGGAAGCAAGATTCAATTCTTTTGGAAAAAAAGGCACATGCATGACAATACAGCTTCTCATCTCTGTCCATTTCCTCTTCCCGACCAGCTCCCCAGGCTCCTGGGCTGGAGACGGGAGAGCCCTCACTTTCCCTTTCGCAGATATCCCCAGCCACACATGGACAGCGCAGGAATGTCCATCTGGCCCTTTGTGGTAGCCAGGATGGCAGGATGGAGAGGTCTGGGCATGATGCTCTCCTATCCCCATCCAGCAGGACTCGCCTCTGTTGGGCTGGGTGTGACACCTTCTGTCACGGGCTCAGGACTGGTTAGTGGTACTGGTGAGCTCTGAGGCCCAGGAGCCCCTCACTCTGCCCATGCAGAGCTATTTTTTCCAGTACGAGGGTTTGAAACTGGGCCCTTCACACTGGGCCACACTGCTGGCCCTTTTTATTTAGAGACAGGGTCTTGATATGTTGTCCAGGCTGGGCTCAAACTTAGGATTTTGCTGCCTCAGCCTCCCAAAGTGCTGAGATTACAGCTGCCACACAATCTCTGAGGCCCTGAAGATGCTTGTGAGGGATAGTTCAACTGCAGGCAAGGCCTTTACACACGTGTGCATACTCGGGCTGGGCTGGGTCACCTCCCCATGGCAGTCTACACTGCGTTTCTGCTGACATCCCCCATGAGTGCAGCTTCATGCTGGGAATCCCTCTTGAGCTCTGACCCCCTGTTTTCCTCTCTGAGCCTCCACCTTTTTCTGAGCCCCTAGAATCTGCAAATTGGTGAAGTGATACAAATATGCCCATGTGCAAAATATGCCCATGGGTCCAGCATCCACTCCCACTGCTTGCTGTGTGAGCTGGAGCGAGTTTTTCCCCCACTCAGCCGCAGCGTCCTCACTGCTTGGGTGAGCAAGCACCGTGCCTCAGGGCTGGGACTTGGGAAGCAGACTGCTCCAGTTTGGTAGTAGCCCAGCCACTTTCTAGCCACTTTCTAGCTTTCTAAGAGGCTCCTCCCCTCTTCCTGGTCTCTATGTCCCCATCTGTCTGATAGAGATAACGGCATACAGCTAAAACTCATGCAAGAAACTCATGGAGAGCCAGGCATGGTGGTACATTCCTGTAATCCCGGGCATCTGGGAGGCTGAGGCAGGCAGATCACAAGTAAGAGCCCAGCTTAGCCATTTAGGGAAACCTTGTCTCACAAAAAATTAAGGGGATGGGAATGTGGCTCTGTATGAATCCCCTGGTTTCAGTCTCTGGTACCACAAAAAACAAAGTAAAATCTACTGATGAGGAAAGCCAAGTTCTCCCTCAGAGAGGTGTTTGGGACCCTCTTCCCCTAGGCCTCGGGCCCTCTAGGGAGCAGGCAAGGTGTATGCTTCCAGGTGAGAAACCGAGGCCCCACACCTCTCTCACCTGGGCTGGGCAGGAGCTGCAATTCAAAGGGTACAAAGTGCCAAGACTCCTCCTCCCCAGCACGGGGCTCAGTGCTGACCCATCTGCCCAGAGCCCAGGCTGGCCTGACTACAGCTGTCTCTAAGCCTGGCTGCCTCCTCCCCTGGGCACCCCAGACTGTGATTCCTCCCAGCACAGCTAGTCTGAGCAGCTTTCTGCTGCTTGAAACCCTGGGACTTCTCCTCAAATCAGCAGGGTGGACATGGCAGCTGGGTCTGCTGATCACTCACAAGCTATAGGTGGTGGACGACAGGGGGCCTGCAGTTAGATGGACTTGCTAACAGCCAGGAGCGGCCACGGCTCTGAAGAGCCCCTGTTCTCTGTCCCCAGGCAGATATCACCCGTGTGGTATTCCAACAGATCAACACCTCTGCTGCCACACCCCCCCCCCAGGACTGGGTGTCTATGGGAAAGTGGAGGACGGCCCCTGAGGGCCTGGTGGGACCAGGGGCTGAGGTGGGTTGGTTGCCAATCCAGGCAGTCCCCAGGATGTGGGGCCAGAGCTCCGAGCAAGGAGACACCGTATCTGTCTGTCTGTCTGTGCTGGGTACTGAGAGAGCTGGTCTGAGACCTGTGGGCTGGCGGCAGCAGCACCCACACCATGGTGGGAAGCCCACCCCAGAGGGCACCCGGGCTGTGGCCTCTTCCTGCCCTGATGGCCCTCACCACTAGGGGTCAGCATCAGGCAGGGAGACCCAGGTGCCAGTCCTGCCCTGAAGCAAGAGACCTTAGGAATCCAGTCACTATTTACCACATCCACAGTCATTATTTACCACACGCAGTGCAGGCACGTGCTAAGGGTCCCTTGCGTTACTTCATCTCAGGAGAGCCCTGCAGGACATGGTCCATCTGGAGCCATGTGAGACCCTCCTCAGCGACTCCCTGTATAACCTCCACTGGCCATGGCCACAGGAGCGCTGGTGGGTTTCAAAGACACTGCTGGCGTGAGCTCTCTGTATCTCCCCAGCCACGCTGTGGAGAGGAGAGTGTGAGCAGGACCCTGCCTGGGACCAGTCACAGGAAAGACATGACTTCTGGGCATGGCCCTGGAGGCCCCGGGCACCTTCTCGGAACAGTGTTAGAGAATACTGGGGGAGGAGATTGTTTTACAATAAAACCCCCTGCATTTTCTTCCTGTGTGGCCCAAATTAGATACTTTGCTGCCCATACATTTGAAAACAGAATGAAAAAGAAAGAAATCAAAGTCCTGGGCAATCCTACTCATCTGAGATAACGAATGTTCTGAGTTTGATGAATCTCCTTCAAAATACTTTCCTAAATACCCCCAAACCTGTTTGTCTTTGCTTTTCTTAGCAGCTGCCAGGGGCGTGTGGAGGAGCTAAGGCCCCCCACTGTCCCCACCTTCCTGGCGCAGGGGATGGATGGGCTCGGGCAGGCGCCCTTGTGGCCTGCTGGCCCCACCCCGCCCCGCCCCCACTCTCTGGACCTGAGGTCTTGTCGCTGTCCTGGGGGTGGCTCTCACCATGGCCAGCTCGGCCTCTAGCTCCTTCATGCGGTTGTCCTTGAGGTCCAGCTGGGAGCGCAGGGCCGCTGCGTGGTCCGTGGCCTCCTTGGCCTGGCGTCGCAGCTCCCACTTCTCCCGCTCCAGCAGGTCCTTCTCCTTGGCCAGGGCCTTGACCGCATCCTCGCTCTCCTGCAGCAGGGGAGGAGAAAGTATTTGTGGGGTTACAACCCGGTAGGGGACTCTGGGCTCAGGGACCCCTGGGGGGCCCTGCAAGGTCACAGCTCTGCTCTCCTCACATCTGTCTTTTGGAGACAGGGTCTTGCTAAGCAGTTCAGGCTGGCCTTGGACTCACAGCAAGCCTCTTGCCTCGGCCTCCTGAACGCTGGAGTTACAGGCGTGCACCTCCAGGCCTGCCTCACATTTGTGATGGGGGTTAATAAACCAAACAGTTCACACCACTGATGCTTGTTACAGGGTTGGCACCATGCCAGTGCTTGGGGTGCACAATCTCAGGGTCTTCGTGGCAGCAGGATGCCACTGTCACCCTCTACAAATGGGGAAACCGAGGCTTAGAGAGGGTGAATGGGAGGCCCGAGGTCGCAGACGTGGGAACAGGGACTCCCAACTCCAGCATCCACCCTGTCCAGGCCGGACGCCCCCAGGGCCGCGCCCCTGTCCCCCGGGTGCCCAGGCCCGGCACGGACCTTGCGGTGCTGCTCGTAGCTGCGGATAAAGTCCCGCAGCTGCTCCTCGCGACTCTCCAGCGTGGCGTACAGCTGCTGCATCTGGCTCACCAGGTCCGTCTTCTCGCCCTTCAAGCGCTTCCGGTCGGCCTTCATGGCTGTGGACAGAAGAGCGTGTTGGTCCCTGAGACCCCAGTATCCGGCCCCTGTGCCTTTTAACAGATTGTGAAGTGGCCAGTGTCTCCCCCAGACTTCCAGAATTCAAACCCAGACCCCCCCAGGTCTATACCCCATTTCTCGCCTTTCAGATTTATCATCCACACAGGAAGCAGGTCCTGCTTAAATGTCCTTCCCAGCTCCAAAGTGGCTGGGCCCCCCGGGTCAGGAGTAGCTGCCTGGTGAGTTCCTGACCCCGCAGCCCTGGAAGAGGAAGAGGACTCAATTCTCAGCCAAAATGAGACCCCTAGACTCTGGCCCACAGAATGACAAACAGCCAAACAGCCCCTCATTCACCTCATTTTCTCCCTGGGGAGAAAAGACTGATTCAAAACATGCAAGATAAGACACCCAGATATGGGCCACAAAAGAAAAAAAAATAGATAAATTGGACTTCATCAAGATTAAACATTTTTGCTTTAAAGGACACCATCAGAAAAGGTGAGGACAGCCTACAAATCAGGAGGGTGTCTGCAGCTCCTGTGTCTGATAGGGATTTATCTTGAGGATATGGAGATAACTCTTACAACTCAACAATATAACCTATTTACAGAAAGAAAACCAAAACAAAGAAGCCAGGCACTGATGGTGCATGCCTGAAATCCCAGCATGTACCACCATTCTGGGAGGCTGAGGCAGGAAGATGGCAAGTTTTTAAGCCTGGGCCAATTTAATAACTTAGAGAAACTCTGTCTCAAAATAAAATGAATAAATAAATAGAAAACATAGAAAGGGCTGGGGGTGTAGGTCATAGAGGAAGCTCTATGTTCAACCCCCAGTATTAAAAAAAAGACAAAGAAACAAAAGATAAAGGCAACTCATTTAAAAAAAGGGTGAAGAATCTAAACAGTCCTCCAAGAAGAAATCAGAGAGTCCATGAGAAGGTGCTGGACATCCTTTCCACACATGTCAACAACACACCAGACCTCGGCCGACATCCAGGACAATGGGTAAAACAATGAAGCCAGTAACAAGTGTCGGCGAGGATGGAAGAAAGGACTGCAACAGTGGCTTTGGAAACAGTCTGGGGGTAGGGGGCCCTGAGAGGTCAAAGGGAAGCTTACCGGAGCCAGTGATTCAACCCTTGGGCATACACCGCAGGACAGGAAATACACAAGCTTGTAAATGGGTGCTCTAAGCGCATTACTGATAATAACCCAAAAGGTGGAAACCAGACACATGTCCAGCAATGAATAATCAAACAAAACAAGATATGTGCATACGACGGAAGAGTATTTATTTCCCAATGAAAGGAAGTAACTGGTACCGACCTAGGGCACCAGCCTTGAGGGCGTGATGCTAACGGAGGAGACCAGGAAGGGCCGTGCGTCCCGTGATTCTGTCTCCAAGAGGGAAGTTTAGACACAGAGAGGAGCTCAGCCCTTGCCTTTGCCTAGGGCTGGGCTTCGGCTGGCTGGGAGACAGCTGAGGGCCACGGGGCTCCCTTGAAGGCGATGGGAACATTCTGAGGTTGGCTGTGGTGATGGATGCACAACCGCGAATGTACTGAGTCCCCGGCCTGTGGATTTGAAGTGGGCAAACTGTGGGCTACGTGAATTTGCCTCAAGGTTTTCGGACAAAGCCACCCAGAGCAGCATCACGCGCTCCAGTCACAGCCCACAAGGCAGCGTGACTCGGGCTCCCCGCACCCTCCTTGCTGCAGGCCCAGGTCCCAGGCGGGCAGAGCGGGCTCAGGACAGGCTCTGACTCATGGGTGGGCGCCCCAGGGCTTTCCAGAGCCCTGGAACTCCACCCTTCCCTGGAAAGAACTCGGAGGAGGGGTTTCCAGGGCTAATTCTGGAGGGGGGATGGGACAAAGCGACTCCTGTGCTCTGCAATCTTCCTGCCTGAGACAGCCCAGAGTGGTCCAGTCACTTGCTTAAAGCGCCACAGCCACATCTGACCCCAAAGCCCACCTGTGTGTATGTGACTTTTCAACAGTGAGGCCCCTCAATTCTGAGGGGTCTCTGGCCTCACAGCTAGTAGAGGGTGGTGACATGGGGCAGATGGGGGCATCCAACTCTGCCGACTCAGCCGCTGTATAGGAAGGAACTGGGGACCTGGCACCACCCAATGACTGACCCAACACAAGCCATGTCCTCCTAGCCCTTGGGCCCCTGTCATCCTCCTGCCAGGTGGGGCTGGCTTGGCACCATGCACGGAACCACAAGGAGATCCATGTTGGGGACCGAGGTCTTGGGCAGCCCTTCAAATTGCAGCTTTGAGGTCCCCCAGTCCTTCCATCTTTCTCATAACTTGGCCAGCACTGGTTCAGGTCACCAAGGCAGGAATTCCACGCCCGATGGCCTGGAAGCTTAATGGGTGGCGACGCAGAGCCCATTAAGCCTCTGCTCCAGTCCTGCCAGGCAGGGGTGTCGCCCTGGGCTAGATGAGGGAGGGGTACGGTAATGGAAGAATCAGACTCACTCGTGGAGCTTCCCACCATGGTGGGCGGCACCATGGGGCAGGCTGCGAGCGGCACCCATATGCCTGCCTTGCTCTGCCCACCTTGGGCCAGACTGCGAGGCAGTGGACCCAGAAAACACAAGACCTGAGTCTTTGGCACAAATGTCAAGCGAAGATCAACCTAAAACAACACGGGGTACCCCTGAAACTGCCACACACAGAGAAGTCCGTGTCCAGTCTGCACACGGCTTTGCCAAAGCCCACATAGCCGCATGGCACCATAGACCCGGCTGCCTGTGCCACGGGATGGTGTTTGAGGAAGCTGCCGAGGGGCCACCCCTGTTGAGGCCACAAGAGTCCGTCCAGGTGCTACACTGCCTGTTCAAGTAGAAGTGGGCCTGGAATTGTAGCTCTAAGCAAATGGGTGGCACTTTCCCATCACTGATCCCCAAGAAATTTCAAACCTACCTGCAGCTGTAAGAACCCGCAGCAGGCCCCTCCCTCTGCCCTCTGTCATGCTATGCTTCTGTCCATCCTTCAACCCCCGTTCTGATGGCCTGCACACGCTTTCCACAGGGCACAGCCGGGTCTCCCCATACAGGTCCATAGCTAGGGCTCCCAGGGCTCCCCTTGCACCCCAGCCTCCTGGCTTCACCCAGATGGGTCCTATTCCAGCAGCCAGGTCACTAGAACCATGGCATGGTCACTGGTGGGCAATGCCACACCTGCTGGGCACCTTAACATGAGGGAATGAGACCAGTTTGGCTCTTGGAAACGCCCTCACCTGCGATGCCAGGCCACAGCCAAGAGGCCGAGAGTGACACAGACACCCCTTTGGAGTCCCATGGTCGGTGCTCGTGGGGAGGAAGGGGGTTTGAACCCAAGAGCGTTTGTCCTTACCCAGCGAGGTGGTGCACACAGTGAAGGCTGCACCCGGGGCGGGGAGGGGCCTGGCAATCCATTCTCATCTTTTCCTCCTTGAGCATCGGTATCACCTCAGCCTCCAGAACACAGAAGGTGCTGGATTCTGGGGGTTCCCTTTAGCTCCCCAGACCCCAGGAGACTTCCCTTACCACTGTGGCCCATGCCGATGGTACGCAGGACATCCATGGGTAACCAACACATGCACGGGGTGGCCAATGCCAAGAGTGGGGCAGGGTGGGTGGCATTCTGGGCACAGGAACCTGACATCCCACCGTGGCTCTGGGTCCTTGGGGAATCATCCGCCCATTCTCGGATTCCAAGAATTACAGCAATGCCCACGCAGTGACCCTTAGCAAGTGCCAGCACTGAGCTGAGCCTTCTGGGGTTTTGTCATTTAACTCTCAACTGCTTTACGGAGTCATTCTGCATTACAGACTAGGAGGTGGGAGTCCCGAGGGCGCTAAGGAACCTAGCTGAGTGCCCCAGTGTTTACCCTCCTAACCTGCTGCCCCAGCCAACCCCACAGCGTGGCTGGTGACTGCACACACAGTTGTCCTTGCCTGTCCCCAGTGAGGTGGACCCTGCCAGTGGGAGAAGAGCTGTGGATGTGGTGATGACCAGCAGTCTTGGGTGAGAAAGCTTCACCCAGGGCAGGCCTGGCTGGAGGTGTGGACGGGGCTGATATGAGCTCTACTCCCTGTGAAGGTCAGTGCTGCTCTTCTCACTGCCATGGAGAGGGAAGCAGCTCATTCACAATGTGTAGCAGGGAGCCTGGCACCAGACCCCAGTGCCTCTAGGCTCAGCCCCGGGGTCTCCCCAGAAAGCCTATCTTTATGAGCACCCTAGAAAGAACACCAGACATTTCCAACTTCCAACTGGGGTAGAACAAGCCAGTTTCTCAAAGTTCTTATATTCCAGTCCTTTGGCCAAGGCAGACATGACTGATTTACTTTGCCAGGAATCTGGATTGATTAGTAATGTCTGCTGTGGCACAGGATGGAACTACTCAGTGATTTCTGAAGTTGGGTCAGTGCTGTGCCAACTGCCATGCCACTGAACCAAGACTAACCCTGCTGACCATGAGAGAGACAGTTCTTTCTACTGACAGAAAACCAGTCTTTTTTGCATCAGACAGATGGCTGCAAGAACTTTGAGATGCAAAAGTTAAGGAAGGATTCCCAGGTCTATGCACTTAGTTCTAGTCTACTAAGCTGGAAGCTGCAATTCTTGAAATCTGCTTTTTCATCATTTCCTTGATGACTTGTGCAGTGCATGGTTTTAAATCCAGCCCCACTAGGATGCCAGCATGGGCCACATCTCTGAGCGCCACACTCAGATCTGAGAGAATCCCCCAACCTGGTAGCATCTTGGACCACAGGTGTCTCAGAGCACGTCCTGACCAGCCCTCCAATAGCATATTTTCCACAGCTGGGCCACATTAGCAGTCCCTATAGGGTCTCCCAACCCAGCAGCAAGTAGTCTTAAAATGCAGGTCAGACCATGATGCTTCTGTTTCTGTTCCAGGACTCCAGCCTCCACTTGTACAACCTGGGTGTTAGGGGTATGTGGAAGACTCCAGCTCACAATTCCCAAGTGCCCCTCTGGCTCAAGGATACGCCCCTCCCCATGGATGGAACATGGCACTGGCCCCTAGAGAGGTGGGCAGGTAAGGACCTAGAACCCAGTCCCACGGTGGCCTAGTACCAGCGATGGCGTGCATCCTGACTTCAAGAGAATTCTGAACTTGCTTGAGTGGGTGCCTGAGGGGTAAAACACAGGGGAGGCTCAGGGCCACTCACCATGGAGCAGCCAGCACTGCAGAGCCCCGGGGTCAAAGCCTGGCCCTAACCATGCCCAACATGTGACTCTGGCTAAGTTCTCCAACCTCTGTGTGTCAATGGGGAAAATGGCTTCTTCCTCATGTGCTGCTGTGAGAATCAAGGGCAAGTGGAAGTGAGTCACTGCCTGGGACTGCCTGGCTGTTCAATGCTTGGTGACATCTTCTGTTCAGAGCTGTCCCAGGGTGGGCAGGGATGACCAGGGTTGGTTTGAGCTGAGGCTGTAGGACACTTGACAGACGCTGGGGGCTGGTGGGAGAGGATAGACGCTCACGGTTCCTGGCCATCAGGAGAGCCTTGGCCTTGAGCGTGTACGCAGGTACCAGGACACCCAGGGGGAAAAGTGTGCACCAGGAAGGATGTGGCCAGGGGATGATCAGAACCCAGACAAGGTGTCATCCAGCTGCACAGGAGCTGCATGGCGCGCTCAGGCTGTCCGGTCCTCACCAGGCACAGGGTGTGTGTCACCATCACCCGGGCCTGGGGGGACCTATGGGACGCTGTGCGGGTGGTGGCCCAGGGGATCCTGGCCCCTTCCTGGCCTCTCCCAGGAGCAGCTCCCAGCAGGAGGGAAGTAGAAGAGGTGGGCCACAGGGGAGGGGTTTATTTTCCAGTCTAGGAAGGAGAGTCCAGGAAAAGGTCCTCTTTCCTCCAAATCACTAAAAATAGTGGCCGGGGACGCCCGGAACAATGACATTCCCTAGGCTGAGCAGGGGAGGCGTGGATTTCTGGAAAGCAGTTTCAACCACCCCCCCCCCCCCCCCCGCCCAGCAAGGACTGTTTTTGATTGAAAGGCTCGTGTTGGTGCGGAAGGTCACTCTCAGGCACCATCCGGCTGCGATTCAGTCTGGACGGAGGAGGCGGTGTGCAGCCGGGAACGGCCAGTGGACACCAGGGTGCAGTCTGGGGCACTGTGTGCTTTGGGAACCCATGCACCGTCCCATTACCCCTGCTCCCGAGGGAGCCCAGCAGGACTGTTCAAGGCTGGTGGCAGCAGCCTGGTGGCTATAGGCAGTCTCGTCCCGGGCCAGGTCAGGAGAGAGGCTGCAGAGGGTAGAGATCAGGACAGATCAGGAGGGCAGATCTTACGTTCAAATCCCAGGTGAGCCACACCTTAGGTATGGTGTCCTGCATAGGGTGTGACAACATGGTCCAGATCAGCTGTGGCCTGAGTGGAGGAAGAGGTCCAGGAGGATGCCAGACAGCATGGGCACAAGGACAGTCCTGCTCTGCCTCCTATCAGCCCTGGGCCTTCAGGAGACCCTATGACCTCACAGAGCCTCGGTGACCACCTCCATGGAATGGGTGCAACAGACCCCTTCAACAGACCCTTTCAACCTGAGGCTGAAATGACACCCAGAAACACCCTGAGACTTTAGAGTTGTGAGGTCACTGTTACTACAGGGGGCAGCTGCAGGGGGCGACAGCTGCCCTGTGCCAGGCTGGGGGGTCTGCCTGCTTCTGGGGCCCCAGAGCCATCTGATGCTGTCCCTTTCATTGGAGGGGCACAAGTTTTATGGTAAGACTGGAAGTCTCCTGTAATTAAGACCTCGATAAAATATTTAGACCTCCGTGCAGATATATTAATGATTACACATTTAAATGTTAATGAGTGTAATTAGATGAAAGATTAGCTAAGCCTGCCACTAACTATACATTCAGGACTGATAAACACTCACGCTGTAACATGATACGCTCGAGCAGACGTGAGCACCTAGACTTCTCAGGTGGATTTTGATTTGTCTTTCGAAGGGCTCAGAGGTAATGCAGAGAAGAGACGAGCCAGAGACAGCGGGCTGGGAGCAAAGCAGGGAGGTCAGGGAACTGTAGGACTATAAGGATCATTAAGCTGGTGGGTGTGAAATTTGCACACCTCTATGGACAGAGAACTCACTACCTCTGGGAGTATCTGGTTTTGGCACCTATAAATGGCCTAAGGGATGGTCTTGCCCAGAACCGGAAGGCTTTAAACAGAATCACACAAAACTGATGAAATTACAGTCTCTACACAAGTTAAGTCAATGATCTCCTAGGTCAAGAAAAAGATGGGCAGGACTTGGTCACAGTGTTATCAATACCAGGCCTTGTGTTTTTATCCATCTGTAGGACCAGGCATTGAAGGCAGGGCTTTTGCACTGAGCTATACCCCTAGCACCTCTCCCCTGACTTTTAAATGTTAAGACAGGTTCTTGTTAAAATTATTAAGTGGCCCAGGTTGGCCTCAAGATTGAGATCCTCCTGCTTCAGCCTCCCAGAATGCTAAAATTACAAGCGTGAGCCATCACACTTAGCTGCCCACCTTATATTTACTGATGCAACAAGAACTTATAACATGAGACAGGCACCAAAACAGGAGCTGGGGAATGTGGGTAGACCAGACAGAAGACGGGAGTTATGCTGGAGCAAGGGAGATAGACAGACATGACACATTTTTAATTATTATTTAAATGCCATGATTTAAATACCCACTGAGGTCAGTGCTGTAAACAGCCAAGAAATCCCCAGGTGCCAGCGGGAGGCAGAGTCTGGGGAAGCTTTGCCGAGAGTGGGCAAGAATGTGGCAGCAGGGAAACAGCAAATGCAAATACCCTGGGGCAGCCAAGAGAGAGCTCAGTGCATTCTGGGAGTGAAGGAAGGTGTGGCCAGAGGGCAGGTGTTGAGGCGGGGGTGGGGTCTGTGCCCACAGGGCTTAGATTTGTTCCCTATGGCTGCTGCATGGCAGGGCCACAGGCTGGTGCTGTTTTAGTTCCTCCAACTTGAGACCCCAGCAGGGCTGTGGACCCTGGGTCTCTTCCAGCCCCGGGACCCTGGGACTAGGTCTAGCACACAGAAGGTGCCCAGTAAGTAAGTGTGGGGACAGCTGACAGCAGCCACAGAGGCGGTGTGTACAGGGCACAGAAGGGGCAGGAGGCAGCAGCCTGTGGGAGGAGGGCCATCCCTGGCACCTGTGGGACCCTGGTGTCCGATCACCTGAGCTTTGCCAGCCTGGACACTGGACAGGGCTGCTCCAGTGGAGAAGTCGGCTGGGTGCAGGGGCCTGGCGCCCCAGCACTAGGCCTCGGGCTGTGGGTGGGGACTGGGGAGCACACCTGCTCCACTCCCTGTGAGCGGACTTCTGCATGTCCACCCACTGTGAGTCTCCAAGTTTCCTTGGTTGCTGGGAGAAGCTGGGCTCTCCAGCTGTAGGGCAAAAGGACAGTGAGGCCAATGTCTTACGTCTCCAAGTGTGGCATGGTCTGGCAACCCAGAGGTGAGGTATCAGCTGTCCCTGTCCCCCGTCTTATAGCTGTGCATCTGGGACAAGCATTCTAACACAGAGCGTGGGAACACGGGGCCCATGGGGACTCCGAAGCTCCTTTTGGGGAAGGAGCAGGTCTCTCTCTGCACCTAATCTCGGGCTCAGGTCCTAGCTCCTCCCACCTGCTAGCCCGGCAGCTCCCCGAGCATCTGTGTTCTCACCTGGAGGAGTAAAGGGGAGGACACATGTGACTCTGTGACCCGAAGGTGCCTGAGGTGCTGGCCGCCATCAATACCACTGGTGCCAGAGAACAGATCTCGACCCAAGCAGGCAGGAGACAGGCGGGGGCTCTGAAGCCGCTTAGCCGCCATTTCCTTTTCCATCACCTCTGCTTCCCTTTGGACCTACAGATGCCAAGTGGCCCCTGCCTCCGTCTCATGCCCAACATGGACACTCAGGACAGAAGATGCCCTGCTGGCCAAGGACTGACGGCCAGGCTGGAAGGAAAGACCTAAATACCACCAGCTGAGTCGCGTCCATCTGTTTGCTTATTCACCCTGGCAAATGTTACGGCCCGCTTTAAAAGCCTGACTCCTCCCTAGCACAGGAACAAGACATCTAGAACCCCTGAGAATCCAAGCGCACAGCGGAAAAACAAAGGCCAGCAGGACAGAAGTATCTGGGCAGAGCTGGGAAGGATGAGAGAGCTGGTGGGCTGACAAAGCCCCAGAAAGGCCTTCGGAAAACACTGCCTCCAGGGGATGGTGGCAAGTACTGTAATTCCCACACCATGGGAGGCTGAGGCAGGAAGAGAGCCCAGCTGGAGCAATTTAGCCCAAAATAAATAATAGAAAGGCCTGGGGATATAGCTCAGGGCAAAGGCTCTGGTTTAAATCTCTAGTACCATTAAAATAAAATAAAACCAAAGGCACTGCCCCTTCCCCACCCCACCCATTCTGAGTAAAATGCAGCCCTGCACCTCCCCGCCTGTGTGTCCTGGCGGCTGGCACTCCAAGCTCGGCACCAGACCCAGAGCTCTGGTTCTTGACTTCTGCTCCTCATTCCCTCACCTGCAAGGTGGGAACGAACCCCATCTGTCTCCAGCCACCAAGAAGCAGGTGTGTTGTCTGTCAACACAGGAGTACCAACACCTGTGTAACAGGTCACTCAGGTTTACTTGTATTTTCTCAACAGCTGAGCTCTGGAAGCAGCAGCTTCTTGTAAATGTATTGCTAGAGCTATTTCCTGACAGGTGAAGCTTTTAAAACACAGTGAGGAAAGCAGAGGTGCTAAACTCATGATTCTGACAACTGGTAAACCAGGGAGAGCAAGTCTAGACTTTGTTCACATTTCTTACATGAAAGGCAGCAGGGCGTAACCAGACAGTGGGCAGGAAGCCATCTATACATGGGGATGCTGCCCCCCAACGCTGGGGACCAAATGGATCCAACCTCACATGATCAGGGCTGGCAGCACCACAAAAGCAAGGTGCACAGACAGCACACACCTCTCTAAGGAGCCCCAACATCTCCGAAAGATTCTTGTAAAAAAACCAGTTGATACATGAATCTGAATCAGATCAAACCTGTACATGAATCAGCAACTTACTGCAAATCCAAAGGATAGAGGAACATGCTGAGTCACACCACGGGGATACAGTCAACAAACTGCAGATCCTGAGAAACCTACAGGTCTCTTGGACAATCAACAGCAAGAGAAATAGAAAAGACATGGACAGGAACCTGTAGGCTATAAGACTCAGAGAGACACTGTACACCGTGAAGATACAGTCTTAGTTCAGATTCCAACAAAGCAGGAAATGAATTTCTGAGGAAAGTTAGGTAACAAGTGGATGCCTGATGGTTTCTTCCAGGTGTATGACATTTTGGAGATTATAGTTCTCAAACAGAGCCTTTACTTTTACAGATCCAATAGAGTCTGCATTGACACAAGGCCAATGGGATTTGCTTAAAAATAACAATGGAGAAGAGGGAATGGACAGAGAAGTAAGGGATGTGGGCCAGGTGATGGGTACCTGGGATTCATTATGTGACACTAATTACTTCTGAACAATTACTATAGTGATAAGAGAGTAGAGTGCAATCCACCCTCCTGTCCTGCAGCCCCAGATCTGGTGCTTTGTAAAGCTGCCCGTCTGTCTACCCTGAGTGAGGAGGGTGAGGCGACTGGGGCTGGCACGGCCTCCTGGCTCAGTCCAGGGCTGCTGTAAAAACCTTCCCATCTTTGCAGATGAGACCCAGGATGCCTCCCGGGCAGGGCTGGCTGAGGCTCAGGTGGGGGTGGGGCTGTTGCTTACTCCTGGGGGGGTGTCACAGGCCTGTGTCAAAAACTGCTGACTCGGCACACAGGGTTTATTTACTTCTACAAAAGAGTAAGGCATCCACCCTCTTAAGGAAGCAAAAGTGAAGAATTTCCGGCCTGATTGTCTGGGGGGAATAACAGGAAGTGAGCGAGTAACAGTCCAAATAAATAGCATCGAGTGATGGGGATGAGGGAGGGGCCTCTGGGATCATGTCCTGGCCCTGGGTATTCTCAGCCAACACTGTAGTGACTCTGCTGTCCCTGCCTGAGGCTCCTGGGTTCACAGGCCCCATTGAGGACTTGAGGAGACTCTTAGGGTAACATCTCAGCCTTACGCAGACCCTGAGCTGGAAAGGCAGATGGGCAAGGCAGAAAGAGCTTAGGTATAGAGTCAGATACCAGGACTAGAGGCCCTGTGACTCCTTGGGTGTGTTACAAGACCTCTGACCTCTTACCTCTGACCCCTCCAGTTCCACAGGATGGTTGCAAGGTTCACAGGAAATGGGTCTGAGAGGTGCTCTGCAAACACACCGGGGTATTTTCTTGCCTTGTCCTAGACAACTCACTTGGCCTCATGACCGCCAGCATTTTCATGTCTCTGGTGGGCTCCACAAGGCTCAAGGGGTTGAACGGGTTGCCTGTGGTACAGGGTTGGTGAGAGCCAGGGTCACCCACCCTCAGGCTCGCCTGAGACTTGCGTGGTCCAGTGGGCCCACTGTAGCCCAGCCTCAGCGCCCCCACCCATCAGCTCACAGAGCCTCCTCCTCCAGGCTGCAGTCACCTCATCCAGAAGCACAGCCTCGCTCAGACCCGCCCTGGCTGCGTTCTGGCTGGGCTAGGTTGCCTGTGGTGACACGTGGCCCCTTACCTGCTGCTGAGGGGGGGACACCAAGCCCTCGTCTCATGCAAATCAAAACCCTGGGGTTACACAGAGGCGGCAGTCAGTCTCCTTAGCTGCTCCCGGTAACCTGGTAACCTCAATAACCTCCTTGCGACTGGCGCTGGAATTACCTGCTCTGCAGGGTTTGGGAAAAACCTAAGGGAAGGCAGGTCAGGAGCTACCTGGCCACAGGGGAAGGTGGGGAAGGCAGGGAGGGCGCCTGCTGCCTCCCCAGGCCAGGCCCACCTTGCATCCTTCCAGACCCCTGCCTGAGTCCCTCCCACCTGGGACCTGTCACCTCCTGGTGTGGCAGCAGCCCAGGAGCCCTGTGCCCAAAGCGAACCTGCCTCTTCCTGGCCCAAAGCTGGCAACATTTTCACACCTCATGGGAAAATGAAGTGCTCAGCTCTGCTGCTCTTAACCGTAGGAGGGGAGCCGTAGGAGGGGAGACGTGAGGGTGAGGGACTGGCACACAAGGGCTTGTGACTGGGCAGGCGGGGCTGCGAGCTTCCTGGGGGATTAGCTCACTCCACCTCCTGGGGACAACAGCTGCTGCTGCCCTTCCCCTTCCCAGCAGTGGGACCTGGTACCCAGTGTGCCTCGCAATGTGGAGTGACGGGGTGACGTCGCTGTGAGGGTGATTGCAGGGCTCCTGCCCCACATTCGTGGTGTGACTCTCAAGGCCTTCCCAGCCCCCATCCTAACTCAGTGTCCTGCAGCGTCTGTTCCCAGCAGGACCTGGGCCCCTACAAGGTACCAAGAGAACACAGCCATCACCGCCATCACGGGTGTCCACGTTCCTCCCTGCACGCCAGGCCCCCCACTGGCCTTCTCACCTGCTTTGTTGTCCTTTGCTCTTAGCATATGTAGTTCCAACCTGATTTTTGTTTTGTCCACTGTTGTATCCCTGGTGCCTGGCACCAGGTCAGGAAGAGTGTAGGAGCTCAGTGAACACTTGTGGGATGGACAGTGGTCAAGCATCGCTACCCTTCCGAGACGGCTGGATGCTGTGTGCAGGGAGAAGACAGGGTAAGGACTCTGCCCTTTCTCCAGGGGTCTTGCCACACACAGCCCCGCCTGTCCACCCAGGCCTTTCTGGCTCTGTGTAGTCCCTTCCGATCAGACCTGAGCACCGGCCAGGTCCTCTGTGGGCAGGAGGAACAGATGACCACAGACACAGGCATATGGTCTATGGTGCGTCAGCCTGGACTCTTAGGGGCCTGGTTCATGCCAAGCAACCCGGAAAGGCAAGATCTGTGGAACAGACTGCAAACATATGTCTTGCAATAAAATCTGTGATGCTTTTCCAGCATCAAAACGCACCTGGAGAGCACGAGTGGGTCTTGATGTGAAGGCCTCAAGGGGGTGACCTGGCTGTTTTCACCTCCATATCCCCGACTCAGACAAATACTCACCACTCATAACAGCTGTGAGGAAAGCTGGACTCAGGACTGCCTGGCTCTTGCCCGGCACCCAGTGTGGTTAAGGTCAGGGCTCTGTGTTCCAGTGACTCCTCATAATGGCCCAGGTAGCAGGTACTAATGGAACCACGAATGTCCATTTCACACATGCAGAACTGAGGCATGAGACCTACGTGACCTGCCTCAAGTCACATGGCCAGGGGGTGCTGGAGGTAATATCCGAACCTCCAAAGTCTAATGAAGCAGGGGCCAAGAGACCCTGGGACCCCGACTTACTTTCCCCAGGGACTCATCTTGACGAGACATCCTCCCATTTCCTCGAACACGGTGAGCCAAAATTACCAGACACCTGCTACCCCCCCCAGACCTTGGCCAGGGAGTGATGCACCTTATCTTACTGGAGACTCCAGATACCTTGAATTTTTTCACTTGTTTTGCAGTGTTGGGGTGGAACCCAGGGCCCCCTACAAGTTAGGTAAGTGCTCTACCCCAGAACTGCATCCTTAGCTCTCAAACTTAATTGTTCCCCCCATTTCACGGGTGGGAAAACTCGAGCTCTGAGGGGTGAAGTCACTTGTCTAAGGCCATAAGCACTGGAAAGCAGCAGAGCTGAGCCAGGAACAATGCGTGGGGATCCTGGATGTTCCGGCCTTCCTCGGTGCCTTCCTCTGTGCAAGACTCAGGGCCTCCTGTGCACATCTATTCTCAGATCCAGGCAGCTGACCGTGCAAGTGGCTTTAGACACCTGGGGGTGGCCATACCAGTGAGAAAGGACCCTGTCCCTCTGCTGGACCTGACTCCCCCTGGCCGCACCTCCCTGCCAGCAGAGGCACTACCGTCTGCAGGGAACCAGCTCTCCGCAGCAAACTCAGCTCCGCGGAAGCTTCAGAGGCAAGCACAGGAAAGAAGGTAAGATAGGACAGGGCGTTTTGCAGGTCCTGGGACATCTGGAAACACTCAAAAATTTACACCAGACCATCAAGGACTCTGCCCACCAAGGTGCAAGACTGCCAGAGATCTCTGACCACAGATGTATATTGAAATCTTCCCAGCCAGGGTGCCCTGCCTTTCTCCATCCCTATAAAAGGACACACTTCTCTCTGTTCAGGGCAGAGATGGTCTTATCACCCTCTCTCTCCCTGCCCAGACTCTGGCACACTAAATTCCAAGCCTGGTGGTCTCTGCTGGTGCCCCCACCTTGTCCCCACCCCTGTATGTTAGTTACAGCACCTGAGTGCTGGGGGAACCAAACAGCCACCACAACAACAGCAGGCGTCATCCGGCCAAACCACCAGGCAGAACACATTCACTTTTTGGCTGTGTTGACTGCCTTCTGCTTTATTTTTAGGAACAGTTTCACTGAAGTATGCGGTTGTGTGATTCGATGTGCACCCTTAGGTAAGTTTTAGCACAGCACATCTGGAACCTTCTATCACAGTCAAGATCAGACACTTGCAAAGGTGAGTGGATCTGAACCCAAACCCCAACCGCGGGTTACCAGAGCCTCTGGCAATCAGACAGGAGGGAAGCAGTCAGTGGGTGACAGTTAACACGCACCACTGTCTGTCACAGAGTTCAAGTCTTAGCTCTGTCCCTTCCCAGCTGTGTGGCCTTGGGCACTCTCCTTTACTTCTGGTGCCCCTGTCCCCTGAGGATAAAAGAGCAGCCCCCTTTGTTGTTAGGGGAGGATAAAAAAGAGTCAACACCCATCTACAGGACACTGGAAAGTGCTATCACTGGCAAGGTGACAACAATGACAATGATGTTGATTATTATTATCATTATTGGCCCAGGGACACTCAGGTTCCCTGAAATTCAGTGACTCACCCGTGGTCATTCAGACAGCAACCAGCCCGGCCAGGTAACAACCTGGGCAGTCAGTCTGACCACACAATGGTGCCTGTGGCCCTGATGCTGTCCTCTCTGAGGCCAGAGAAACTCATGAGATGGACGTCACCATGTGGATCCTGGCCCGGGTCACTGGCTGGTGGCGGCAGCAGCTGGGAGCACAGCCTGCTCTCTGCGCACTCGCCCAGTGCTCCTGTCTGATCCCCTGGTGACACTCTGTGTCCTGCACAGACAGACACTCCAGTGATCTCGGCCAGGGGAGGGAGCATATGATGCTAGGTCCTAGGCCTCTCTGTTCCATTTCCTGGCACACGACACTGCTAATGTCCCTGTGGCTGTGTCTCCATGGAGGATTGCTGCCCCAGACGTGTCACCTATTGACTCCACTGGGAGCCCCATGACAGGGCGGTGGGGTGGGCTGGTGACTTCCGGAGGCCCCAGCTGGTACAGGGAGCCAGAAAAAACTGTGTCTCACCTGGGTCACCCACTTGGGGCACCGAGAGCGATGCTCGAGTCCTGCAGGCTGATGGTTCCCCTGGGGTACCTCACTACTGATAGGGGTGGCCCCGGAGCCCTCCAGCTGCTACAGTAGAAGGCCAGGTCCATGCCCCAGAGTTGGGGAGAAGCCTGTCCTCTAACCAGTCAACGGGTGACCCCATTTGTAGAGTTGCTGCATGGGCCATGCTTGCTGCCACTGTCCCACACTCGCTCTTATAGTCCAGAAGCAGAGACTGTTGTTCTCTTCTCATGCAGATGGAGAAACTGAGGCCCAGAGGCACCCCCACAACTCTGCTGAACCTGGATCTGGAAGTGCCCCACCAACTCCATTGACTTTGGGGTGCCAGGATCTGAACCCAGGCTCCTAACGTGGATCCAAACACACAGCCAGGTGCCAGGTGCCCCCTTCCTGTCTCTGTTAAGCCACCAGAGTGTGTGGCAGGTATCTGTGCACAGGGGCCTGGGTGTGGCGACAACTGGAAGAATGGAGCAGGCTTTCAGGTGAGTTCCCAGCTGGACCGGCCCCTCTGCACCACCCCCCGTGACCTCACTGGGGTGATGTGCAGCGGACCCCACGGGAGGGGTGAAGCACAGCTCTGCACACTCATCCCTGTTGCTACTGGTACCAACAACTAAACAACAGCACAAATTTACAACCTTGCAGTTCTAGCAGTCCGAAGGCTGCGAGAGTCTCACGGGCGGCTGGTGAGGTGAGGGTGCAGGCAGCCTCGCTCCTTCGGAAGCTCCCTATTCAGAGATTCCAGGGGCCACGCTCTGGACATCTCCGGGGCACCAGGATGCAGCCTGCCACGGGGCCTGTCCCTCAGGCCCAGGCCAGGCCCCAGGCGGGGCGGGGTCAGCATCCAACAGGGCAGCGAGGAGACCTAGGGGACGGTGCCCGCACTGCTGGTCCAGGCCGGGCTCGAGCTGGGGCCCTGTGTGCCGCTGATTCCTCCAAGCGCCTCGTGCCTTGTGAGCTCTAAAAATACCGCCCGCTGCCAAACAAACACCGGGGCTCCTGTGAAAGAGACTGACAACATGAAAGGCCTGGCACGGGGCGCCCGCAATTCCGATCTGAGAGTGCATCGACAGCTCCCTCCTCAGAGCAGCCAAAGCCATTTCCGAAGTCCTCTTGGAAGTCAGGGCCAAGGTCAAGCTCTGGATGGGGGCCAGCGCCTGGACTGCAGGCACAGGGAGGGAGGAAGCCAGGGAGAAATGAGTAAACAAACGTGTGAGCAGCCCTAGGGGAGGGCCCTTTGCCCGTCACCCTCGCCTTATCCTCTGAACAACCCTCCCCACTGAGGAGTAATGATGCCCACTGTTCTGGGATAAAAGCCGAGAGAGGCAAAGCAACTTGTCCAAAGTCACACAGCAAAACGCCTGGGCTTCTGCTCTTCTTACCCACGTCCTCCTGACTTCAAGATCAGGGTCCTTTGTATTTATTCACCCAGAACTGCCACCAGATTCAGCACATACTTGTGACTGCTTCTCAGGCAGATGGCGAGATGGCTGCTAATGCAGCCCAGATCTGAATCTAGACTCTGCCAAGCTGGAGGCTCTTCAAACACTCAGTGCCTCAGTTTCCCCACTTTAAGTGGAAAGGAAAAAAACACCTCCCTCACATGGTACTGTGAGGACTGAAGAGTTAATTCAGGCGAGGGTCAGGCTGGAACAATGCTACACCCGGAGGAAGTGAGGTTCCGGCCACTGGATGACGCCTCAGAGTCCCCACTGACCCCACACCCCCTCCTCTGGCTGTCTTCCTTAAAGAGGAGGAGCAGCGAAAGCCTCAGCCTCATACTGCAGGTGATCCCCAAACTCATGTAGGCCAATCTTTGAGGTAGATCTTTTAGCCACAAAATCATGAAAATCATCAATGAGTCAGTCAACTAGCAGCTGAGGAACACCCACCTCCCGTCCCACCCTGGGCTAGCTGAGGAGCTTGTGGGGCCTCTCCTGTCCTTGCTGGGAAGCCTGCAGGTCAAGATACAGAGCTGGAGAGTGACCAAGCCTGTGTTTACCTGGCCACAGACCCAGACTTCCACTTCCTGTCTGCCTCACTCCCAACCAGGCGCTCTGTGCACTCAGCCCGTCCAGCTATGTCCCAAACACCTCGCATCTAGCTTTGTGTGTTAACAGGAATCACTACCAACAGCAACACACCCAGTGCACAGACAAGGGGGCGGAGCTGCGCGAGGGTAAGAAACTTGCCTGGGAGCTGGGTTTGGATCTCATCTGCCTGGTGCCCAGGCCTGGATCAGCCCTGAGCCCCACTACAGCTCCCACGCTGGGTGTGTTCTGTCCTCAGGCTGCCATAGAGGGATGGCCTGGGGTCCCAGCACCGTCACAGGCTCTGCAGTGGGCACAGACCTGGTGATAAATAGGAGCAGGCACAGCTCGTGACATGAGAACAAGGTTGAGAATGAATGTCTGGAGGGAGGAGGGTTCAGAGCTGACAGAAAGTTCTGGAAGGACCTCTCGCAGTTGGTAGCTGAGGAGGATGAGGAGGACCTGGGTGCTGGGGAGGCAGAGGATGCTGGGAAAGAACATGGTGGTCTAAGGGGAGGCCCAGGGGAGCCAGGGACCTCGGGACACTGGAGGAAGCGAGACAGCATGGGGGTGCACACCTGGGGTCCTAGCACTGCCCAGGGAGGACAGGCTGAGCAGCTCCCAGGGGAGAGGGTGAGGGGCAAGGCGGGCAGGAAGGTGGGCGGTGGGAAATGGGGTGTGAGGCAGAAGCAGCTCACGCCTGGGGTACCAGGAGGGCTCTGGGAAGACAAGCCCTGCCTCCTGGGGACTGGCTGCAGCCACCCGCAGGAAAAGCTGTCCCTCAGTCATGCACAAAAGACACGGAGACACACACAGCAATGGGAGCAGTGGCTCCCAATCTGGCCCACATGTAGTGCTGGCTACAGGAGCTGTCACCACAGGCTCTTCCCCAGCCCAAGTCAGGGACCTGGGTCTCTCTGGGACAGACTGGGGAGACTGGCAGCTTGCCTGGCATGCCTTTCTCCCCTACATTCCTGGGGCGCCAACTCTAAGCCAAGGCCTATGCTGGGCTGAGGATCCAGGCTGACTAAGCTGTGGGCCCGGCTCCTGGGCTCCTGAGGCTGCCAGGGAGGCACAGGAGATGGCCACACACTGAGCTGCTGATGCTCTAATCCAGCACGGCAGGACCCATCCAGGAAGGGGGCTCAGGAGCAGAAAGGGGTGAGTCACGAGCTGGAGGCCTGGGTGGAGAGTGGCCCGGCAATATGCAGGGTGGGCAAGTCTCCGGGGAGCCCAGGACACAGGCCTGGCACTGAGTGGTTGGGGCGGGAAGGCTGAGCCAGTCCTGTCACCTCTGAGGGGCTGTGGGAGGACAGGTGTGCCCTAGGTGTGCCGCCCGGGGTAGAAGGCAGGTACACCCAGCAGCCTGTTATGGGTGGTGTCCTGATGTCCCCCCCAAAGCCTCACGCAGTCACACAGGTGGGGTTTTTCTGGAGGTGGGTGATGCTGGGATTAATTCATGATGCAGTGCTAATTAAACGTGAAGTCACTAGGATTAACGGTGGATGCATGGCTACCTGTCCTGAGCAGTCTGGATAAATTATAAGGGGCAGAGAGACCCTGGTAAGGCCCCTGTCCTGGCTCCAGTGCCACAGGTACCCGGGTCCTCTCTCCTGCCTCTAAACTTCAGCGCCAACTACTGATATATGGCCTTGCGACCCTGCTCAAATCAGACCCAAAAAATATATCCTGGGCAAGGTGTATTCCTCCCCATGAGCCCAGAAAGATCCTTCAGAGTCAGCATGATCCAGCCACCTCCCAGGCCCGGCAGAGGTGGCTCAGGAAGGGATGGAGCTTGGGGCCTTGAAGGGCATCAATACTGAGCCCGTGGGGCTGGGGTCAGGCGACCCTAGTGTGGCTCTGTCTGGCATGTGGCTCTGTCCGGCACGCAGCTGCTGCATGAACTGGCTTTTAAAAAGCTGCTTATCATGAAGAAAGCTACCCTGGGTGCACAAAGACTCCCAAAAAGGGCTGCTCCTAAGGCCACATGTTTGTAAGTCCCTGCCAGTGACAGTATTGTGTGAGGGCCTGCTGCATTTGGGGGGTCTCGGAAGGTGACTTTTTAAATCTGGGCTCTAGCCCCTCATCTGGTAACACTGGGGCTGCTGTTTACAGGAACTCAGAGTCTCAGTGTTCTCTGGGCATCAGAGGCCTATAACTCCGCCATGGCGGGATGGCCAAATTCCTGCGGGACCAGGACTCTGCAGGTGACCTGCTTCAGTACTGCCTTGCTCCCTTCTCTGTGGGAGCACATCTGGGCAGGGGCTCCTCACTCACTGGGCAGGGACGTGCATGTTCTGAGCCTTCTATGTGCTGGGTATTGGCTGGGGACACAGCAGTGGACAGGCCACAGTGTGGTGCTGCCCACGAGGCCCTCACTGTTACATTGGACACAGCCCATCCCTGTGTCAGGAGCAAGACTGAAGATGAAAGCCACAGGCATCAGGCAGAGGGAGGTAATTTTGGAGGCCACAGTAATGGTGATGTATCCATACCACGGTCCATCAAAGAAAGCCCCAAGCCGTGTCAAGTGCTGTGTTTTACTTGTGGACACTCATTAGTCAGAGGCTGTTCCTGCCATTGCCTGCCTTCCCTGTGGCACTGTGGACTTCAAGCATCAAGTTCTGAAAGAGACGAGGCTTCTTCCTGTACACGGGGACACTTGGGGCCCAGGGCCCAGGTGGCTCCAGCGTCAATCCCTTCCCTGCGACACACTCAGACCCAGCCCCTCGCCCATGCACAGAGGCTGCTGCTCCTTAAGCAGAGCTGGGGTCCAAGGGCGTCAGAAATAAGCCGGGGCTCCGTGGGTGAGGCTACTCCAGTTGCCTGGGGTGAGACTTCTGGTACCCATGTTGCCCTCGTCCCAGGAAGCAGCGAAGGCTAATGGCCAGGGCTGCTGCAGCAAAGCACCATGGGACACACAAATGCAGTGAGAAGCTGCCCATCAAGGTCAAGGTGCCAGCAGGGTTGGTTCCCGCTGCGGGGAGTCTGCCCCAGGCCTCTGTGCTGACTCCTGGTGATCTGCTGGTTATCTGTGGTGGTCCTGAGTGCATAGACCTATCACCCTGGCTCCTACCTTCATCTGTACCTGGGTTTGTGTCTGTGAGGACACATGTGTGTCCCCATCTGTGGGGACATTAGTCCAGTGCGGTCTGAGGCTCACCGTGCTCCAGGATAACCTCACGTTTAATGATAGCAGCAACTACTCCAGTTCTGAACAAGGTCACATTCTAAAGTCTAGGGAGTTAGGGTTTCAGTGTATGAATTTTATGGGACCAGCTGGATGTGGTGGCCCACACCTGTAAGCCCAGCACTTGGGAGGCTGAGGCAGGAGGACTGCCATGAGTTCAAGGCTAGCCTGGGCTAAACAGTAAATTCAAGGCCTGGATGAACTACATAGCAAGACCCTGTCTCAAAAAAAGGAAAAAGAAAGGTACTAACAATGATACACAGAGTAGCTGGCCTGAGATCGGGTACACTAAGAGCAGAGGCTGCCAATATTGACTACCAAGAGTCAGTCACACAGTTCACATCACCAGCCACCAGTGTCCCTGTTGCAAGCACTCAACTCTGCTGCTGCAGGGAGATGGTGGCCTCGGGGAAGCAGGCAGACAAATGGGTATGGCTGTGTTCTAATAAAACTTTATTTACACCAATAGGTAGGTGCTGGGACTGGCCTGCAACTCAGCCACGCAAGCCGGCGGCAAATAGGGCAGGCGACGTCCCGGGTAGAACAGGAGTTGACGCATACAAAGTGATGCCTGCAGCTGCCACTGCAGCCAGCGCTGCATGACAGGCTCTAGGGCAACTCAGAGCCTCCCGACCAGGAGGGATGTCACCACCCTACATGGCAGCTGGATGCATGGACTGTCAGGTGCTGGTATTGGGCATGAGGTCCTGCAGGTACTGTGCCCCACAGCCCGTCAGCTCAAGCCTCCTATTAGTCACCATTCCATCGCTGTGACAAAATACCCAAGACAAACATCTTATAAGGAGGGAAGGTTTACTTTGGCCCACAGCCTTGGCAGTTTCAGTCTGCAGTTAGTTAATCACAAGAGGAGCATGTGACAGAGAAAGCGCTGTACTGCATGGCAGCCAAGAAACAGAAAGAGAAAGCGGCCACGGCCCCAGCACCCCTTCCAGGGCAGGCATGACCCCATCGACCTAACTTCCTGCCACTGGCTGCATCCCTTGGGGTCCCACTACCTCCCAATAGCACCACAGGCTGGGGACGGGGCCCCTAACACACAGACCTGGGGGGACAGTCAAGATCCAAACTGGAGCCCTTCCTGTAACACAGAAAGCACTGGGACAACACACAAGTGACAGTCCACTGCCTGGGAGCAGGGGGAAGAGAAACAAGCAAAACCCAAGAGACTGTGCTATCACCCCACAAAAAAGCACACCAAGGCACCGTCCCAGAGTGATCCTCTAGGTCTCATTAGCCCTTGGTCCGGGCCTTAAGGACACCTGTCGAAGCTGGTGGCACCCAGGGTGGCAGGTGGAGGAACAAACTGCTGCCGCCAGCCAAGGTCACATGTGGGCTCCCCAGCAGAGCCAAGGGAGGGTGGGTGGTTTCACGTGCAGTGGGGCGAGTGTCCCCAGGATTGAGAGCCATGACCTGTAGCCAGTGTTTCCCAGAGGCCCCTCTTCCCTCCATGGCCTGACCCAGACCAGCCTGACCTCTGTTGCTGAGCTGAGCTGGGTGTCTATCACCCTTGCGAGCTCAGTGACTGTTCATGGAGAGAGACTCAGCCCCTCCCCCAAGAGGACCCTAACAGGGACAGGGGACAACATAAACACAGCTGGCTGCATGGCCCTCTCACACCCAGCAGGAACCATGGCCCGAAGGCTCCATGTCACCTGGTGTTACTGGGTATTCAGGCACCGTGAGATCCAGTGGCCAAGAGGGCCAGTCTGACTGCAGCTGCCAATTCCCATCAGGACCCCTGCAGCAGGATAGGACCCCTGCAGGAGGGCAGGGCCCCTGCAGCAGGACAGGACCCCTGCAGGAGGACAGGGCCCCTGCAGGAGGACAGGACCCCTGCAGGAGGACAGGACACCTGCAGCAGGACAGGACCCCTGGAGGACAGGACCCCTGCAGCAGGACAGGACCCCTGCAGGAGGACAGGACCCCTGCAGCAGGACAGGACCCCTGCAGGAGGACAGGACCCCTGCAGGAGGACAGGACCCCTGCAGCAGGACAGGACCCCTGCAGGAGGACAGGACCCCTGCAGCAGGACAGGACCCCTGCAGGAGGACAGGACCCCTGCAGCAGGACAGGACCCCTGCAGGAGGACAGGACCCCTGCAGCAGGACAGGACCCCTGCAGCAGGACAGGACCCCTGCAGCAGGACAGGACCCCTGCAGCAGGACAGGGCCCCTGCAGCAGGACAGGACCCCTGCAGGAGGACAGGACCCCTGCAGCAGGACAGGGCCAGCCTCATTCCTTAAGCGAGCCGATTCCAACTCCAGCTGAGCCAGCAGGGTGGGGATGGAAAACAGAGATGCCCACAGGGAGGCCATCTCTGCCTGGGAATGTGGCCTCGCTCTCCCAGCCCTCGCCTGCTGTCAGGAGGTGGGGGGTAGGGGCAGGAGGGGGAGTTTGCCACGGGCCTTGGAAGAAGCCAGGAGGTGGCTGGGTGAGAAGGC
Source organism: Hydrochoerus hydrochaeris (assembly GCA_004027455.1). NCBI lineage: Eukaryota > Metazoa > Chordata > Mammalia > Rodentia > Hydrochaeridae > Hydrochoerus > Hydrochoerus hydrochaeris. The sequence continues at coordinate 162,880 of PVLA01001553.1, read as the reverse complement.
GGCAGCTCTCTCGGTCCCTACCCCCCCATCCTCTTCAAGCTCACAGCCTGCTTCTGGGTCTTTACTCTGAGTCCCTGTCCCACTCTGCACCTCACATCTGCTTTCCAGGTCCCGCCTGGGTGCCCGAGCCTCTTCCTGAAGCCCCAGGTGGGTCTCAACACTCGCTGCTTAACACCACAATAGCTGGAGGTCTGCGATGGCCTTCCCTGGCCTGCACATCTGCAATCTGCTTTCAACCCTGCAGCGGGGTGTGTGTGCGTGTGGGTGTGTTGGTGCCCGCACACACAAACTGCAAACCAGATGGGGGTGCTTCCCTTCATCCTACCCAAACTCCTGCCTCCACTACGCAGAGCACCAAAAGACACTCCCCCTCCCCACCCCAAGCTCCCAGACTTTTTACAAAGCAAAACTCACTTTTGGCTTTGGCTCCTGCCCTGTCTTGCCCTGTGGGCACCTCCCCAATTCAGGAATGTCCCCTGCCACTAGTCTTGGGCTGAAGATCTGAAGCTGACAGACTGGCCTTACCTACCCCGCACAGAGGAGCCACCTCCAGTTTCTGGCACGCACATGTAACTATCTCAACCTTCCCCTATCTACTCCCAATCTACGGCTTGCTTTCCTGCTACCCTGCCTGGGCTGAGAGAAGGTTGTGGAGTGCCCTGTGCTCACCACTGATGGGTTCCTCCTGCATGAAACTGATGGCGCCGGCCCAGCACAGCGAAGGGCCCTAGAGAGACAGTGTGTCCCTTTAACAGTGACTTCCGCGTTCTTAATTCTAGCGCCTAAATTCTAGCGCATGCCACACGTTCTCCCAATCAGCAGTCAATACGTCATTCTGCCCGCCCAGTCAAACTCCACCCTCTGCCAAACCAAATAAAAGCCGCAGCTTGTTTGTCTGCCCCGAGGGATCTGGCACACTTCTGCAGCTCTCCTGTCCTGCAATAAAAGCCTTTTTTTTTTTCTTTCTCTTTTTCTGCTTTTGCTTCTCCACCTTACTAAGCAAAAACCTAACAACCATGATCCAGTACCCTATCAGCCCGGCCTGACATGCAGCAGGCACAGCCGTATTTCTGAAACCAGCCACCTAACTAGGCTTCTGATACCTGGCAGAGGGCCTGCTGCTGTGAGCCTGATAAATGCAACAGAAAAAGCAGCAGCAGCCATCGCCATGTGTGGAGGCCCTACTAATTAATTACCTGGGAGAGAGTGCAGGCCCAGTGCTTGGGGACCAAGGACCCTGCACCAGCCTCAGTGTGGGTCAGGGTGGGTGACACCAGTCAGGGCTCCATTGGAGTCACCCTCCCTGCAGCCATTTTTGCCTAGGTTCTGAGCTGAGCTTCACCTTCCTGAGGCGACATCACAGGCAGAGCATGGCAGGTTATGTGTCTCTTGGAGGTCCTTAAGTCCCATTTGAGGAGAAGCAGGCCATGTGCAGAGACTTCAGCACCAAGAGGCCCAGGGACTCTTCTGTGGTCCCACTAGGCTGGCACTAAATGGGCCAGGGAACCACCTGTAATGCACTAACCCAGCAAAACAGCAAACTGGCACTTCCTGGGATCAGCTGCTTTAATATTAAAATATTCATAAAGCAAAGTAATATTGCTGTACACATTTCCTACCCACAAATGAAGATTAGCCTCTGTTGCCCTGTGCTTGGCTGGTGCAGGGTGTGAGCTGGGAAACAGCATTTTGCAGAAGCGAGCTGAGAAATTGCAGAGGGCAGAGACAGGGTGAGGATCATCCTGACAACTCCCAAGCGAGTGAGCAGCTCAAGAGGGGCTGCTAATGTGTTTTTTTCACTGTTTCCCATTGATGTGGTAATATCCCGACACATAGGTCACATGTGAGTGTCCCCGTGGTCTCCATGGTGATGTCCTTGGCTTTTGTACCCTCTTCCCAATCTGGCACCTAGAAAAGCATCCTGTCCTGGATCGCTTCATCAAGAAGGTTCTCTTGGCCTCTGAGGTCTTTCACCGCAGCAGAAGTTTCTGGGGTCCAGGCCAGCTGCCAGCTCAATCCACCTTATCCACAGGTGGCACTGTGGCCTTTACTGGGCATCCCACCAAGAGGCCAACATGACACTCTGTCCATCATTGGTGATTTTCTGAGTCTTCCAGTCCATCTATAATTATTCATTAATATGCATCTTTTCCTTTCCTTTTAATAAGCTGTGTCTCTCATTCTCTTCATCATTTGTTTCTCTCCTTCTCCTGGGTACTTGCCTGTCTGACCCTTTTTGCCCCCATAAAACCCCTTCCAGCCAGGGAGTGGGTCTTTCTGCACCACTGGTCTTCGAATGAGTCCTTTTATATGGAAGGACATTACAGAAGGACACAATGTTCCAGTCGTACCTGGTTCCTGTCCACTGCTCATACCTGGGGAATGGACCCTTTCCATGGTTATGACTTGTAAATCCAACATCTCAACACACGGTTCCTTCATGTCTGCTCACTCTGTAACCAGAGAGCCAACTAACAAGGGATGCATAAAGTTAGGGGGAAATGGAGTCACATGCTCAGACACTTGTTTGTCTTGATTCCCTCAACAGTATGGTATGACAACTATTTACACGCATTTACCCTGCAGTAGGTACTGTGGCTCATCCAGGGATGTGGAGAGCGTGGGTGTCTCTGTGTAGCTTACGGGCAAACACTACACCATGCTGTAAGGGACACACGCATCCTCAGATCTGGGTACCCATGCAGAGGCCCTAGCACCAGTCACCATGGATACTGACAGGCACCTGGATACGTATCTTCCCAAAGGCATGTTGATGCCTCGGGCACCTTTCCCCTTTCCATCCACCTTATACAGACTTCTCCCCTCAGAGAAACCTGGTACCCAGCAGAGATAATTACTTCTTTGCTCTGTTCCATAATAACAAAGTGATTCTAGAATTATGACTCAAAGTGACTCCAGAATTATGCACAGCCAACAAACCTACAGTGTAAACCTCAAGATTTGCTTCCTGTTCTGTATCATCTGTGAAAGCTCCCTGCGAGGAGGGTGGTGGTCACTGGGTCTACATCTGTGAGGATCTGTCTCCAGGGAAAACCCCTGGAAAGAGGCCTGGGCCAAGGGCAAAGGCACTAGTGACTCTGCCGTGTGGCTGTGAGCATCTCATCTTGCCTCGGGCTGCATCACCTTGGTTGTTTTGGGAGTTTTGCCAATGGGAGAGGTGAGCATCAGTACCTCGGGGTTGTCTTCCTTTGCATTTCAACAACCCCTCCACCTATGAGTCCACTTCAAGGCCCAGGACCAAGCCTCTGGCTGTGGAGTCAAATCCAGGGATTGCCCTGTGGGAGCTGAGCTAAGGCCCCAGCTGAGATGATGGAGGAGGCAATACAGCCTCCCATGGCTCCCTGCTGCCTTCAGCATGTAGAAGCAATTTCCTGGCCTTTTGCTCTGCAGAGCAAGGACAAGTGTTGGGCGTCTTCAGCAGGCCGGAGGCCCCACCCCCAACTTCGACAGTGCTCTAAGCCGGGTGCTGGGGAGAGGGCTGCCTGCTGTTGCTAAGGAAGATTAGTTTCCTTAGTGGGCACCTCACTTCCCAGGTGTGGCTCTGGGCCACAAGGAGAGGCCAGTGGTAGTGGGAAAATCAGCACTGTCCTCAGTCTCTCCTGATGCCACTCAGTCACCAGCCCTTAGGTGGGCTCCAGACCTAGGTCCCCTTCAAGATCTCCAGGTGTTGAGAACCACAGCATGGACTTGGAGGGGACAGTCTCTGTCCCATCCCACTCACGCCTGTCCCCCTCCACCCAAAGGCCATGTTTCAAAGGCTCTGACAACTTCAGGTGTGCCCAGATGAGTGTTGGGTCCTTGGTCCAGCAGTTGGAACCTAAAGTTCCAACCCCAGCTGCTCTACTTGCTAGCCCTGTGCTGGTCCCAGCTCCTTCCATCTGAGCTCAGCTGCCTCAGCTATAAAGCCAGGACGGTGACAGAACCCAGCAGGGGGACTTGCATCTGCAGGGGCCGGACATACAACAGGTGTCCAATAAATGCTAATGACACACAGGAGACAGCTTCACTGAGACTGTGGCTGGGTGACCAGGCTCAGCCCCTTCTACATGCAGTTCACTGTCCACTTGCTTCAGGTAAGAAAGGGCCCCCAGACGGCTTGCCACACGAGGTCATGGCCAGGTCTCTAGGTTACGTAAGCTTAGGGCATAGAACTCGGTAAAGCAGCATTGTGGCACCTTTTTTGGCAAAAAAGAAAAAAAATTAAGACAAAATCAAGAGAGGGTTATTTCTTATGCCAACTACAATCGCAACAATGACCACGACTCACGCTCAGGGGTGCCACGGACAGGTGCACAGCTTGCACACTAACGTGCCTGGTCAGAGCTGAAGGCAGCGGGTGTTGTGCGTGTCATGCTTAGTGCAGGGCTGCTGTCTCTCCCCATGCTGAGACGAGGCTGCACACAGGTGCCACCACTTGGTCACTGGGCTGTGGCTCTGCAGGACTGTGCCCAACACAAGTGGGCGCTTCCCTTTACCTCAGATCAAGGAGGGTGCCCCCTTCTCACTGATGTGAAGGCTGTGGAGGAGTTCCCTCAGTACCTGGGGATGACTGGGCTGTTAGGGACAGTGCTGCACTGATGGCCAGGATTCCGCTGGATTATCTGTTGCAGGAACTGGCAGGGTAAGGGAGGAAGTCCACCGAGCACTCCTGGCTGGGGGTCAGACCCCACTCCCTGCTAAGCTGGGGCAGGTTGCTGTCCTACTGCGGCCACTCTGCATTCCCGCCCTGGGAAAGGGCCTCTGGGTGCTCTGGGACCCCTACTGCCCCCCCTCCCCCAGAGAATCTGACACCCAGGAACGCAGTGCTACACTTGGAGACCAGCCGTGGGGACAGAGGAGAGGTGGTGGTTGCCTGGATACGTAGCTCAGGGAGTCTTGAGCACTTGCTAAGAGGAGGCACCAGCTCCCCCACTCCACCCTCTTGCCTGTCCTTCAGGAGCTGCTGTCTTGTCTGTGCCACCTGGATGCTCCTTCCCCTGGTGTCACCGAGGATGTGCTCCCTGCATCAGCAGCGCCTCCTCCACCCTGTTCCGTTCATCACACCATCAGGAAGGCTGCTGGGGCTTCCCTGGTGGACATGGGAGATCCCAGAATGGTGAAGGGGGCTGCAGACCAAAGCCATCCTCCGAGGAAGGGACATACTGGCCCCACTTCATGATCATACACCAGGACCCTCCTCTCCATCATCACCCAGCTGTTGGAAAATCTGGGCCCAGCAGCACAGACAGGAGCCTCATGCCCAAAGCATCCCTCAGCCTGGCAGTCTGCAAATGCAGGGGGAACCACTCGCCTGCAAGATCCAGCCCACTGAGACCTAAAGGACCCTCTGACCAGGCCTCGAGCACAAAGCGTGTGTCCAAGGAAAGAAAGAGGCTGTTAGTGCGAGGCAGGCGCAGCTGGGAACCGGAGGCCAGTGGGAGGCAGCTGGGAATGGAAAAGGTTTTTGCCTCACCAGGCTCACAAGCAGGCAGAGGCCTGGGGCCCAAGGTGGTGCAGAAATGCCTGGGAGGCCTGCTCCAGGGTCTTCAGGTTGATTCTCTAACAAACACCCCTCTGGGAGCTCCTGCTGGAGAACTGCCCTGGCTTGGCAGGCACTGCCAGATCCGCCCGGCTGATCCCTCCCCCGAAGCCACCAGAGCCACCCCAGCACGCCGTGCTGAAGGAAGTGAGCACACATTCCCCAGCTGACTCAGATGCAGGGATGCGTGAGGCACCTGCCTGGGGGGTACATTCTACAGTCTGCAAGGTGACCATGCCATGGGGAGCCCAAGGTCAGTGCTAGGATAGGAAGTCATGTAACAGGAAAAGCCAGGCCCAGGGATACTACCAGGCTTGAGGACCTTCTGGAATCTGGGATAGAACTGTGGGAGCATAGCTGTGCTGTGGGGTGTGAGCCTGGACCCCCCGCCATGTCCTAAGCTCCGACATAGTGCCAGCCCCAGGGCCTGGTATGTGACTCATCCATGGGCCCTTCCTCCAAATCTCACTAACTCCACAGCAACAGGACAGAATTCCAGTGGTGGAACTACAGACAGACACCCCAGACTCGATCCAGGTGCTCTGACTTAAGAAGTGCCAAGAGTTGGGGGAGTGATGTCCCAAAGGGTCCCTTTGGGTTTTGGGCTCAGGCACAGGTTTTGAATGCCTAGTGCTGGGTGTTGGGTGCAGGGGTGGGGGGGCAGAGTTCACAGCACCCTGGGCAGCCACAGCAGCCAGGAGGCTGGACAGACCAAGGAAGCACCTGCTGGCGGGTCCTGGGCTCGGTGCACTGAGCCTAGCTCTGGCCCACCCAAGATATGCTCTAGGTGGCTTTTGTCCGTGTGGGAACTGGCAAGACAGGCATCCCAACAGCACTCCGAACACTCAGTCTGACCTCTCATTTTCCAGATGAGGCCTGAAGAAGCTGAGGTCAGGACTCCTGACCTCTGCTGCCTGCCCCACTGTGCCCAACATTTCAGATCCACACGACCTGTCTGTCCCCGAGAACCACATCACGAATGAGTCACCACTGAAAAAGCTGCCATCCACTTGCACAATCTAACAGCAAGTGTGTATCAGTCAGTTTTCCATGACAGTGACAAAAGACCTGAGAAAATCACCTTTGAAAGAGGGAAGGTTGATGCTGGCTCATGGTTTCAGAGGGTTCTGCCTGTAGCTGTGTGGCTGCATGTTCCTGGGACTGTGCTGACGTTGGGACATTATGTTAGGAATGCAGGGTGTAGCAAAGCTGCTTGACTCATGGTGACCAGGAAGCAGACAGACAGACAGAAAGGAAGGAGCTGGGGACAAGACAGACCCTTCAAAGCCATGCACCCACCATGCAGTGACCTTCTTCCTGCAATCAGGCTCCATGTCCTCACAGCCCGTTCAGAGTCTCGCACTCACCAATGATTAGCCCTCTCACAGGTCAGCACCCCAGGATCCCGTCACCCCTCTGGGCTCTGCCTGTGGACACTGCTGCACCACAGATCAAACCTGAGTATTGGGGATACTTCAGATTTAAACCCTAATACATGGCTTATAGAAATATCCCACAAGCATATATAAAAACTACACTAATTCTATACGTATTAAATATCAGTGTTATTTTTAAACAGTACTCATGGAGCCACTGACTTACAACCTTTCCTGCCCTGGAGCCCAATGCTATACTGGTCTGAGGGTTTAGCTTAGTGCCCAAAATACCTCTCTCCCTTCCACCTCCCACACTGGGCTCAAGTACCAGGGCTAGCGCAGCTCTTGGGGCTGTGAGGAGCCCCTGCCCAGCCGCTGGTCAGCCCATGCACTTGGAGCTATTTAAAATGCTGGGCTGGAGCCCAGGCTGCAGAGCGTACAGCTCAGACCTTGCTGGTCCGGCTCCTGGAACACTGCCCAGGAGCCTGGGTGCTGAGCCTCTCAGTGGGACAGTGCTCTGCAGACTGTCTGCGCTTTCTCTTTCCTACACCCTCCCCCAGGGCATGGTGGTGCACCCCTAGAGGCCAGAGGACTGCAAGTTTGAGCCCAGCCTGGGCAACTTAGTGACTTAATGAGACCCTATCTTAAAAATATTAATAAAGAGCATGAACATACCCATGAACCCCCAAATCTTCTTCCTATCCTTTGTGATAAGCCCACAGTCCTGCTGAATATCTCTATCCCTAAAGATTAATTTGCATTTCCAGTATATCACAGACTAGATGATTCCATATTTTTTCTCCCTGGGTTCTGTGATTTAACATAATGATTTGGAGATCTACGCATATTGTTGCAGGTATAGAAGTTTATTGCTTTATTGCTAAGCAGATTCCACTGAAAGATGTTGCCTGTTTGTTGATTCGCTCATCTGCAGATGGTCCAGTGGGGGGCTAGTGTGGGGAAGCTGCTGTGACCATCTGTGGCTAAGTCTGTACAGCTGTCCCTCTCCCAGGTCACACTTGACCCCGCTGAAAGTGCCTGTCTTGCCACAGTCCTTAAATCTTGGAACACCATACGATTAGCTTTATGCTGCATTGGTTATTGGCTGTCTTCTTCCTCCTCTCTGTGGCAGATGCTATTTTGGCAAAAATGGACCCAGTATGTCCCAGAGCACGTGCTTTTTATAGTGTGGCACCCAGCAGGCCTGCCAGCAACACAAGCTGGTGGAATTACATGAAGTGCCTTGTGGGGTCAGGTCACAGGAGCCTTGCACCTTAGTTTCTTGGAACCCTGTCTGTGGGAGCCCTGAACCTCTTCATAGAAAGTCTGAGCACCATGGCGGAAGCTCAATAGACCCCATCTGTTGGCCCCTGCTGCACCCAGCCATCTTGCCAAGCCATCTTGGGTGTCTAGCAGAATACTCTGAGGGGACCCCATAGGTCCATGTGGAACCCAGGAACCATCCAGCTGAGCCCTGCCAAATCCCTGCCACTCAAGATCACGAGATGCAAGAAGACTGGTGGCTGCTTCACATCACTGAGATTTGGGGGCTCTGATTATGCAGCAGTTAGAGGCAGCCTGCTCCTCCAGAATAGAAGCCCCACGAGCAATGCACCTTTGTCTGTTTTGCTCACAGATGGACTTTGAGTGCTCAGAACAATGCCTGCGGGAACTCCATTAGTATCTGCTGAATGAGTGAGTGGGGTCTTGGTAAAAATGTCTAACGGTGAAAAACTAATTCCAGCACAATGGTGAGGAGTCTGCAGTCAGACATGAGACTTTCATGCTGTGTGACCCACGTGGAGCCTCAGTTTCCCCAACTGCATAGTCGTGCTGAATCACACATGCTGTGGGTTTGGTGAGTGTGACATGTAGATAAGCTCTGTGGATACAGTGGTCAGTGCGGATCTGACCTTGTGAGGTGTCCAGCAAATGTCTGCTCAGGCTGCACAAGGCTGTGTAGTGTGGGTCCCCCATTCCCACCCGTGCTACTCCGGGCCGTTAACTGACAATCACCAGGGCAGCAGCCCAGATGTCCGTCTTTGGCCTGGGCAGCATCCCCATGCAGAGTCAGCCACTGCTGAGCAGAATCAGGGTCTGGGCACATGTCACGTGCCACCAGTGTCCATGGCCATGTGGGGCCAGAGCCCACGCCAGTCAAGCTTGGTTGCCACAGTGACAGAGGGTACCACTCCACCTCCACGGCCAAATCTGAAATGACCCCGGCCTAGATCCTGCCAAGTGCTTCTCCCAGGATGGGGCCAGGGTGGCTTTCATCTTCCTGCCAGGGTTTCAGGGTCAGGTTATGACCCCATCACAGCAAGGCTGGCAGGAGAACCTGAACGGGGATGGAGACGGCAGCTCCCAGGGAAATGCAATGGGGTCTTCGCCAGGCCTTTTACAAGGTGGCTAGAGGGGTCTGGCTTTTCTTCAGCCAAGCTCTGTTCCCTTCTAATCAGCTGGATCAATGCTGCCCCAGCTGGGGGCAGGGAGGGTGTTAGTAAAAAGCAGAGGTTCAAGGTCAGCAGCCTTTGCTTGCACATAAAATAGTCTGTGCTGCAGACCTGGAGCAGGAATGAGTCTGCTAAACTGCAGAGGGGAAGGTATGGGCTGGAGCAGGTAGGAGTAAAAGCCATCTGATCCCATGGCTGGAAGAGCAGCCCTGCAGCCTTCACTGATTGGGATGACTTCCAGAGCACAGACTGGGAATGGACCAACAGGCCCTGCACCCCGGGGGCCTCTGCACGACAGTGGACACCTAAATGCAGACATGCTCCTGTCTTGCCCCCTTCCTCCTTCCTGCTATGGGTGACCCCAACAGTCCCAAAGGTCAAAAAAGCATCTGTTAAATGTCTTTGAAGGACAGAGAACAGACTCACAGGGGAGCAAGTATTGCCTCCAAAGCCTTCTACCAAGAGAGCATAGAGAAAGCCCTTAACCTCTCTCATTCTCATTCTGTAGCCAGCAAACAGGGCTGTTGGGAGGATAAATGGCTCAGGTAGCAAAGAGTCGGGAGAGTGCCTGAGACATTCCAAGTGTCAAACGCATGTTGGCTGCAGGGATTATTACTCAAAAGTGATCCAGGATGTGTTCATACATTCATTCCAACTACTGAATGGGTATAGTCCCCACCTACTAGTCCCCAAAAAGGAAGCATGGTGGGGGTCTGGTAAATGTCCCCCCAAAATAAATATGATATGTGCATGAGTCCTAGAGGAAGTCTGTGTATTTTCAAGCAAATGGATCTTCCAGTTGCTCTCAGGATAAAAAAAATTTTTTTTTTTTTTTTTTGGAACTGGGGATCGAACTCACGACCTTGTGCTTGCCAGGTAGGCGCTTAAGCCACTGAGCTAAATCCCCAGCCCCAGGATAAATATTTCCATCACCAACACCTTACTACAACAGGGGGTTTGCTAAGAACCAGACAGGACCTCAAATATTGAGGCAGAAGCCGGAAGGGCCCTGGTGGGGGATCTGCAGAGGGGGCTCTGGCCTAGCAAGGAAGGTGGGAGAGGGATTGGGCAGGGAGGGGTCAGGACTGGTCTTTCAACTCACAGAGGTCCAGGACTCTGTGAGAAACCCCGGAGAGGAATAGGACAACCATCTCTTGGGGACAAAATGTGAAGAAGTTACTGCACAGATGATCAGAATGGTGGTTACCGAGGCAAAGGGGGAATGGGGACAGGATGACTGACGGGTATGACAGCGAGACGTTGGTCAGCAGGGGCAGTGTTACAGTTGGATGGCAGGAATGACTTCCCGTTTTCCATGGCCCAGCAGGGCGGCCACAGTGAACAACCATGCCTTGTGTACTGAAGAAAAGAACTATGAGAGAGGATTTTGAATGTTTTCGTTGAGAAGAAATGATGGAAAAGTTTAAGGTGATGCTATTACACCATACATTCATGAATCAAAGCATCACACTGTACCCTTTCCATACGGACAATTGTTAGGTGTTGACCAACAATTAAAAATTGGAAAAAGAAAACCCTTTCACGTAAAAAGCAAAAAGGCAAAGTCTGCTGCAGTATGTGGACTATCAGTTAAAAGAACTTGGATCCTAGGACAGGTTCTAAAAAGGCTTCTGTGTGGGATGATCTCTCCCCAGGAGGATCCTGACTGGTACCTGGGCTTGCAGAGCTCTTGCCCACGTGATGCTTGGGCTGGGTCACCTGACTTCCTTTGGCCAATGAGGCATCTGCAGACATGATGCAAGAGATGCCTTTGAAAGCCTTTGTGTAACTTACTTAAGGATCTTAAATGAGGAAAGGAGGTACACAGGTACCTGGTATTATTCTTGCAACTTTTTTATAAAAAGCTACTCTAAAATTAAATGATGATGACTGATATTTTTAAAGAGTACTTGCACATTAGGAGATGTGCCCTTTTTTAGGAATCCAGCCACGGTGTGAAGCCGCAAGGGTTTAGGCTTTGGGAGACCCATGCCTGCCAGCAGCTGCCACAGAAAAGATGCCAGTCAACTGGATCACATGTGTGGCCTAAGAGTGCTTCGTGGGGGAATTGTTAACAATTATTAAAAACAGCCGATGGTGTGGTACGATCTATAGAGATAAAAGTTCTTTTCTAGAAGCCTGCACCGAGTTCTAAGATCTACCAGCTAAGAATCTTGCACATCAAGGCTGTGGGACAGAGGCCAGGTACTATGTGGGCCCCTGCAGCAACCCCTAGAGCCACCAGGGTAGCTGTGGAGGCCCAGAAAACAGTAGCAGCTTCATGCACATGAATCCCTGAAGAGGAACTTGCAGATTCCGCCCAGGGCAGTAAGCTGCACAGAAATACAAGGTCTTTGATGGCAGGCATGAGACAAAGAACAGAATGCAGATGTGGGAAGCAAACAGGAAACATCAAGTAGCTTTTCAAACCCACACAGCACTGCTGCGGTGACAAGGCCGTGTGGGACAAGTGGGCACAGCTGTCCCAGTGTGGATGACAGACACATCATTCTATTCAAAAGCACTTGGGCCACCTACTATTGCCCTGTCTGCAGGCCTGGTTACCTCTGCAATGGCAGCCAGAGCATGGGAACACCAGTCCATCTGCAGGGTCTCTAAGAACACTGGTCCCCACCATGCCTGGGGCCCAGGTCACTCTGCAACCTAGGATACTTGACAGCAGGAATGTCTGTGCCTGGGACACACGTTCTCAGGCTCAGGTGGCCACATTAAAAACAAAACAAAATAAAACAAATCACTATTCACCCAGTTTTCACCAACTATGTCAAGCTTCTAGGCACATCTTTAGGTTCTGCACAGTGCTTGGGTATCTCTGAACCACGGATGATGAACAGGGCTGGTGCAGGGAGGTTTTCAATGAGTGTCTGGTTTCTCCTGAGAGGTTGGTCAGTGAGCGGGTCTCACCCTGAGGCAGGGAGAAGGTCCTTATTTTTTCTGCTACAGAAAGGAGACTGGAAGTCTCTGCCCTCTTTCTGCTGCTATAGTGGAGAACCACTGGCTGGATTTTACAGAGAGCAGAGGTTTGACCTTGAACTGGTCTCCTGTCTATCCCTGATGAGGCCACTAAGGCCACCATGGGTCTCATCTTCCCTTCATTACCTCCCCAAGGCACCACCTCCAAACACCCTAACATATGGATCTGGAGATGATTTTCGGGGACACATTTAAACCACAGCACTGGGCACTGTTGCTTCTTCTCCACGCCCCATGTGTGGCTGTGCTCTGTGGCCAAGGTGGGTCACCTCTCTGCAGGTGCTGTTTTCTAGAGGGACCTGACACACAGCCTCTAGGTAACTGTGGAGATAAAATGAGTAAAGGTTCCACAGTGTGCAGCATGAAAGAAGTGCTCAAAAAAGCCAGATGCCACTACCGCCACTAGTGTCATCTCACAGGTGTGTGAGGAAAATGATCTTCATGAGAAGATCATGATGTTATCCGCCTTTTAAAAAGATCCTTGTGTATTATTTCACGGTTGGTGCAAAAGCAATGGTGGGTAAAATGCTTACATCTCAGCAGAATTCCTGGAGGCGTTAGTAGCCACTATTTGCTTGCATTTTGCCTTTACCACTTTATGAAACCCACAATTTTGCTTCAGAGAGTCACTGTTGGGGTTGGAGGTGTGGCTGAGTGGTACAGCATGTGCCTAGCATATGCAAGACGCTGGGTTCAGTCCTCAGCACTTAAGAATAAAAAGGATGTCATTGATGAAGTAGTAAAATGATTAATTTTATTAAAGCTTGACCTAGACGTCTCCAGGAGAGACATCTGCATATCTGTCTGAGTTGCAAGCTAAACTAGACACTGCTTGCAGAAGCCCATCTATGCCTCAAAGAATGACTTGCCCATCAACCTGCAATCTGGAAGCGGATGAACTATGCTCACAAATGGGCTATGAGGACCTTTTACTTGTAGGAAAAAACAACAGTATCTGATGCCAATGACAAAACTTGGTCATTCAAGCAAAATATTTGAAATCTGGCCAACCTGGTCTGCCACCATGACTTTGAAAATTTCCCCATACTCTTTTGGTAAAACTGGAGGTGATTAACACATGACCCTTTTTACACTGCATGATGAAATATGTTGATCAATGGGTGATGTTTAAAGAATCGCGCGTGGGTAAACTCTCCATCCAACACGCAAGTGTTGTCAGTGGGCTTTAATGCAGCAGATACACAGACCTCACTGGCTAAGGTTCTGGATTCCACATTGCAAGAAACCTTCAAAAAAACGCCACCCTGTGGGTTTTCATACAGCCTCAAAAAAGAATACGCACAATTATGTAACAAGGCAATTAATACACTCTTCTGTTTTCCAACTACATATCTGTGATGTCCAATTTTTAACTAAAACAACGAACCATGCCAGCCTGAGGAGCATGAGGAGGTGGTAGGCTGCTCAGAGCCTGGGCGTAAGGGCTGCGAGCAGTTTTGCTAAAAATAAATAGATAAAAAAATATATAAAATGCTGCTTCTTACTCAAATCTTTTTATTTGAGAAAATATAATTACTTCTCATTAAAAAATTATTTATGCTGGCATATAATGGGTTTATTATTATGATTTCAAAAATAAGCTAGTGAAGATTTAGACTTTTTTTTTTCCAGTTTTAACTTCTAGAATGGTCTGCAGCAATAGATTTAAAGCACGGAAACTGAAACTCTCTGGGGTCTTCCGTCTCCGAAGCATGAGGAATGCCGCCTTCAGGAAACAAACAGGTTTACCTTCACCGTCTTGTTATACAACAGCAAAAAAGGAAACAGACAGAAAAAACAGTGCAAACGACTTAACTGTCCAATAGCAGGGAAATGGCTGCATAAATTTTGGCACCTCCATTTGGTAGGACATTATGTAGTCATTAAAATTATGTTTTCGAAGAATATTTATTGTTGTGGGAAAATGCTCAACACTTGCAACATGCTGTTAGGAGATTAACAAACAAAAGAAGCAGATTTTCATTACCGTGATTTCTGGGATGCCGTGATTCACAGGCAAACCATGGAAGTGAGGAGGCTTGGAGCAATCAACCCACAGTCACCCCACATCCACAGGGGCGCAAGGGCCACAAGCTCAGCTGCGGGCTGGGCGGGGCTGCGCAGGGACCAGGGCTGGGTGCGCACACAGGAAGCGCTGCTCTTTCCTGGTCCATCAGGGCTTCTGCTGCTAAGCTCAGGACCCAAACCCCTCAAGCAACCAGTCCTATGCTCCTGTCCAAGGGAACAAAGGAAGCTTCTAAGCCCCCCTTTCGCCTCAACTCCCTTCTCTTCATCGCTCTGACAGTGGACCAGGGGGCGGCTGGAGTTCCTAACCCTCTCACATGCTGGAAAATGCAGGTCTCGGCCAAAACCAAACGCATGACCAGGGTGGGCGGGCAGAGGGGGACCTGCCAGAGTGGAAGCCTTTGCTTTTTCCTATGACAGGGACGCTGGCTGTTAACAAGTGTCGCCCAACATCTGCTGCCTCCTCCACTTGTGCATTTAGCCTCATTCTCCTCATTACAGCATTTAAATCCCTTCTTGGGTTCCAGCCTCCTCCTGCCCACATCTGTCTGCAATTTACACACCATGTGTAGGAAATGCCTCATTTCTGACTGCAGAGAAATCCCGGCAGGATGCTTGGGGTGGCTGACAATGCCCACTTCAATGCCCTTCAGGGACACTGCTGCCTTGAGTGGGGATGAGCTCAGGAGGTGTCACAGATCTGGGCCACCTCTAATGGCAATCAGGCAACTGACACCTCCAAGCGGATCCAAGGAGGCCTGCTGAGCCTCCGCCCATCTGATCGTCACCAAGCAATGGGCACGGGGCCATGCACTTTACATCTCATTTAATTGCTTCATAGACTAGCAAGCTGCTACTATTATTGGCTTCAATTATAAGAAACACAGCTATTATTATCTTCAGCAAAGGAAATATGTATGCTTCAGGAAGGCTGAGTAATTCATCAAAGATCACACAGCTAGAAAATGGTAGAGCTGGGATCCAAGTCCAGGTCTGACTCTGGAGCCTGCCACCCCCAGGATTGAACTATATAGCCTTGGTCCCCGAATCCATGCTGATTTCATTCCTAGCTATACCTGGAGGTAAGGTGAGCTGTGCTGGTACAGTAGAAAAAGTCTCTGTTGCTAATTAGCTCTCTGGCCAAGTTACTTAACCTTCTTGATGCTTATCTGGGCATCTCAGTCTGTGACCAGGGGTTAACAGCTCGTAGCAGGGTTGGAGCAAATGATAATGCATTGAGTGCAAGCATCGAGTTGCCCCCCAGTCCCTGTTGCCCATATCGTGATTCCTACAAGGGAGCCCCCCATGGAGCAGGTCAGTAGATGGGGCATCATCTGGCCCAGTGGTGGAAAGAAATGCCCACCTCGGAGCCCACCCTTACCCACCCTGATCCACTGATTTGCATTCTGCGGTTTCATCTGCACATGGTCAACCACCAGCTGAAAACATCACATAAAAATTTCTAGAAATCAATAGTTCACGAGGTTTAAGTAACTCTGAGTACAGTACATTATTGTAATTGTCCTATTAGTAACTATTACTGTCCCTCTCTCATTATGCCTCATTTCTAAGTTAAGCATTGCCACAGGTACGTATGCATAGGAGAACGTGCAGGGTAGAGAGTTCAGCACTATCTGTGGTTTCAGGGATGCATGGAATGCCTTGAGCATATCCCAAACACACAAGCTGATACGATGTACACACCCCATTGCCTCGAGGGCTGAAGGGGCAGGGGTGCACATTAGGCCAGGCCACCCCCTTCACATACACAGCCTTGTACGTATGGACAGGAATGGCCAGAAGCTGCCATTCCTGTCCCATCACTCTGGTCTGGAAATTGAAAATCTGTAGAAGCTGGGATGATGTCTCAGGAGCCGAGGAGTGACAGGTGCCTGAGCCCAGGAACTTCTTCCTCCTAGGCCCAGAAGACATGGACTTCTTTTTTATTTTTTGGTACTGAGAATTGAACTCATGACCTCACACTTGCTGGGCAGGCGTTTAAACCGCTGAGCTAAATCCCCGGCCCTGAAGACATGGAATTCTGATCTTGGCCAGGAACAGGGAAGGCAGGTCTGTCCCTGGAACAGGTCTGGGAAAGGAGGTTGAGATAGTGTGTGGCTGCTTTCTGCACCAGTCCCCACTCCACAGGAGGACCACAGATATGGGGTGCACACCCTGGGCTGGCTGCACCTCCCACAGGAAAATCCCAGGATGGGCTCTGCCCTGGGAGGGGAACAGGGGTTCAAAGCCCCTGAAGCTGAGATGCAAGAGGAGCTCCCAGGGCTTCTCCTGGAATGCAGGATGGCCGCAGAGAGGAAAAACATGCAGCCTTGAGAAGTGACTTTCCAATCATGCTGTGTCAGCTGGGCCACCTCAGCCCATATCTGCCTCAGGGACCCACAGGAAACAACAGGAGAGGAGAGTCCACCTGTCTTTGGGAGCAACATGTAGAATCTGCATCAAACACACTGAGGCCTCGGAACAGGCTCACCCTTAACGACAAGGTCCCCGACTTCCTGGGGATGGTGAGTGGGTGCTGCACTGCCAGCCTGCATGGCCAGCTGCACAGACCACATCAGAGGGGGAAGCTTGCTGTGACAGAGCTGACTCATTGCCAGCCATGTGCATTCCTGCTACACCCCAAATCAGAGAAGCAGCCCCCCATGAGACATGGTCAACCAGCTAGAAACGGCTTCCTAGGGCCCCCGCAGCAAGGCAGGCTTTTATGGTCAAGCTCCCACCAAGGGCAGTCTCAGGGCCTAAGCTGGGGCTCTTTCCAGGGTCTCTCAGACCAAGAAGGGCTCAGACACCGACCACTCTGGAACGTGCTCTGCGGGATGGGTAAAGGATAGTCAGATTCTATACACCAATGTTTTGAGGTCTCTTAGTAAGAGGATGACATCAACCAAATAAACCGGCTTGGGCATCAGAAAGGAAATTTCAGAGCGGTCCATTGTAAACGGTAAGTGGAAAACAGGCTGCAGAGTTTCATTGCTTTGTTTTTTTTTTTTTCTTTCTTTGGGAGAAGCAAAGACATTAAGAGGCTCATGAGCGCCAACACAGACCTCAAAGGCTCTTTTCTCCCCAGGTGGTTCATGCCCAAGTTCTCCAAAAGTGGTGCCAGCTGCAGGGTTAGACAATAGCTTCCGGCCTTTCTCAAACAACCCAACACCTTCCCTGACCCCCGGAGTGTGGGCAGCATGGCCCATTCTGTTCCCCAAGAGCCGGCTAAGACACCAGGGAGTGGCCCCTGCACATTGTGCCGTGTGGAGAGGCGCTGAGAGTCAGGGAGATGGGACTGCATCAGCATCCTGGGCTGGCAAAGATGCCCATCTGCCATCCACAAACTGGAAGGTAGCCCTCACGCGTCCTCATAATGGGCCACATGTGGTGGTCTAGGTCTGCCCCCAACCTGAGAAACGCAGGATCCCACCTGAAGAAGCGCCAGGCTTGGTGGGTGCCCAGGCGAGGGCAGTGCCACTCATCACTCACCCTGCAAGGCCTCTTTGGCTCTGGCCAGCTCCTGCTCCTTCTGCACCAGCTGCACCCTGAGCTCGGTGGCTGAGAGGACCTCGGAGGCCTTGCCGCCCTGCGACTCCTCCAGGTCCTTGGCCAGCATCTCCTTCATCTGCCGCAGAAGGTGCACTTCCTCCTGGAGCCGGGACACCTCCTCACGCAGGAGCACTAGGGGAGAAGGGCACGTGGTTAGAGGACGTTGCCACTAGCTTGCCTTGGAGACATGGAGCTCCAGTTGTTCCTGTTTGCAGAAACAATACCCCCGGCCCCCACCCCTGGCTCACCCTGTCTGCAGAGTGTGTCTACTGACACCCCTGGCCCTCCACACGCCAAGGATGCCACCACTGCCATTACTGCCCTGAGCGTCCGCCTGATGACCACAGGCTTAGGAGCTGATGGTGTCACCATCGGCTGGCAGCATGCTGGGTTAATGCTTTAAAAGCATCATTTCATTTGCTGACCTGAAGCCTGAGGCAAGTATGGTCAGTCTCTGTTTCCAGGCTAGGATGCTGAGGCTCAAAGAGGTAAAGCCATGGCAGGAGGTCATAAAGTCGGTAGGAGGCAGAGCTGAAGGAGGCCTGGTGGACTCCAGGGGTCCCGGTCCACACTGGGGCAAGAGCGCTGCAAGACACACTGGTCACGCAGCACACAGCCCAAGGGCTCCCTAGCTCGCCACCCTGCCGGAGATGGGTGTGACACCACGGCAGAAGGATTCATGGTGGTTAATCCAACCCTTCGTCCAGCAGGTCCTCAGGGATAAGCCTGAGAGCACGATGTCCCCTCAGGCCCTGGGCACCCTAGACCGGCCCCTGCTCACCAGGGACGTCGACAGACCTTGCACAGTTTGGGGACTGCCCAAGTCTCTCAGCTGATCTACAAAATGTGAGGTCTGCTATGGGGCCTCCTGGCCCTTGTGATAGGCCAGCCCTGATGGGCGCCTACACTCCAGACCCAGAGCAGATGTTCAGAAGGCAGAAGGGACACCTGGTCACCTCGGAGTTCCCCATAAGCAGAAGCATGCATGCACCAGCAAAATGCACAGCTGGGCTGCGTGTACTTGGAGCAGAAGTCCACCCTTAAGGTTGGGAAGAGGGAACAGCACAAAGGCCAGCAGGCTAGAAAAACAGAGGGCCCCGAGCCACCAGTACCTGCGGAAGCAGGGAGGAGGAGCAAGAGGCCAGTTGGAGAGGTCACATTATAAAAGTTCATGGCCCTGGTCACCCTCAGCGCCCCTGCTCTGGCTTGCCATCTCTAGCAGGACTGGAGACTCTGGAATTTTCTTCCCTACATCAGTACTTTCCAGTTACCCACCCTGCTAGGATGTCCTGCTGTTCCCACTCAATTGTCACCAAGAACCTATTTCATGGTACAGTGTGACTACTAAAGAGTGCCCATGTTTATGACGTTACCAAAAGACAGAAGACAGCTATGATTGTTTTGCTTTGGTTGGCTTAATTTTGGTTGGAGGACTGACTTCTAGGCTTCCTCAAACCACCCCAAGAAAGTGACCACGGTCATTTACTATTGTCTATGAAGAAGGCCTGGTCAGGGCCTTCTTGTGACCCTGTGTGAGTCTTGTGTCATTTCTCCAGGCTATGGGTGTCATACACTGCACAGGTGCTGCCCACTTAGGTCGCCAGATTTAGCAAAATGAAACAACGAAGTCCCAGGTGCACAGTGAAACGTGAACTTCAATAAACAAGATCATTTTTAGCAGGGGTTTATTCCAGTTGGTGCACAGAAATATTTACATTAGAAACACGCATTTATCTGAAATTCAAATTTTACTGGGTGTCCTGTGTTGCATGCCAGCAACCCCATTTCCATCCTATGGGGATGCTGGCGCAGGGCCACTGGGCGGCCCTTGGGTGGCTTTGCCCAGGCACCTCCCAGGAGGGGAACATGGGAGAGCCCGACTGAGATGAGGCCTGGGCCCGGGGCCCTTCTGGGCGTTTGCCCTCCGAGTGCCCCTCCTCGGGCAGGTGTCTTTGAGCCAAGGCCCCGCCCCTCCCATAGGCTAAGAACAATCGTGTGGGAGCTGGGACAGCAGGACATAGGTGCAGGCCTTAGGAGACCAGGCTGGAAAAATAACTCCACAGAAAGCAGAGCAAGAGGCTTACAGTGTACCCAGTGCACCTGGCCTAGGTGGGTGTGGCAGCTGGGTGTCGCAGAGGACAAGGACCGCAGGCACAGTGAACCTAAGCCCAGTCGGTAGCTCCAGGGGCCGCAGTGGGCATGGCGGCCACATTTCCTCCCTGACCTCAACTATGAAATGGGTGGGGAGGGGGAGAGCCAACAGCAATAAGCAAGACAGGTGTAGGGATGGGGGCTGGGGCTCAGTGCAGAGCGCCTGCCTAGCAAACACCAGTTCCCCCGAAACCGCAGACAGCGTGAGGTGCTGCACGCCGCGTGGGAGACTGCAACACCCACAGCCTGCCTTCCCCTC
The DNA here is from genome assembly GCA_004027455.1 of Hydrochoerus hydrochaeris. NCBI lineage: Eukaryota > Metazoa > Chordata > Mammalia > Rodentia > Hydrochaeridae > Hydrochoerus > Hydrochoerus hydrochaeris. Next base: position 142,531 of record PVLA01001553.1, on the reverse strand, counting down.
TGTGCAGAAGGCTCTCCTCGGAAAGCCGGAAGTGGAGCTGGAAGCTCTGGTTTCTGTCCGAGCGGGCTGCTCCCTTGCTAGGTGACGGTGGACAAGTCGTCCCTCTCTGGGTCTTCGTATTACCAGTGATCTTGGTGGGGGGGCACCTAAAGGAACGCTGTTGATTTGTGTGTTTCTCCCCTCAGTGAGAGCACAGAGCCTGGGATCTTGGTCTGCAGCTGCTCGGTGGACTATGGTGGCCACCAGCCCGGGCAGGTGGCTGTCTGCAGGCAATCAGCATGAAGCACCAGGAACAACCCCAGTGCGCACACAGAGCTCTGGACAGCGCAGCTCCACACACTGCACCCACCTTGCCTGAAGTCCTCCTGGGGGACACGGTCTACATGGCACGAGCCGGAGAAAAGAGAAAAGGCATTCGTTAAGCACCGGTGCCTCCTGGGCTCCACGGGCAGGGGAGCTGCACAGGAAGGAGCTGCCATTTCCGCAGGAACCATCCTGGCCTGTGCCTAAGGACAGAAACACGACTGACTGTGTACCTTTCCGCCGATGCCAGGCAACCAAAGCATGCTAGGACCCCGAGCAGGGCAGGAAGAGGCAGAGAAGCAGGCTCCAGAGCCCCAGCCTCAGCAGACTTCTCTGCCTGCTGCAGAAGCCACGCTGGCAGCCACCAACGGTACTGTCCCAGGGCAACCTGTCCAGTAGACAGGCTAACGGTGGGACCCCCAGGAGCCTCTTTCCCAAGGACAAGGGGGTGCAGGGTGCCCTCTCAGGACTGTCATATTCACTGGCAACAGTGGGGGACAGACTCTGCCTTTCTGCAGCCCATCTTCTTTAGACTGCCAAAACACTGTCCTGCTTTAAAAAAATGTGATTTCCCAGGCTTCTTTGCAGTTAGGTTACCCAAGTGACCCAGTTCGCCCAGAGAGGTATAGAAAAAAGTCCATAGGAAGACCATTCCTTAAGAAAAAATGGCTTTGCCCTGTCGTCCCCTTTTGCCTTAAAAAGTGGATTTATTGGCTGGAGCGGCAGCAGCCACCTAATAACATGGAGGCACTCTGTGAGACCTCTAAGGCTCTTGGTGAGTTATAGGAGCATAACTTCAGCCTCCTCAAGCCATGGCCTAAATAGCAATAATAATATAATTATTATATATGATAATAACAATTATGCCTTTGCTAACACTTCCTGAGCTGACCCTATGACCTCCATACTCTTTTTACAAGTCTTCACTAGATTAACTCTCAAAATAACCCTAAGAAGTTGGTCCTATAATAATTATCACCACAACTTTGCACATGAGGAGTTTGTGGCACAGGAGTAAAATGACAGGACCAAGAGCACACAATAAAAAGCAGAGCCAGGGCTCGGGATGGTGACACACACCTATAATCTCAGCTACTCAGGAGGCTGAGGCAGGAGGTTCGCAAGTTCCAATCCAGCCTGGGCAACTTGTTTAGATCCTGTCTCAAAAGAAAAAGGGCTAGGGAGGTAGCTGAGTGGTGGAGTGCTTGCCTGGCATGCGGAAGGCCTGAGTTCAATCTCCAACACTGTTTAAAACAACAACAACAAGAGCAGAGCCAGAGTTTGAACTCTGAGTGGACCAGGCCCCCTCATGCTGGGTCTCAACCTGCACACAGCACAGCCCCGAGCTGCCGAACGATGGGTTGCAGCCTGAGAAGGGCACTGGTAGCAGACCTCATGGTGCAAACACCAGTGTGACTGCACTGTCACCGTGCAGTGTACGACCATCTTCCCTCACGTGACAGAGCCACAGTATGAGGTAATGCAAGGGTTCCCTTAGCCAACAGAGCAAGCACCCCAGCCAGGCCTAGCCTGGGGGTGCCATGGGCAGGAGGAGCCCCACACCTGTGCTGCACAGTGCAGGCGGGGCTGTGGTCTCTGCCCTCCCCAGGGTCCTGGAAGCTCTGGGATCCGCCAGGTAGAGGCTGCGCTTTGCCCCACGATACCTGGCTCACAGCTCAGCGCAGGCTCTGGGGCAGGAAGCGACAGGTGGGACAGATGAGTCTGGAGTGTGCTAGTGGGGCACAGGCCCGGCTCCCCCACTTGCCAGCTATCTGACATGTGCACCTGTGACCTCAGGCCTGTTGGCTGGAAACGGAGCCACGCCGGCCACGCCGGTCTCTTGCGCCTGTGGTAAACATGAAACAAAGCAGTCATCTAAGTGGAACTAATCATGAATGTTCCAAATGGGGTCACAGGTAGCTCGCCAGGACCTTCATGATGATGAAGGGCAGCCTCGGATATTCTCTAGGGGCTGACTATGGCCTCAGGGACTGGTGGTTGGCCTCACCTCCATAATCCGAGGTGGCTGTGACCTCAGTCACCACAGAACCCAGAGCCCTGGGCATCCCCAGCTCAGAGGGCAGCAGTAGAGGGCAGGGCGTAAAGGTTGAGCCACCAAGTCCTAGGGGGAGGCGAGGTCCTGGAGCCTGCGCCAGGAATGACTGTCCCCAGCTGCCTATCGTGGGCGGACACCTTGATAAACAGCCAAGGTACAGTTGCCAGAACTCCCTGACCCCAGACCACAGACTTAAGACCTACGCCTTTACTGTGTGTAAATTATACCTCAAGGAAAGCAAAACAGAGCAGTGAAATATTTCACGTTTTCCATTAAAAACTCACTTTTTACAGCCCTCCTCCATGAAAACACAGCCAGGGCCAGGGCCAACTGCCTGCTCTCCTCTGGTTCTCGGTAGGCACTTTGGTCTGAGCCCTGCTAACCTTGACCTTGGAAGCTTGGGGGACTGACCTCTGACCTCTGAGGGTGAAAGGACAGGAGATACATATCCAGGAGACACCTGTGTGGTCACCTGAGCAAGTCATGGACTGCAGAAATAGATTCAATGCCCTGAGAGCTGTCCCACACTTGATGCAGCCAAGAGAGGTCACTGCTGGATGCCACAACCCACCACTGTCCTGTTACCATCTCGAGACTATGGCTGCTGCCTTTTCTGAATTGCTGGCTGCGGTGCACTAGGTGACAGGCTTCATCTTCCTGAGTCCCACACTTACTCCATGCAGGGCTGTAGGGTCCCCACTCTGCCTGGACTCGAGGCACTAGTGAGGTGCAGTCAGGCCTGGGTGCGGAGCTGAAGCTGCCCACCCAGACCGGTGCCAGCTAGCTGGGCTAGTTACCACGGGGCTTGAGCCAGTGCTGCCCAAGTGGTGGTCTTTGTACACTAGGTGATGCTGGTTCTAAAGACCCTGAGAAACACACGACTGCCCTTGGAGGGGCAAAGTCTCATGAACTCTTATGGGACAGCAGCCCCAGGCTAAACAGTAACAGGACCAATGTGTCAATGCACCCAGGGTCACCTGAACACAGGGCAGGTGGGGAGTCCTATAAAGAGATGGAGAAGAACATTGGCAGTGCCCACCACCCACTGCCCAGGGCAGGGCTGGGGCTCTCTGCCAATGGATGAGGGCATCCTGTTCTCCTTCCTTCTCCAGGGTCAGCAAGAGGCAGGAAGCAGGAGCATCTCGGCTGTACCCGAACAAACTGAGCACTGCTGCTGCCTCCAGAAACTCAGTGAGCCACCTCCTGAACTCAAGGCTCGCCTGTGTGGGGGACAGAGAGCTGGGGACTGGAGTCTGAGAAAAGCCAGCCCCAGGGCCCACCTGTGGGCATCCTCGGCCTGCAGGATGGGTGGGCCCAGCCTTGGCCTCAATTCCCACTGCTGGCCCTGCCCCTACCTGCCTGCCTGGTCCCCGTATCAGGACCTGACCTGGCCCTCCTGTGTCCCAGGCTCCTCCTGCCTGTGGAAACAGGCCCAAGAGGCCAGAAACAGGTCCCAACAGCAGGCAGTGAGAACCAGAGCTACAGGCTGCACATTTCCATGTTCTCTGAGTTTCTGTCACATGATCCTGACACTCACAGCCTTGGGGGTGACAGAAAGCAATACACAATCCCCACACAGGAGGGGTCTCCTGGATAGCGTCCCTCCCAAGGCTGCCCCATGTCACAGGTCAGGTGGTCTGGGCACTTCGGGGACCACACTAATGCTGCCTTTGTGTTTTTTTCCCCCTCACATTTTCACATCTTTGCTTTTTCCTCTGGGCTTTATTTAACCCTTTTCACTGCAGAGGCTGCTGGGTGCAGCTGTTGGGCCTGTGGTAAGATTTTCAGCCAGACCCTTTCGGGCCCTCCTGCCAGGCTAAGCTTCCCCAACTGGCTGCCCAGGAGCCAAGCTGACATGGGGGAGCTGGGTCCAGCCTGGTCCCTGTCCTGGAAGGGAGACTCTCAGAGGCCCAGATATGCTCTCATCCCCCAGGAGCGGAGGAATCTTCAATCTCCCTCAAGCAGTCCAGGACTCGAGAATGGGTGCCTCAGAATGTAGGGACGGCTGTAGCCTGAGCGTCACCTCCAAAGCTGCATCTGTACAAACCTCCGGCAGGTGATTTTAACACCAAGGAGGCATGTGAACCTTCAAACACGTCATCTGGCTGGGGCTGGAGAGGCAGTCACTTGCCTGTCCCCAGGGGAGCTGAGTCCCTGACAGTCAGTCATAGCAATGACTGTTCCATCCCAAAGCTGGGCCAGGTCCCTTGGTGGCTTCGAGGGGTCTGCTTCTGTCTGCCTGCTTGGGCAGGAGGAGGGGAGTGGAAGGGCCAGCTACATCTTCCAACAGTCAAGGGAGATTAGAAGTAGGGAGCTGAGGCTGGCTGGTTGTCCTGGACGGTCTCGTGGCACAAAGAGTCACAGCACCCTTGTGAACTGAGCCACATAGCCACTGCTTCCTCTGAGAGGCCACTCTCCTGCCTTTTCCATCCAGTTTCTCATTCTCCACAGGACCTCACACTGGACATCAAATGCATCTGTCCAGCTGACATCTATGCCCCCCCTTCTTGACACAGCATTTCCATTTTCCTGGGGGACCACCCCTCACCAGCACCTTTATATCAAGAATTGAAATGTAACTCAGCCTGACCATCACAGCACTGAATCACTATGGCCATTATGATTGGCTCAAAAGAAAGCACATGACCTAAGCCAGTCCAATCAGAGCTAATCTCTAGACCAGAGCCAGGTGCTCTCTTCATTGGGAGCCTCAAGCCAAGAGTACAGGCACGGGGCTGCAGGCAGCCACCTTGCCACCATGATGGCAGGCAGCACCAACCGTAGTCTGCACCTCAACTCCAGCTTCTCTCTGGCTGGAATGCCCAGTGCACCCCTCCCTCCAGTTTGAACCTTGGGGGACACAAATCTTTTAAGGTCCGCTGTGAAGCTGTTGCTATTTCTGCCCAAACCAGTCTCTTTCCTCCTTTCTGACTTGTAAGGTTTTTGAACCCCACAGTTGCTGGGGACCCCGTGAAGGTTCTAGCCCAGTTTGGCTGCTCACTGTGTGCCTGGCACCAAGCCTCGGCCACGGGTATCTCTCATCAGCCATATGGAGAATCGCTAATGCTCCATCCTCCTACAGAGATGGAGGCTGGGACAGGTGGGCTGGCCAGAGCCGGTCCAGGGGCAGAGCTGGACTCCAACTCAGAAGTTAATCTAATTCCACAGCTCATGTGAGTAAGTAAACCAGGGCCAGGCTTCCGGCCCTGGATACTAGGTTGTACTTCTTTCCCTCAACGAAAAGTCAGGATGAAGAATTTGAATAAAGAGTAAAAAGTGGGGCTTTCTTTGACCTTCTGAGGATACATCAGCTGGCACCCCAGCCTTGGCTCTGGCAATGACCTCCCCTTCTCAAGGGCAGGCTTGGAAGGGAGGTAGCACAGGGGGACAGCAGCCACCGGTGGCACTGCTGACTTCCTTCTCCACCCTGCCTTGCATGGCCTTCACTCTCAGCCTTCCTCTTTCCCCTCCACCCTCCAGGAAGAAAAAAATGACCAAACACACAAAAAACCTTAAGAAGGTCAAACATGGGCCATGCCCACAAGTGTTGACACAGCTCTTCTACACACTGAGCACGAGGCTCATCACAGATAGGGAAGGGCCCACGAATGAGGCCTTGCAGCTCGCTTGATTTCACGGCCTAATTCTGGTTTCTCCTCCACCCAGCATCTGAACCCACAAAATGCCTGGAAGCTGCCTGCCCCACTTGCTGGTGAGTGGATCTACCTGTGGCTGCTCTCTGGGTGAAGGAGCAACCTTCCCAAAGAGACAGGGGTCAGAAGTGGCACTTCTGTTCCCGTGTGCAGACAGCCAAACTGGGTGGGGGCATTCTGGGTCCACAGCCTAGAAACATGCTTAGATGGAGCTAATGGCAGCCATCAGTTAGGAGGTAAATGCCTCAGCAGGCGGAAGGCAGCTCAAGGCCCACAGATGTCACAATCATGAGAGGAGGGGGTGGCCAGGGCCAGCGGATACTGTCCTAGATGTCACCATTGCACTGGGGCTCGAGTCTGAAGTTCCACATCTGGAGATCCATATGGCAAGCAGATTGGTGCTTTCCAAGGAATTTAAACCAAGACAGAGCAGCCTAAACAGACGGCAGTGTGGCGGGCTCACTGTCTCAAAGGGGATAAGGAACTGGAGATGCCGGCCATCGTGTGACCTCTGTGTTCCTCCATGTCGGCTCCTGTACAACAGGTATAAGCTGGGGTTCTGAAATCAGTTACCGGTTCAGAACTCTGTCTTCAGGGGCTGTGTGACACAGCAGGAGAAGGGAGATAACAGTCTGCCCGCCAGGGTGCTGTGATGTGGCATGAGTGCTAGCTCCAGAGAGGGGTGTGACCGGGTGGCGGCACTTGGTGGATAGTGGCCAGCTGTGGCTGCCACCTAAGCCCACTGACCAGTGGATGGCATGGGAAAGGAGGGGCACAGCTCCGGCTTCAGCTGCCTGAGTCCTCCCAGGCCGCAGCGGACACTCGCCCCTTGGCAGGAGCGTGCGAGTGCTGCAGGGCACCCACAAATCCATATAACTCACTCCTCATTATCCTGCAGCCTGGCTGAGCAGCTGCTCCAGGACCAAATAAAATATGCTCTGCATACTTTAAATGTTTTGCTTATGAAAACTGGCAGGGCTGCCTTTCTAAATTGTTTAGCAATAAAGTCACTAACGAGCTCCCTTTGAGCTCCTCACTGTGGGCTGGGCGGGGTGGGAGGGCTGCTGAGGGGGCCCAGACCGCAGCCCAGCTTCCAGAAGGCGCCATCTGGGGTTTTTCAGAGGGGCACCAGGGATCACATCCTGCTGTCCTGACGTGAAATTGGATCCTCCCTCTGGAAACCAAGCCCCAAGCCAGTTGGGGCAGAAGGGAGGGCCCTTCCGGGCTGGGCCTTTTTCCCACACTCCAGGGTGCCCCATTTTGCAGCCAATCGAGTTAATTGAAAAGTTACTTGGGCTGAGAAAGAGCAGGCCTGGCGAGAGGGACTGGCTCCAGGGGTTTGGGGAGTTTAGCAATTTAGAGCAGGATGGGCTCAGCATCCCATAGTCTCCGGGACCTGAGCTCAACATCCCACAATCCACCCCCCCCCCCAATCTGGGTCCTGCATCCTATAATCCCCAGGACCTGGGCTCAGCATCCCACAATCCCTAGGACCTGACTTCAGCATCCCACAATTCCCTGGACCTAGGCTCAGCATCCCACAATCCCCTGGACCTGGGCTCAGCACCCCACAATTTCCTGGACCTGAGCTCGGCATCCCACAATCCCTAGGACCTGAGCTCAGAATCCCACAATTCCCTGCACCTGGGCTTAGCACCCCACAATTTCCTGGATCTGAGCTCAGCATCCCACAATCCCATGGACTGGGCTCAGCATCCCACAATCCCTTGGACCAGGGTTCAGCATTCCACAATCCTCCCATTGCCCAGCAATCTCAGGGGTAGGATCATTACTGCTGACCAAGGAGGAAACTGAGGTACACACCTAGAGAGTCCTGGGCTGTGCTCACCTGGACGGCCCGTGGCCTGTGCCCCGCAATACTTCTTCCCAGGATACTATTCTATGATGTGCCACCCCAGTCCCAAATCCTAACAGATGTAACTGGGATGGAAGCCCCAGGCTTGGACCCATGAGCTAGGTGGGCAAGAGGCCCAAGATGGCACTTCCTGCACCGAGGGCTCTGCTACCAGGTGATGCTGCTGAGCTCAATATAATGCTTTCAACTTCTGTTTCAAAGCACTCTCACTTCTGTTATGTTTACCATCCCAACCTGGTGGGGGGTTTTATTGTCCTCTTTAATGAGCAGTCAACCCATGGTGTGAGGAGCAGCTCAGTGACCAACCAGGTGATGCCGGAAGTCTGGGGTACAGCTGGGACTGAGCCCAGGGCCCTGCCTGGCACCTCCCGTGGCCCGCCCACCCCATCACACAGACCTGGGAGCATTCGGACCCCGCTAGGGCCCTGACCTGTTCGAAGGGCTGGGGAGACTCCAATTCTAGAGTGGTCCAGGCACCTCTTATGTCCTCAGCAATCCTGGCTCCTGAGCACTTTAAAGTGGCAAATCAGTGGGGTTCCACCAACAGAGACATGGAGAAGCCACAATCTTCAGGATGAAAAGTGAACACAGCGGAGCAGGAAACACCCCTAGTTCACCCGGGCAGCATGGGCCATGAAGCAGCCATATAATCAAGACACAGAAAAATGTGGGGGTTTGGGGCCAAGAGGGGCAGTGGATAAGGAGTTAGGTCTGAGGAGACTGTCACCCCAACGAAGAGCCATGTGTGACATCTGGTTCCAGGTACCTCTTGGAGACACAGCATGGTCAGTAGTGACAGAGTCCCTGCCACTCATCCCAAATGATGTTAGGCAAATCATGTTCCCTCTTGGTGCCTCAACTATAACCGGCATGTCGGGGGAGACCCTTTTTTACAGGGCTGTCATGAGGTTTGAATGAATGGAACACTGTCAGTGGGGCACGGTAGCACACATCTTTAACCCCAGCACTCAGGAGGCTGAGGCAGGAGGATCACCGCAAGTTCAAGGCCAGCTTAGGCTAATAGTGAGTTCAAGGTCAGCATGAATTACATAGCAAGACCCTGTATCAAACAAACAAACAAACAAACAAACAAACAAACAAAAATGAGTGAATATTTTGGCACATGGAGAGTACTAGACTCATATACACAGTTCAGTTGTTTCTCCTCCTACTCCCCTCTTGAAAGCCATTTCTTCTGGTTCTAAGATTAGCTCCTGCCTTGAGGCAGGCTCCCCAACAGACTTCAGGAATCTTTGGTCCCAAGCCTGCAAGTACAGCATTCAGAGTGGGTCTCCCAGCAGCTGGGTACTGATGACCAGGGGAGCAGCCCACGTGATTCCAACTCCAGGCGCAGGAATCCCCCACCCTGGCTTTCTCTGCCTGACCCCCAGCGCCCTCCAGTTCACGGCTGAGACTGGCTGGAATGTGACTTGGCTACTGCTCAGAGAGGCTGCTGGCATCCCTACCAAACATCCCCCCTGCCTGTCCGGCTCCCCCCAACAACCCAAAGGTCAGATGCTGCTTCCAGGCTGCGGCTGCCTCCTGGGAGAGCAGAGGAGAAAAGTATTCGAAAAATGTAAATGCAAACTGCCGAATCCCTCTCACACACTCAGCTTGCCGCCCCGCTCAGCTCAGCAGAACACAAGTCCTGGCCCAGGGATCGGTTCCAAGGACAAGAGGCAACACAAAGAGAAGGTGCAGGATCCCCCCACCCACCCCCGCCAACCCAGACAAGTGAGGAGTATCTTGTCCCAAACAGCATCCTTCAGGGCCTTCTGGAGTCGGGGCTGCATGAGCCAGGTACTCTGTGCCCCAAGAAGTGACAGCAGGCAAGGCACAAGCCAAAAGGCAAAGATCAGGCCAAAGCCCTTAGGAGCCAGCTTGCCCGGCCAGGGCACCTACCTGACCAAGTGCGTTTCCTGGAAAGCCCACAGGGGAAAGTGACACTGGGTAGAGTGAAACAAGGCGCGCACACACACACACCTCACAGGGCCGATGGATGCTTGAAAACGGGTTCACACAGTTGGCCAAACAGTGGCAGATCAGGCAACTGAGGAAGTGTCCCAGGAAGGGGCAGGTGTTCCCATTGTATCTGAGACCAGAAAATGCCCTAGATGGTGTGAGCGCGTTGCCATGTCTCCCTAGAACTGCGGGCTGATCCCCAGCCAGGCTGGCGCGGTCAGGAACTCCAGCGCTGGACAACCCACTGCGGCAGGCCACACAAAGAAACCCATGCAAGCCCTGTGACTCTCCACCCCACCACCCGGGGAAGACAAAGCCCAGACCCAGGCGGAAACCAGGTGCTTCTCAAGGCAAGCGGGCAACACGGATTTCAGCCAAGACCAAAGGCAGAGTTTTAAGCTAAGATCCGGCTGGTCCTCGTGAAAATTAACCCAGGAAACCCTTCCTGTTACTGATCTCTGGAGAAAGTCATAAATCTCCTTCTAAATTAGCATTTTCTCTACAAGCACACCTGCAAAAAGTGGATGTTGCCAGAGCAGGGGATAAGAAACCAGACCCTCCAAGCCAGACTGGCCAGGAGGCCTAGAAGGCCAGAAGCTGATTCACATCCAACACCCCCAGGCAGGGAAATGAGATCTTGTTTTCTAGTTGCCCAAGGTGAATGCATTGTTTTGGCTTCACCCTCCCCCCTCCCCCTGTCACCTCCTGGCTGCAGGCAAAGGTTCGCTTGATGACGCCTTCCATGAGCAGCCAGTACTGTTTATTGGACTGTGTCCCCACAAGAAGCACTAAGACCGATGTCTTGGGGGTTCCTTCTGACCTAGGGGCTGTCAGCAGATGGCTACAGAAAAGGGGAGTAATAGCATCTCACCCTACAGGCCTAGCCCAGCCACCCTGTGGGCACCCCACAATTCTACCCATCTGTGCCTCTCCAGCCATCCCCCAGGGTGGCTACCTGACTTCCTGCCCCTGCTCGTCCTCTTAAACGAACACCAGAAGAGCCTGGAACTCTCTTCCCTCGGGTGTGCAAAAGCAGACTGGCTCAGAGTACAGGGCCAGAGATCTAAGGTTGGTTGCACTGAGCGGATCAAGGCAGGATTCCTGTCCTCCGCCCTCCCAACACCAACCACTTAGCGTGGCAGGGAGGAAAGAAACGCCAAGAAAGGAAGCTGCCGGGAGTGGGACCATGTACCTGTAATAGTGGTTAGGAGGCTGAGGCAGGAGGATTGCTGCTGGTCTGAGGCCAGTTTGGGGTACATTGTAAATTCAAACCCAGTCTGGAGTACATAATGAGAAACCATCTAAAAAAAATTTTTTTTTTAAGAATGAAAGCTGGTCTAGGTGGCATCTTGGTCTATGTATCGAGTGTATCTTCTGATGGCAGAGGAGTTATTATGTCCAGGAAATGGGTTTGGTATACAGACCACAGGGTGAATGCCACCATTGATGGATTTTTATAAAATATAAGTTCATTATAAAAAGCTCTTTGCTCTTCAGCAAAGAGCTAGTGAGTTTCCCATCCTTGAAAGCACCCAAGTTCAGAAGGAAGAACTGTCTTGCACATCACAAGCTTTCCTTGCCCCTCAGTGTCCATGCTCTCTGCTTGACCAAGGTCCCTGGATGAAAGCAGCTTTGTACACTGCGTACTGTCTACCTTGAAGGGAGAGCAGTAAGCACTTTCCAGAGAGATGCTGAGCTCCAGCCAAGGGAAGACTGAGACTTGACTCCTGATTGATCAGGAGGTGGCCAGGTGTACTGGGCCATGAGGACAGAGGTGGGTGGTAAAGACACAAAGGTGCAGGCTGGTCACTGAGCCCAGGAAACTCACGCAGCAAAGAGAGATGGTGCTGAGGACCTGGCTGTCACACCGCACAGTGGGTCAACATCACCCAGGAGTGGGCGCAGCTTGTTCAAAATGCAGATCTTCTGGCCCATTTCCAGATAATTTTGATGGCCCACGTCTGGCTAGGGGTCCAGAAAACAAAATTTACAAACAATAACAAGCTGCCTGAGATTCAGAGCCAGGCAGACTCTAGAGACCATGCATGGTGGCCTTTAGGGACCATGATGACAAAACATTTCAGGCTTTACGAGCTGAGACAGGACGTAGTCATACAAGCTGTCATCACACCCTGACTCAGGGTCAGCTCCAGCACAGAGATCGCCTGCTCTATGTGGCCTTTTCCTGTAGCATTTAAGATTCGGCTCTTAAGTTGTGCTAGTGACATAAGTCCGGTGGTTCCCAGTGTGGACAATGCAGACAGAGAACTGTACCTCACAGAGTTCCACCCGGTGTGCTTCCCTGCTGAGATCACACAGGGTCAGCCTCCATTTCCCCTCCTATAAAGAGGATCCTTCCAGGTCGACCCAGGGTTCAAAAGAGAGGAAAGACTCCACCCAGGCAGACATCTCTACCCCTGCACACCTAAAGAGCAACGGTCCCCCTGGGGGAAGGGGGCTGCTCAGCAGGGGAGGCAAACCACAATTCTAATGCAAAGGAAACAGGGATGGGTACCGCTTGGGTAAAGCATGTGCCCAGCATGTACGAGGCCCAGGTCCAACTGCTGATAACAAACCAGAGAACAAAAACAAAAAAAGAAAAGCACAGGGGTGCGCATCCATAATCCCAGCCCCGTGGGAGGCTGAGGCAGGAGGACAGCAAGGTGGAGAACACCCGGGGGCAGCTCAGTGACTGAGGGAGACCCTGTGTCAAAGTAAAAATGAAAAAGGGGCCGGGGAGGCAGCTCAGTGCAAAGGCACTGTGTTCACTTCCACCACGAAAAGGAGAAGAGCAGGGGAAAGATGCAGGACCCCAGATAACTCTTGGAACTGCTGACTCAGCCGCACCCTGGAATGTGTATTTGCGGCCACAGATCCCAGGGCTCAGCCCAAGACAGGGCCAGGGGCAGGGTGTCCCCACTCCTACTCCCTCAAGCCCTGTGGCTTCCGACCCCAGGGAGATAAAGGTCAGAGGAATGTCCTACAGGTCTCCATACTGTTGCCATGGGCGAGAGACACCAAGGGACGCACAGCCAGTAACTGAGCAGGCAAGCAGCTCACACAGGACTTCAGGGCCAGCTGCAAAGGGGCCGAGGGGGCGGGGCGCGCTGGAAGAACTGGCTCGGCGGGTGACTCAGAGACTCAGGGCACACAGAGCAGAGATAAATCCCAGGACTACAGTTTGCCTCAGAGCTCTGTCTCTGCAGCACTCAGTGCTGGCTCCAAGTGTGCTTGGGGTGAGGCGGGAACGTGCCCTCCAGGCATCCTGCTATCAGGGCTGCACAATCTGGAGGTTCACGAGACCCAGACCCGAAGCAAGCACACGCAACCTTTCCACGAGATGCGAAGAACCTGTGCCTGGGCATGGACTGCAGTACAAAGAAGGGCATGAACTCCAGCTAGTGTCCACCTACCTTCCTCCCACCTAGACACCCGGGGAGTGACAGGGAGGCTGCTGATAATCACCTGAGGATGCAGGGGGAACCAGAGCACCATGGCCTCCAAAACGAATCCATCCCACAAAGGAAAGGGCAGAGGTTCTCAAAGCCTGGTCTGTGCAACCCCTGTAGCAAACCCACTCAGGACACCTGAGAATAATACATATTCCTAGGTGAGGCAACCTGAGAATCTGCATTTTGGAAGTACCCCATGCTGCTATGATCCCCAAAGTCGAGACACCCCTGAATGGAGTCGAGGGCCTTAGAAAACCCCCAGCACTGCCAAGACACAGCCGAGCAACTGAGCAAGAGTCCCTGTCTCAAAATAAAACATTTTGAGCTAAGGGTTGAGGATGTAGCTCAGTAGTAGAGTGACCCTGAGTTTAGTCCCCATGACTGTTCACAAAACAGCTTGGAGCAGCCATTACTGCTACCTGTGTCACCTCGTTAAACTTTTGTGGTCTCAACTACAAGTTGGGGAGAAGCCCAGCCGTCCACAGGAACACAGGACCCACGGGAATGCATGGACTGAGTCCTCCCTGCTTCCCGACTGGCCCCTGGTAAATCATTCTTCATCACCAGCAGGGCTTCCTGAACTAAAATATACATTCTTCCCTGCCTGGGCACATAAGACTTCAAAGTCGGGGCTCCCTGGTGAGGCTGTGCGGGTGAGGGTGGCCACCAGGTGTGCAGGTAACTTAGCTGTTGTCTCACGGCCTCTCCGAGGCCCCAGGGAGAGCTTTCCAAAGCTCCCGCACAATTAAAGGCGCAGGACACTCAATGCCTTAGATAAAGTTACAGTCCAAACTAGCTGAGAGCCCGTGTCACCTTCCAAATCTCAGCACCAACAAAAGACCAGGCACCTGCAGATGAATTAAATGCCAGGTGCCAGGCGGAGGGCGTTCCCCAATTTGTTCCCCCCAAACCCAGCACGGAGACTGAGGACTCTGCCGTGCTGCACCCACCTGTTCCTCTTCCTCCTCAGCCCGGGCACAACCCATCCCCCGGGTCAGGGCTGGGTCCCTGGGTGGGCCTCACCTACCTGTCCCACTCTTCTGGCCAGGGATTTCTTCCAAATCTGGGGCATGTGCAGCACCCAATAAGCTGTCACCATGGGGTGAGGGCGGTGAGGAATGACCAAAAATGGCATCCTCTACCTGGCCTCTCCTGAAGGCATCCAAGCAGCAGACAAGAGAAACCCTAATGTCCCCGTCTTTACGGAGCCTGGTGCAGGGGCCACAGACAGGTTGGCCCTTGGGAATCAGAGGGGATCCTGGGTTTTCCACTCCCTGATCGGCACTCATCCGGCACGGGTGGCATCGGACACGTTTAAAGATAGCAAATCCATTAAATAACCACACACACGTGCACACATGCGCACATCTTGGCATCCTGGCTGGCCTCTCTGGAGTGTTTACAGCCCTTAGTGACTCACAGCAAACACAGTATTCCCAAGGCGATTGCTCTGGCCAGCTTTAATGATGTGTCGGGTGTGCTTATCTGCTACGGCTGAAGCCTATCACACACAAATCCACCGGATTTTCTTCCGTTTTTATCAGTTTGCCATGTTACGGATGGGAGAGGCAGACTCTGGGGTCCTGGGTGCTGTTTGCCCTGAGCCATGCTCTTGGTGGCTCTTGAGATGATTAAAAGGTTCTGCAGAATGACCTTGCAGGATGGCAAGTCAGCCAGTTAATGCAATGGGAATATTACAAAGAGCATGGGGTACTTGATGACCGTCATGGAGACTTCCCCATGACTCAGAAACCAAATAAGCAGCTAGCAGTCCCTCAGAGCCACCTGTCCAGCCAAATCTCAATATTTCAAACTTCGAAGATTAGCAGCTGTATATTAGATGTCGTCCTCACATGCAAGTACCCATCAGGTTCCTTGGACTGTGGATAAATCTGACATCTTACTCCTTCCTTAAGGGGCCCAAGGTTGCTCATCAGAGATTCTTGTCTAATCACCAACACCTCTCAGACAGGCAGTATGTTACAGAAGGGTAAACTGAGCCTTATATAACTTGCTTGGGGTACACTTGGCTAGGGAAAAGCAGAGCTGAGGAATTTCAACTGGTAATGTGTCTGATTCCGAAATGGTACCCAGTTCCCTGCAGGGGCGCCACCTGCCCTGGCAGAAGGGTAAAGCTCAGCCTGTCACACTGGGCAGGAATGTGGGGTGCAGGATGGCCAGCCAGATTATCAGGAGAGCCCCCCACCCCCACCACAGCATCTGGCGGGTGGTAAACTCAGCCACTCGTCCTGGTGGGTGGAGTTTCCTCTAGCACCTTTAATTCCCAGTGCTGAGATTTCAAAGCATCCCCCACCCTAGCAGAAGCCCTTTCCAGAGAGGGAAACAGAAAGACATCCTGCTGAAATTGCTCACACCCAAAGATAAGCAAGTGCTGTCGTGGCTTAATACAAGGAATGTCAAGGAAAGGACAGACATTTAAGGGGGCCCTGAAACTTTTAATGTGAGAGACGACTTCCTATGAGCCACTTAGAGCCACATGAGGCTGTAGCCTTGGGTCTACAATCCCGGGGTAAATTCTTGGTGATGCTACCCACAGGCTGTGTGACCTTGGGCAAGTTTCTCAATTTTTCTGACCACAGCTTGCCTTATCTGTAGATGGGACAAGCAAGCACATGTCTTCTCTCGGTTGCTGGGAGGGTAATGAAGACTCAGTGGAGGCCCTCAGGTGCTAGAAGCCAGGACACAAAAGCTACAACAGCTCCCTGGTGACTGCTGGGGTTTTATGCAGGGAGGAGGAGTAAGAGCACTAACAATAACCCGCATAATAATAAAGACTACAAAGGTACCTAGGTCAGATGCTTCCACAGGGCCAGATAAAGCAAGCAGTCTACAAAGACACTAATTTCTAATCACCTTTTAAAAAAATGACTTAGTTCCTTTAGTTGATGGGTTTATACAGTCTTGCCGTAGGGACTCTAGCAGCCTCTCCCCCCTCCCTCTCTAATGGTCCTATCTAAACACCTAACAGGATCCACTTCCCCCATTCTGAGCCCTCCAGGCCTTGCTCAGTAGGGCACTTACCACTCACCCAGTGCACCTTTGCCTACTGGAATTCTCTCTCCTCCTGGGGAGAAGCTGAGTGGAAACAGCTATCGCTGATAGTGCCTGGCTCCAAGCAGATGCCTAAGATATGTGACAGAATGAGCAGACAGTGACAGGCCAAAGAACTCCCCTCATGGGTCCAGGGAGCAAGGTCACGGTTTGGGGGGCAGCTCCAGGACACTGTAACCCTCAGGCAATTATTCCTGCTGTGCCAACAGGGAAACGGGTGGTAGAGTATCCTAGGGTCAAACAGAATTGGGGCAGTAGTGGGCGCAGACTGGGTCCCTGGCCCACTCACCCTGGAGCCCTGATTTGTCACCATTCCAGGACCTGTCATCACTCTGGGGCCTGTTACCCTGCTCCTCAGGACACCGATCTGAGCAATCCGTACAAAGGTGTCCAGGCCTCCATCCCACCGGAAGTGAAGTGTCAATTTCCATCCTGAACTTCTAAAACTTCAGGGACAAAGTGCTCCAGCACTGGCTACCTCCCCACCCCGCTGAAGCCCAGGCACTGAGGATACCCAGCACCTCCTGGAAGTGGCTTCTCCCACCACTGGCCTCTACTAGGGGTTTTCCTCTGGGAAGGAAATGGGAACTAAATGTTTATGTCAGCAACAATCTCGGCTTGCAGTACTAAACACAAGAGCTCCTCCCACTTGCTGAGCTTGGGTGAGGCCCTGGGTTCTGTCCTCAGCATCGCAAAACAAGCAGAGATGCAAAAGGATGAAGGGCGGTGAGTGGGTTAGATAAGGCTCAGAACTTTCTGGATGTGCTGTTGGTTTGACCCTAGCTACCTGTAAACCGGGAAAGGTCATCTCCAGAGTGTGTCACCTACAGGGACACCCAGAGGGCTGCCAGGTGGAAAACAACCTCCCCTAAACCTAAGCCACAGGCGATTCTCGGCAGCACCATGTCATTAGGGTATTGTTATCATGAACACACAAATGAAGCCTATCTAGACACAAAGTAAACAGCGCTAACTCCACCCAGCCATCTTCTGCTCAAGTTTACATAATAACAACTTCCACTGACACCACACAGCCCGGGTGGCTGGAACATTTTACAGACAGGTCAAAAGTCATGACATAGCTCAGGAGGCTGGAGATGGGGCACAGAGCATCACCACCTAATGAGAAACTGAGTCCTCCAGCGATCCAGCGAGTGTGCCCGATGTTCAGGGGCAATGGCTTCACATACAACACCTTTCGGATGATCAGATCCTTAGCTGATCGATCCCACTACCATTTCCATTCTACAGAAGGTTAAACTGAGTCTCCAAGACATGTCTTGACTTGCCCAAACTCTCCCCATCTGCTTCCCCTTTGCACAGTGCTGTTTTACACCCACCTGTCTTGGCGTTTATTTGCTCTGTGCAACCGGGCAGCAGGTGGGACAGTAACACATTTGCTTTGGAGAGAGGAATGCTCTGTCGGGACACCTGGAGGCAGAGGTGGCATTCCATCCCGGAGAATCATTGCGGCTGGCTCCTTGTCACAGGAGAGAATTATTAGACAAACAAGCGCCTGGCTCCCCTGCTGGTAAGCTCCATACCTGGGAGCAGTATTGTGGGCTGAAGTTTTGTACGCAACAGAAAAAATCCAGCCCCAAGATTTAAGACTGAGAACCTGGGCCAGTTCTTTAACCTCAGGGCTTTTCTGTCCCCAGCCACATGGACATAACAACCTCAGTCCCACAGCAGTGATAAGAATTTCTAGAGGCTCCATGAAAATTACTAGAACATCGCAGATTTACAATACATAATACGCAATCACATGCTCCCCCGCCCATTTTTCCCAGAAAAAGTACCTAGAATTTCAAAATGATGATCACAGAGCCTTCTCAGAAAAGCCTTTGGGCTTTCATTTTGTTACTTCAGTCAGGCGGATCTAGGGGTTCCGGCCGCCTCCCCACCTCCATTCCACTAATGACCTAACTTGAGAGGTGGAGGCAGCCGAGACTGGAACGGAATGGAATGGGCGCACCCCTGGGAACATTTTAACCTAAAACAGTTTCCTACTTGGGCGGACTGGCCAGCGACACGCAACCGGATCACTGCGCTGTCTCCTTCTGCATTACTCAGAATTAAAGTGGTTGGGAAAGGCATAAATTCTCATTCCTTGCAAATGCGACCCCATAGGGGGGGAACGCAGGGGCGGTCTCTTGGGTACAGGTGCGCCCACAGGAGCCGCCCCAACTTTGCGCCGGGCCAGTCCCTTTCCCAAGGTAGCGCTGGGTCCAGTCGCAGCCGGGTCTCCAGATGCTACCGGACGCACGACTGACAGGCGTGGCCTTGATCTTTCCTTGCGGGGCTCTCGGAGAGCTCGGGCCAGCCAACCCCCATCCCTGGAGCCCCGAGGCCCCGGTCCACGGCGAAGAACTAACTCCACGTCCCGCGCGACTCTCCCTGCCCCAGTACGGCGCCCGGGCTCCGCGCGCGCCCAGAACTTCCGACCCCGGCCCGCAGCGCCCCCGCGCGCCCAGCGCCGCGCACCTACCCGGCTGGCCGCAGTCGCCGTCCGCTGGAGTCGGGGGCGCCCCAGCGCGCAGCCGATCGCCGGGCCCCGCCGCGTCCGCGCATCGTTCGCAGGCCGCGGGCCCCGGGGGGCGCGCGGGCCCGGTCCCCGCCCCGCAGGACGGCGCCGGGTCGCCCTGCGCCGCGAGCTGGCGGACGCGCTCCCAGGAGCCGGAGTCGGCCGCCCGCATGCCGCGTGCGGGGGTGGGGGCGCTGCCGCGGCGGCTCAGGCTCGGACAGCCGGCGCCCGGTCACAGCCCCGGGGGCCGCCGCATCCGGGCGCAGCCGCGCGCGCCGCCGGACCTCGGCTCTCCGTGCGTCCTGGCGCCCGGCCGTCCGCGGCCACTGCACGCGAGGAATCCGCCGCGGAGCCTCTCACGTGGGAGCGACCGGGTCCGCGGCTCCTCCTCCCGCTCCTTCCGGGCAGCGAGCACCGCCCCTTACCGGGCCCCGCCCCCAGGCTCCCAGAGGAGCCGGAGCACCGGCGGAGCATCGGCCACGAGCGGCGCCCCGACACGGTCTTTCTTAGAGCTCAGCAAGGAAGTCGCCCGGAGTCCAGAGTGCCTGCCAGGCCTGAGCTCAAGTTCTGGAAAGTTCTGAGTGTGATGAGGGAGAGGCTGCAGGCCCCTTCCTGGCACGCCACTGAGCAAAGTCTGTCTGCTTTTCAGGTACCACAGGGGCAACCCTAGATCTGGCGGAGAGGGCCAGCAGGGGGCGGAAGGAGCCGGCAGGGAGAGGGTAGCGCCCTGGAACTGTTCCTTACTGCTTTGTGACCTGCCATTCTTTAGGTGTGCACCTGCAACCCCAGGGCATTGTGATCAGGTGGGGGAACCCTGTGACTGTACCTCACTTTCAGAGCCACAGATTCTGTAAAATGAAGCATCAGTAATTCACATGTAGCGGGGGCTACATGCGAACTCCTAGATTCCCAGGGGAGGCGGGGCCCTGGATCAGTAGTGTGTGTGTGTGTGTGTGTGTGTGGGGGGGTTACTAGGCAGCCATGCAGGCAGGACAAGGCACCTTGGAGGTCTGCAGTTCCACACCCCCCGCCCCCGAAGTCAGTGTCCCACTGGCTGGCAGTATCCTGTAAAGTACACTGCAGCTTGGGGGCCCCTTTGATCTGGGAATTACGATGCTCTTTAGAAGGACTAATTATCCCCCTACAGCCCCAGGAGGTAGGTCTGGTTTCTCCTATTCTAGACATGGGGGAGCCAAGACTACACAGCAGGGTGAGAGCCACACACGCTGGGTGAATCCCCAGGGCTGCCTCTTGCAGCATGCACCCCACCCTGCCCAGGGCTCATGTGGGAACCTGGCTCACACCCGTCCAGGCCTGAGCTGTAGGATCTAGTTTGCTGGCACATGGCTCCAAACAAGCTGTGGGAACCGAATGAGTTTCCCCCAAGTCCGAGGGTGGGCGGGAAGCCCCGCCAGCCCACAGCCACAGTGGCCTGGCCACCACCACCATGATCTTCCTGATTTCTGCCCCTTCATCCTCCTCACCTTCCCAATGGCTGGGAACCTGGACCCCCTCTCCCTGCCTGCCTGGGAGCCCTGGGCACCCTCGGTGGAGGGCACACAGGTGTGACAAATGCTGAGGGTGCTCCACAGTGGAAGAAAAAGACCCACGGGTGAAATATCCACGCTGCCTGGAAGGAAACTGACCAGACTTCTGGTGACAGGAGTTGCTGGGAATCCCCAAGTGCTTTTGCCTTTTCTGGGATGAGAGGCAGAAACAAGCAAGAGGGGCCAGCCTGTAGGCTGCCACCACCCTCACCAGAGCCTGGCTCCCAGAGACAGCTGGTCCTGGAGTCTGAGATGCCCTCAGGACCCACTCAGGGACAAAGATGGCTGAGGTGGGCTGTGCGGGGCTGGGTGCTGTCTCTGGGGGGCATTCCTCTGACTCCCTGTCCCTTTGTGTGTTAGACACTTAGGACGACTGCTCAGGTCCACAGACACATTCGTGCCACTTTCTTGACATGCGTAGAACTCTTGCTTGGCCTTTTACCTCCCCACTCTTGGTGGACACATGTCTTTCCCCTAAACTCCAGGGAGAGGCAAAAGGCAGCCCATGGAACACTGGTTACTTGGATTCAGTATCCGAGACATTAGGGAATGGTGGTGACTGTGACAAATAAGAAGTTAACCCCAGCAGAGGAGGTGGCAGCTGTCATACACTAGGAACGGGGACCTAGTGTTTCCAGATGTTCAGCTTTGGTTTTCTTTTTGTAGCTGCCAGGAATACAGCTTTTTAATGTGAAATCTCAATTGGGAAGGTTGACAACCCTGTGAACTTTAAGAAGAGAGAAAAGGAAGAAGAGGAGAAGGAAGATCAAAGTGGATGTGTCCAGAATTGTCTGTCCAGCCGTCACTGCCACACTCATCCTTCACCGGCCCCTCTACACCCTCGAAGGAGACCACACACTTTTCCAGCCACGGTTCAGCCATCCACTGGGATCACAGGGCCACGGCCCTGGGGAACTTGCGTTTCTCCTTACTCAGCAAAGTCGGACCCTGATTCTGTGTGTGTGTGTGTTCCCTATACTGCGGATCAGAGTCCCAGGTTCCTTGGTGGCTGCCACTGCTTGTGCTCCCCGCAGGAGTCCAGAGCTGACAGCCCCTTCCTGTGTGGGCAGGTGCCACCCGAAGGTAACCTAGCCGGCTGTCAGAGTCCCAGGTCCAGGTTCTGGGTGTCTGAGCTGTGAAATCACAATGAGTCCCACGCTCAGACCCTCCCGTGCTTGGGCTTCATGCTTTGCTGTCATCGCCTTGAAATTCTTACTAGGCGAGGCGCCTTGTGCTGCACTGGGGCTCTGACACCAGAACACCTGCTGGCGACTGGTGCAGACACCTGGGCTGGGGCTTGGGTCAGTCTGTCCTTCTCCCGGGCACACACACCAGGCTTCTGCAGCAGCAGGAAGAGGGGTTGGGAGGTCGGCAAAGGCAGCAGGAACTGTCCCCCGCCAGCACTTGTAGCAACTCAGTTTCAAGAGCATGGGTTGTAGTGGGAAGTTGGGGTGTGAGTGGGGGACAGAGAAGAATGGGTGTCCAGCAAGAAGTGTCCCCTGACTTTGACCTCAGGCTGACAGGGTGCCACCAAAGAAAACAGTATTGCCCGAGGAAGCAGGGGCAATGAAGTCCCATTCACAGTGGCCCCCTTGTCCCAGGGGAACTTAAATCACAGAAGAAAACCCCAAGGTGTATTTGACTTAAGGAACAAAACCCAGAAACATCGCATTAAGAGATCCTATTCTGTTTGGCAATGGCTGGAAGTTGGATATTTGAGCCCGCTGGAAATGCTCAGGTATTTTCTTCTTGGCTGTGCTTTTAATACTCACAGAAGACTTTTTACTGTGATCTTCCGGCTGTGTGACTGCACCGGCTCCAGACACCTCCAGCTAACACGAGGCAGCAACCTTTGATCCCAGTGAAGGATGCGGGGTTTTCTGGCATGCCTGTGGGCTCCAGGCAAGACTTCTGGGAGTCTGGGGGCCTCACGGCACCCACAGCCCCCCCCTGGTATGTGACCCTAGGGGGGGAAATTTCTGTCTTCAGCCTCAGGTGTTTTCACTGGCAAAAGCAGAGTGAAGGGCTGGCTTGGGGAGTATGAGGGGTGACTCTTCTAGCCCCTCCCATTACTTTTTATACCCTTCCTCTTGGTGGCTGTGTGGATATGTTTTGTGTGTGTGTTGCTAATCCTAAAAGGAAATGTATTGGCTACTCATTGCTGTGTAACAAATTGCTCCAAAATTTAATGCCTGAAAGTGACGAGGACTGATTACTTCATAGTTCTGTGGGGCAGGAATCCAGGTGTGGCCTAGCTCACAGACTCTCACAGGCTGCAAAAAAGATGACCCTGGTGGCTTGTTGTCACCTCAAGGGCTAGCAGGGGACTACTTCCCCCCAGCCCCACCCAGGTGGCAAGAGTCTCTTTCTCCTGGGCATGGGGCTGAGAACCTGTTTCTCTTTAGCTGCTGGATATACTCACATGATGGCAGCTTGTCCCCATGGAGGGATCTGAGAAAGAGCAAGTGACAGTGTGCACAAGACAGAAGCCAATAACTTTGTGCAGCCTCACCTGGGAAGTGACATCTTGTCACCTCTTCCCTGTTCTCTTCATTAGAAGTGTGTTACTAGACAGCAGAAGGCGGGACTCATCTTGGCCATCTTGGAGACTGCCTACCAGGAGGTTGCGGACAGTCTCTGGAGGCAGAGTGACCTAGAGTTGAATCCCACCCCTGACACTCATGGGCAAATGGCTTCACCCAGAAGCCTCAGTGTCTGCATTCTTGGGGTGAAATCACCATAACTCCTGTGGAGTCGAGGTTTCCGTGGGGTGTGCCATAGGGTGAGCACTGTGCTCACCACAGGGTAAAACCTGAAAACCTAGACAGTGGGACGTTGCTGGTGGAGGCTGGTGACAAGCCCACTGCCTCTGAGCCACACAGGCACCCCGTTAGCACTGCAGAGATGTGCAGTCTGCAGTCGGCCGGCACCCAGGGACTCCAGAGTGACTCGGAAGTGCTTTGGCAAGCTCTGGGCTGCCTCTGCCACCAGCAGGGGCAGTGCTGAGCTCCTCACCCTCCCTCGGCCATCACAGGAGGGCTCCCTCTGTCTGGGGCACAGGTGCAGCACGGGAGATTAAAGTGGGATTTTCCCAAACCTGCTTAGTCCTTAGGGGGCAGGATTTTATCCGAGGTCTACTCTGCCATCTGTCCTGGTGAGGCTGAAGACTTTTGTAGGACTGTCACCTCACCCTTTGACAGTCTTCCCAGGGCCCTGAATGAGCTGGCACAGATTCAGATCCCATCCAGGGGATTGTAAGGGGCCCCGCCCTACAGGCAGATGCTTAGTGCAGTTCTTGGGCAAAAGAGAGCAGTAAAAGTGCTTTCAGAGAGCGCGGCTGCCCTGCCTTGTAGACTGGCTAGGGCCAGAAATTAGATCTTTTGCAAATTCGAGGCAGGATCTCACTACTCCCACTCCCGCTTCAGCCCGGCCCAAATTAGATCCTTCCTTATTTCGAGGATACGTCTCACCCTTCTCCTCAATCCTCTGGCGAGTTCACTTCAAGCAAGACATTTCAAGCAGGAAGTTAGAAGGTTTAAGCTTGTTTACAATAAAGACTGACAACAGCGAAATGTTACACCTTCTGATAGCTCACACTGACTGTGTGCCGGGCATGGTTCTAGGAGCTTTCCGCGTTCATTTAGCCCTCCCACAAACCCTGAGAAGCAAGTGCATGGTTATCACCCCATTTTACAGCTGAGGAAACAGAGGTCAGTTCTCCCCCACAGCCACACAGCCAGTGAGCCGAGCGGGACTCTGGTCATGAGGTCTGGCGGCAGGGTCCCTGCCGGCAACCCGGATGCTACCTTTAGTAGCAGGTGACTTATTAAGCATCTCGTCACCCCAGAGCCTGTGCTTTCCAGCCCATGCAAGCCTCCCAGCCACGCTGGCCCCACGTGCTGGACCGGAGCACTGGGGTCGAGGGAGAGTGATGAACTTCTCTGGATGATGTGGCCACTAAGTACAGAGTCAGGAGTTGAGCTCTCAGAAGCAGGATTACTGCTAGGCCGCAGGTAGAAGGGGCAGTTTCCTCCCAAAGCCAGGCCCCAGGGAGCATCTTCAGAGGATACAGGCCCGGGACCAGCCCTCTGCTGCCCCTGGTGGCCACCAGCAGGACTCTAACCAGGGTGCTCCAACCAAGGGTTTTGGGTTTTGGGGTTTTAGCCCAGGGTGGTCTTGACTTGTCATCCTTCTGCCTCAGCCTCCCCTGAGTGCCAAGATTACAAGCATGTGCCTTTATGCTTGGCTGTGGCCTGGGGTTTTGGCTCTGGCACATTAATATAAGATTTAGATCTTGTATGTCCTCTTCCTGGGTGTGACTTCAGGGGCTCAGACCCAGGCTCAGCCAGGTTCCAAGGAAGGATCACAGCTACTCTTGCTGAGCACTTCCTCCTGTGTGCCAGGCACTGCGCTAAGAACTGCTCACTTAAGTGTGGTCATTTACCAGCACTCGGGGCTAAGGCGGGAGGATTGCCGTGAGTTCGAGGCCAGCCTGAGCCACACAGTCAGACCTTGTGTCAATAAAAAGGCCACTTAATTAACCAGTGAACAGAGATAGGATCATTACTATGGAGGATTATCAGAACATTAATAAAGCACTTGGTGCACCGTGGCCTATTTAAAATCTCTAGCACAACTATACAAATACTGCCGCGCTCCTTGCTTTATGGATGAGGAGGCTAAGTACAGAGAGGTTCAGCATGTTGTCCTAGGTCACACAGCTAGCAGAAAGCTGAGCCAGGATTCAAATTCAGGCAGTTCTGGCTCAAGAAACTTCTTAGTGGGGTGTTACAGCGCACACCATACATAGTCCTAGTACCCTGGAGGCTGACTCAGGAGGGTTGCTGCAATTTTGTGGCCAGCCTAGGTTACATGGTAAGCTCCAGGCCAGCTGAACTACATGGCAAAATGCTGTCACAAACAACCAAAACACAAGGGCCTTTAGGGGACACTTGTCTAAACCATGGTACAATGTGTGAGGCCACCAGGACCCAGGGCCTGTCCCAGCACCCCTCAGCACCTCCCTGCTGGCCCAGTCCTGTTCCCCACTTCTCCTCCTGAACTAGGAAGAGCCTGGGTGCCCAGCCTGCCTCTCTCTCGGACTCCCCTCTTCTGTCTACCCGCAGGGACCAGGGAAGTAAAGCGAGTTAACCTTGGGAGAATCATGGTGAGCCCCTGGGTCTGAGGTCTGGAGTTCTACACTTTCCCTGCTACAGTTGCTTTATACATCCAAGAGACGTTGACAGCCAGGCTGCTTTCCTAGGCCTCAGTTTCCCCATTTCTAAACAGAGATAAGACTATGTGGCTGTCTGCCGGGATCACCCTGTGTGGAGTACCTGGCATCTGCCCTGGGCCACTCCTGCCCCCAGTGCTGCAGCTGGGGCCATCAGACCCTGGTGCCTGGGATGCGTGCAGCCCAGCAGGATGCTAAACTGCAAATCATGCTGTACGCACAGGACTCTGAATCTGACTCTCAGGACCTTGGGTGCCTCTTCATGGGGCTGTGGCCTACCTTCCCTCGGGAAAAAGATGCTTGAGACGACCAGGTTAGTGAATGGCTCTGAGACTCTTGCCAGGTGAGCAAGGAGACCTTGTGATGCTGGTCCAGGCTGTCCCTTTAAGATTTAAAGGGCCCATCTCTCCTGGAGCCATAGTAGGAACCGTTTGCTGGAGTGGAGCCAGCATCCGGGCCTTTTATGGGGAAATCTCAGCACAGCTCACAAACAGTAATCAGGCAATGCCCACACTGAGCCAGGGGGTGAGCTCTTCTGAGGCTGAGGAAAGTGGAAGCTCAGAGAGGTTCGGACACTTGGCTGGGGTTGCACAGCCATCCTAGACCCAGAAGAACTGATTCCTTCAGCCCTCGGACTGTGCTTCTCAAAGTGTGTTTCCAACTAGCCACAGGAGCCCCACTCCTGCCAAGTATGAGAAACCCAAGTTCTAGCCCCACCCAGGCTTCCCAGATTCCCAGCTCAGAGGTGGGCGCCTCAGCCGTCCAGGTGGCCAAACTCCCAGGGCCACTGCCCTGCCTGGCGGGAGGGCTCCGGGGCCTCATGTCCTTCTGAGTGGGTGGAACCTGGCAACAGAGCATGACAAGGTCGAACTTCAGTGGCTGTGGCGTCATTGTTACATAAGGTCCCCTCCTCCACCCCATGACTTCCGGCATCCAGAGTCCAGGATCAGGTGGTGCCATACCTGTCCCCACATGCAGGGCTGCTGCTCTGTAACTGCAGCTCTGTGGTGGCCCTGCCTGGCCTTCCAGTGCCTTGGCTCGGCAGCCGGGGTCTCCTTCCTGCTAGCAGTGCACACCGGCCCCTGAAACAGCCATTTAAGAAGATGAGGGGATTCAGTGGCTGCAAAGAAACCCCAGCAACAGGCCTGACTTGGCCCCAGCAGCCCCAGAGTGGGCCAAGCCCAGGGGTCCTCCTGTACCCTGGGCATCTGGAAGGAACCTCAGGCCCAGCCTGTCTTGGGACAGAAGTCTCCAGGGACCCTGGTCCCAGCAGAGCTAATTAGAATTTGTTCTGCATTTCTCCTTCCCCAGAATTGTCCTTTACACATCCCTGGGCCGGTTCCAGGACGCAGCTTTGTTGAACAGATCCGTAGGCAGGGCTGGCATCTTCCCGTCAAGTTTCTCATTTAAACAAACAAGCAAACATGTGTTTTGCTAAATGGAAAAGAAGCTGCCTGCTCTCTGCTTGCAGAGATGTGGGCTTTGAAGTAGGTATGGAGCTGCATGCCTGCAATTCCAACACTCGGGGAGGCTGAGGCAGGAGGAGCCAAAGTTTGAGCCCAGCTTGGGCAACAGCATTTTAGCAAATCACTGTCAAAAAATAAAGAAGGGCCGGGGATGTAGCTCAGTGTGATGTTCCCCAGTACCCCGCCCCCCCAAAAAGTCAACTTCCCAAAACCAAGGGCCCTGTGGGGTGTCTGTATGGGCCTAGGAGTGAAAGATAACTTCCCTGGCTGCTGGCTGGGCTGAGCCCAAGTCCTCCTGGAAATGGAAGGCAGGGGCAGTTTTTTTTATTGATTTTTAAAAATTTTTTGTGGGACTAAA
The DNA here is from genome assembly GCA_004027455.1 of Hydrochoerus hydrochaeris. Classification (NCBI taxonomy): domain Eukaryota; kingdom Metazoa; phylum Chordata; class Mammalia; order Rodentia; family Hydrochaeridae; genus Hydrochoerus; species Hydrochoerus hydrochaeris. The sequence goes on along the minus strand of PVLA01001553.1, from coordinate 115,029 downwards.
ACCAGGGTCTCTGAGCTGCATCCTCAGCCCTTTTTATTTTTATTGTGATACAGGTTCTTGCTAAGTCACTAAACTGAGTTGGGCTGATGCTGTGAACCTCCTGCCTCAGCCTCCTGAATGTGTGAGATTATAGGTGTGGCTACTGTGAGCGGCAGGACGCAGTTTTAAGCACACTCTATGCCCACAGCTTTGGGTTTGCCTTCCTAAAGAGCCTCTGTTCTGGCTTGGGGGTGTGTGTCTGTGTGCTGTCACTGTGCAAACCCATTTTAATGCTGAGTAAACTGAGGATATGAGAGGGGTGCAGAGGTCCCACACTGGTGGCCCCTGAAGCCAACTCTGGCTTGCGAGTGTGTCTCCCATATGTGGCCCACCTGACTGTCTGAGGCACAGGTCTGTGACAGGCAAAGCCGGTGCTAATCTGTTCTTTGCCCCCTTGCCCATGCGGTAGACCAGAAGGAGCACTGGACAAGCAGTCAGCAGGTATGCATTTTGTCCCGTTGCTAGGGTGACCGCGGGCTGGCTGCATGTCCTGTGTGACCTCATTTCCTCATCTGTGTAATTAGGGATCACATTACACAGTTTCCCAGACCCCTCCCCTCTGCTCACCCTCACCAAGGTCCCTGGAGGCAGCACAGCCCCTTGGGAGGTGGCTCAGAGTTTCTGGCCAAGCCAGATAAATGTCTGCCCACTGAGTGTCCCACAGCCCCTCCTGGCAGGGGATCACGTCACTCACCAGAGCTAAGCAAGTATAGGCCTTCAGTGACATGGGGTGGCCCCACCCTCAGGCACTTAATAACCTGACTGCACAGAGCAGGAGTCCCCCAGGGACCAGGCTCCCCAACCCCACTCCGAAAGGCAGAATGCCTGACGGCAGGTGTGGTGGCACATGCTGGTGATGCCAGCACTGGGGGGTCTGAGGCGAAAGGGTCCCCATGAGTTTGAGGCCAACCTGGGCTGCACAGTGAGTTCAAGACCGGCCTGAGCTACATGGTGAGACCCTATATCACAAACCAAAAATCAGTGTGCATGAGCTGGGTGTCCAGCAGCTTGTCCCTTCCCGGGTCAGTCGGGACAAAGATGCCTGCTAGGCACTGGGCAAACTAGTTGGAACTTTGTGTTCTTTCAAATCTGGGGAACAGACAGGATGTGTGCCCAGCCTCCATCCTCTTTCTCTGCAATTGTTTCAGGAACCTGAAGCCCAGAGACGGTAAGCGATTGTCCTAAGTCACAAAGCAAATTGATGCCAAAGCCTCCAGCTGGGTAGGAGGTCTAGACCTCCTTCCTGGGGCATGCCCCATTGTCTTGCCCCTTTGGGAATTTAGACCCCAACACTTTTGGCACTGGGCCTCAGAAGGGGCTTGGGGCGACCCACAGCTGGGTTCAGAGGCTGAGTACAGCGCCCTCCGATCTCCCGGGACCCAGGCTCAGCCACAGAAGAGACTGCAGAGCTGGCAGCTGGCAGACTGCATTGGGCTCACAAGACATATTTTGTTTTTCTCACAGTGTTTTTTTTAACAAATTCACATCAGTTGCCAACCTCTAAGGATCAGGAGATGTTACATAAAAGATTTCTGGCTTCTCTGGAAAACCCCAAAAATCTCAATATGGGACAGAAGCTGGACCACAGTACAGGCCCAGCAACGTCTGGCCATAGCTAGGCACGGGTGCCCCTGCCCTTCCCGCTCCCCACCCACTAGATGCCGCTCCCGGGCATCTGGCCTTGTCCCTGTCCCTGTCCCTGCATGTAGGGTCCCTGCCTGGGGACCCCGGAGCCTCCTTCACTGCCGCCCTGTGCGAGGACCGACTGCCGCCCTGTGCGAGGACCGAGGACCAAGGATCCTCACCGTGGTGTTCCTGCAGGAGGCGCTACTCTAAGTCCTTCTCAGCAAGGGAGCGGTTTTGCACTCTCTCCCTGGGACATTGGGCAATGGAGACTTTGGTCGTCTCCCCGGGGACGTATGCTGCTGGCTTCTAGAGGGTGGGGCTGAACACTTGTTGTGCATGGGCATCCCACAGCGTAGCACTGTCTGGGGTCAAATGCTGGAGCTGAAAAATCTTGGGCTAAATCAAGAGCCCCCAAGAACCAGGAATGGGATCCCAGGGGGGACAGGAAGAGGCCTGGGCACCCACGCCAGGGAAGGTCAGGGCCGGCCCTGCGGATGGAGGACTCTTTGGTGATTGCTCGGGACCTGAGCGCCCACTGGGTAGTGCTCATGAAAACCATAATCTTGTGATAAAGAGTCAGTGGTGAGGACAGCCAATCAGGAGAGCCACAGGGGAGCGACCCACTGGGGCCGAGCCAGGGCCAGGCACTCATTTGTAATATGTCTCTGCTAAGCCCCGACTGCATAAGGAGCTCTGCGTTCCACAAAGTGCAGTTGACGTGGCCCGGGACTTCTGGGGACTCAGCCTGTCCCTGCCTGACCGGAGCCATGGAGCAAGAGAAAGTGACAGCAGCTGGGGCAAGGAAAGGCTGCCGGGGGCTGGCTCTTCTCATCTCAAGTTTTCTAGGCTGATTCTTTCCCAGCCAGATCTTATTTTGCAGGACAGAGGGTAGCAGGGAGGGCAGTGAGGGGCATGGTATTGTGGGAGGGGACCTAGGGCTCCGTGGGAGACAGTGGGCAGAGCCCTGGGATCCTCACCTCTGGAGTGTGGGAGAACGCTCTGTGCCGCCCTTGGAAGAGCCACTTAAGTTCTCGGAGCCTTGCTTTTCCGCCTGCCCTTGGGATTGGCGAGGATTTCCAATCCTTCTCCTTGGGATTGGCGAGGCTAACTCTGGCTTGAGGAGCCCTTACCCCAGCTGCTGGCAATCAGAAATGTTTTAGGATTAGGATTTTTCCCCCCAGACTTTGTGATATCTGCATATACCTAATGAGGTATCTTGGTAACCAAGTCTAAACAGAAATTCGTGTATGCTTCATAGACATCACATGTATACAAGCTAGTTGGTCTGTTTTTTGTATTTTGTTTGTTTGCTAGTACTGGGGATTGAACTCGGGGCCTTCCCAATGAGATATATCCCCAGATCCTTTTTATATTTTTAAAAGATTTTTGAGATAGGCTTTTGCCAAGCGACCAAGTTGCCCAAGCTGGACTTGAACTTGAGATTCTCCTATCTCAACCCCCTGAGAGGGACTTCAAGCCTGTGCCGCCATGTGCCGATCTGTATTTGACATATCACAAGAGGCCAGGTGAAGAGCTTTCTACTTAGGGTGGATGCTGGTGCTCATAATAGCTCAGATTTTAGAGCATTTTTTATTTTGAACTTTCAGGTTAAGGAGGCTCAATCTGCATCCCACACAGAGTTTACCTGTGCCAATCACCAAGTTATGTATGGTGGACTTGGTCATCAGAGAGCCCTATGAAGATGGTGTAGTGCAGGCGTAGATTGCTTGTCTCACAAGTGCAAGGCCCTGGGTTTGATCTTTAGCACTGACAAAAAAAAAAAAAAGCTATGAAAATACTTGTTATTATTATGTGCATGTATGGGAGAGAATACTTGGAGAGGAGTGTAAGAAACTACCTGGAACTTTCCCAAGGACACTGCAAGTGAGTGATGGAATCCACTTCTGGGCCAGACAGCTGGCTCCAGTGTGCCCTTCTCCATTTCTAGCACGAGCTCATATCTTTAAGAATTCAAAATGGAGCTAGGCATGGTGGTGGTCACCTGTAATCTCAGCACTCAGGAGGCTGAGGCAGGAGGATCACCATGACCTTGAGGCCAGCCTGGGCTATACAGTGAGATCCTGTCTCAAAAACCCAACCAACCAACCAACCACACGAACAAACAAATAGACCAAGAAGGGGAATGCTGGATCAAACACTTCCATTGTACCTATATTTCCTCTGGGCACAGGCCCTGGGCTCCAGGCTTTGGGTAGACTCTGGAACTTCAGACAGCCTAGAATTATTCCTTTACTCTCTCCCCTCAAGAATAATCATAGTTCACCTTTCAGAAAAACATGAGATTCCTAATAAAACAACAAAAACCATAATCTTTAATCTTAAAGCTTACTTGCATATTTCAACTGACCATTTGTGATTTGCTACAAAATCCATGTAGTATATTGTGAGATACTGAAAAATATAAGTGTGCTGTTATGGTTTGGATGAGTGTCCCCAGAGGCACTTTTTAAATGTTTTTGTACTGGGGTGACCCTACTGGGAAACGGTGGAGCCATTTAGGAGGAGGAGTCAGGTGCCCGGGGTGTGCCTTTGAAGGGATTGTGGAATCCTGGTCTCTCCCTCTTACTTCCATGATGTGGTGCCCTTACCAGACACCCAAAGCCTTGGGGCATTTGGTTTGGAACTGAACCTTCCAGAACCATGAGCCAAAATAGCTCTTTCCTCCCTATACCTGAATTTCCCCAGGTATTTCATTATGATAAGGCAAAGCTAACACACATGCCCACTTTACACATTTTCACGGTGTGAAGTGACCTCCCCCAGGTCGCCAGCTACATGATGGCTTGAATCTGAGGCTAACTTTTCCTCACTACCCACACGAGCCGTTCTGCCACAGCCAGCCAAGCCAGAGGGAAAAACAACTTCCTAATATCCACTCTTTCATCCTAAGTGACCTTAGCCCGGTCAGCCCATTAAGGGTAGAGAGAGAATAAGAAAAATAAAATAACCTGGTAAAGTGGAGGGCTTTCCCGCCAACAGCAGAACTGTGAGCTGTTCATTGCCAAGTCTACTGTGCAGTGAACAGCACGCTCATTCCTGCCATGTTATTTTTACTGAAATATTTGCACAAAGTGTTTGGCATATATATACCTATATATATATCGATACTGAAGATTGAACCCAGGGCCTTATGCATGCAAGTGAACCACCATTGGGCCTTATCCCTAGCACTTTCTATTTTATTTTGAGACACAGTCCTACAAAGTTTCTTGGCTGGTCTTGAACTTGTGATGTTCCTGCCTCAGCCTCCCAGGTGACTAGGATTACAGGCATGCACCATCACACCCAGCCTCATCGCTCTGCCTGATGCAGTTCAGGAACAGGGAGGTTCTTCTCTAGCACAGGCCACTATGACTTGGTGCCACTTATAGCTTGTGGCAAATCAGAAGGGACTTTTGTGCTCAGAGTGAATTCCTGCCCCACAGAGGGGCAGCAACACATGGAGGAAGAGGCCCTTTTCCCAGCCAGTGGGAGTAACCGTCCGCACCTGGTGGAGAGATCTCTGCCACAGCTGCCAGCCAGGAATCCAGTGTATGGCACCCAGGCCTGTGGCATGCATGATGTCCACAGAGACACCTGTGGACAGGGCAGGGGTCCGGCGCAGGTGGCCTTCTGCTTGGAACTGGGTGGCAAAGCTGCACTGTACTGTAAATCAGCACTGCAGTGTTTATTAAGCACCTACCATGTGCCGCTTTTTGTGTGCGTTTATCTTCTCTGAGCTACAACCCTGATCCTCTGCAGTGGGGCAATTCTTACATCCATTTTATGTACAAAGGTGACTGGAGCGTGTGGGTGGAGGAGAAATTTCCACAACAGGCTACACAGCTTAGAAAGTGGCCAAGCGGCGGTGGGAACTTGCTAACTCAAACTGGGTCTCTAGCTACTTTGCTGTGCTGCCTGACCAGCCAACTAGCTAATCATCCAATTAACCAACCCACTGACCAGACCGTGATCACCCTCGTACACACTGCCAGGCTGCCCCCGGAGCAAGAGGAGACGCAGACAGACCTGGCCCTGGCCCTCTGACCTCTGGGGGCAGTTTCACCAGGGTGGAGCCAAGGCTGCTGCCTCCAGTTGAGACGAGGGATACATGCAAAGGACTCAGGAGAGCGAGGGACAGTTTGGGTTCAATAACTGTTACTTATTCATATGCGAGTAATGAGATTGTGATTTTTTAAATTAAATTTTGTTTCTATGTTAATGTGTTGCAATTGATTTTAAACCGAGGCAGCTCTTCACAATGCCTGTAACCCCGGGATGGTGGAGAGGGTGGTGAGTTTGAGTTGTGTCCAGGGATAGCAGAAAGAGCGGCACAGCCAAAAGATGCCCACGTCATCACCCTCAGAGAGCCCTGTCTTAGCTACAAAGAAGCCACCGCACACAGCCCAGCCTCTGTGCGTGGCCCAGCCTCTGTGTCCACTGGGCCAGTGTACTGGGAGGACCTGAGTCCCGTGAATGTCTCAGGGCAAAGCCTGTCCCCTCCACCCCAGGCAGATGGCAATGGTGTGCTGAGGCCCAGCAGAAGGGCTGGGACAAAAGGAAAATGGACACCGGTGGCTGCTGCCCGACCAGCCCTGGCATCCCCACTCAAAACCTGCCACTTCCTGACCTCTTTCCAGGAGAAGAATTCAGAGCCTGGACTTTACAAGCACAATGATGCTCTCTGCACTTTTTTTCGTTTCCTTGCTTTTCCTATACCTAAGGTCCTCCATGACCAGACAGATCACGGGAGGAAAAAGAAGAGAGGGCAGGAGGAGCACATGAAGGGTTACTTCTAATTTATGTGACTATGGGGACAGTTGCCTTGATTTTCTAAACAGAGAGACAAACACCTGTCTTGGTTATTTTTCTCTAGTTGCTGAGACAAAATACCTGATGCCCAAAATGAAAGAAGGAAAGGTTTATTCAGCTCACTGTTTGTGGAGGTTTTGGTCCATAATCAGCTGGCTCCAAGGCAGGTGGCGTGGCACCAGGGCAATGCTTCAAGACAGCAGCCAGCAAAGGCAGCCAGAGAAAAAGGGACAAAATGACCTTCTTTTCCACCCTTATATTGTACACCGGTCACTCCCTCCCTCCAGGGCAGGTGTAGCACTCATGAAATCCCCTTACACAGGCTGAGGATATTTGCAAGGTAAGAACTCTGGCTCCCTGGTGAGTTCCTTAGTTAAACTTCTAAACTGCTCAAGTAGACACAATGTATCAACCATAGTAACACCCAACACAAGTTAAAGCCCCTGATATCTTCTGCCTGTCCCTATCCTCCATTCCTGGTCAGTGGCCCTGGCAGAGGCCATCCCTCTCTGTGAGCTCCGTTCCAGAAGTTTCACTGTGTTCACGTGGGTTAATGATGCCATTTCCCAAAACGTCTGCGTGGCTGGTAAAAGGACCTGCATTTTTCCAGTTCTAGCTACATATTAGTCTCCCCTCAGAAATAACATAAAGATTAAAACATTGCAGTTCTCAGAACTCAGAATTTCATGGCCTATAAAGACCTACATCCATCAAAGCATGGCCTATGTCCTCGTCTGTGCCCAGTGCCCACGATTCCCACAGCACAAACTGTCACCTCAGGTCTACCAGAGGTTTCAATGCTGCCAGGTCCCTGAACCTCTAGGGGGTCATCATCATCAGAAGGGGGGGTTCCATTGCTGGAGCTGCTTGTGGCACCCAGAGATTTCATGTCCTGTGTGGTGCTACCCCGGTCCCAGTCACTGCCATCTTTCACCTGGACTTTTGCAGAAGTTAATTCCTGGCCTCCTGCACTAGCTTCTTCTCTCCCCAACATCTGGACTTTGCTCCCGCTGCACCGGGTGAGTCCCTTGCCTAGAGCACTCTGCTGACTCCTTATTGCTCTTTCCCTGAATGCGAGGTAAAGGGCACCATCTGTCCCCTGCTGCCTGCCACCCTCAATTGTGTCCTTTTCCACTTCTGACTTCATTCGCCAACCCCCGGTGGCCTACTCGTACTCCTGTGACTAAGCCGAGCCACTTCCAAGAAGGGCCTTGTCACATGCTGTACCTCCTCCTGGGAGGCTCTGTCCCTCTACCATCTGTGCCCAGGTTTCATGGTTTAGGTCTCTGCTAGATGCCAGCTCTCCAGAGGGTCTTTCTAGCCAACTTGGCTGAAGAGCTGTCACTCAGCTGTCTGTTTTCTTTTGTCACGGTACCAGGGTGCTCCTGAGATTGCCTGCTGAACGCTCATTGGCTGTTGTCTTCCAGCACTCAGTACACTTCCTGAGGACAGGGGCCATCTCTGTCTTGTCACCCCTAGCCCTCAGGAGCATGCCTGACACATGGAGTTGGTGTTCAGTGATTTGCTGAGTAAATACATTTGTGGACAGAAAGCCTGTGCAGCCTCTGCAAGTGGGCCTTGTATCCAAGTTTGGGGTCCTGGGGTTCTGGGTGGGGAAACTTTCTGCCCTAGGCCAATCATGGTGGTACCTTCTCCTCCTGTCGACTTCTCATTGCCAGGCAACAGAAGAAGCCAGACAGACTGTATCACTCGCTAGGTGTTATCTGTGGACCAGGTTCACTACCTAAAGTCTTTGAAGGCTCTTAAGCCCATTTTACAGATCCTCTTGTGCCCATTTTATAGATGCTGAAGCAGAGGCATGGACTGGCTTCAGCCATGCACAGCAGCAGACCTGGCTGCAGAACAAGGGCTCTCTCACTCCCCCAAGAGCACGTGAAAAGTCTAGGACTTCTCCCAGAGCTCACAGCAGGGTTCTGGGGTCTGCCAGGCAGGTCACCATGCAGCGCTTATCTCTGAGTTGTAGATGGAACACCGGCTCTGAGTCTTTAAGCTGCTTCATTTTCTTGGTGGCCACAACATCTTTCCAGTCCCCGGGCTGGGATGCTCAAAGATACAGCCAATGGGACGTGCAGTGAGTGGTGAGCCCTGGGACATGCAGGTCACCAGACTGCCTCTGCGGCCATCCTAGACTTCCCGATGAACTTGGCCCAAAGCCCAGGGTCCTGCTTTGTAAACAGCCACAGGGCCGGAGCGGAGGAGGAAGAATGCAGGCACCAAGTCCTGCCTCGGAGGCTGGAGGGAGTGGGCAGGAAGCGGAGGAGGAAGAATGCAGGAAGAAAGTCCTGCCTTGGAGCCTGGTGGGGACAGGCAGGAAGCAGGCCATAGGCCGCGCTTCTGCGGCACTTCGGTGGCAGGGGAAGGCCGAGGTCACCTGCCGCTCAGTAGGCCCTGGCTGAAGCATGGTCACAGGGCAGCATGGGATGACAATGGAGCTTCCGAGGAGGCCTCTTTGTGTCCACGGAGAGAGCTGGGGACCTTATAGAGACCCAGGGGGAGAGGAGGGGCGGGAGGGACAGGAGGAGATTCACATCCAGCCTCATGATTGAGGCTCTCACACTGCGCTTCTCTGTCCAGTTGCTTGAGAAGCTGATCCCGACCACGTGGGTAGAAAGCCAGGTGTGGTGACAATGTCCAGCAGATGCTTAAAGTGTCACAGATGCTCAGTGGATTGTTCCTTCCCCTTTACCTCCATGCTCCACATGTGGAAGAAAGGAACGTGAGCCTGAGCCCTAACCTGCCTTCTCACCTCAAATCTTTGCTCAGAGCCCTGTCCCAAGCCGCAGAGCCTGTCCCAAGCTCACAGTGACCAGCTACATATTCCCAAAACCTGGCCGCTGAGGCTCAGTTCAGCAGCATCTATTACCTCCCAAAATAGCCAGGTCAGAGATGAAAGGAGATGGGGAGATGGCTCTGCAAAGGGCTTCCCAGGGCTTAGAGGGGACACAAGACCAGATGTGACCACAGCCCTAAATCCCCAGGTGCTCTGACCCTCAGCAGGCAGCTTATCTCCCTGGTCCTATTGTGAACCTGACCTAGCACAATGACCAGGACAGCAGTGGCAGAGTCCCCTGAGCCCTTCGTTCAGCCCAGAAGCCCCTTTGACAACTGACCCCAGAAACAGGTGGGAGAGCGGGCTCTCCAAGAACAACAGCAATGAGCCCGGAAAACAGCGATTAACAGCACAGCTGGGTCTAGAACTAGTGTCTCTTGACCTCCAGAGTGGAGTCCCCACTGCCCAAGGCCCAAATCCAAGCACTATCAGGGGAAGGTTCCTGTGCCACCCATGGGAGCAAGGAGCAGTCTGGGAGATGCCATCAGGATGCTGACACACTGGCAATCTTAGGACATTCTGATGGTTCACAGTGTTAGAGGCAGCTGACTTAGTCAGGAATATTATAGGCAGTGAGACAGGGCTGGGTCCTCAGTGGAGCCCGGGCAGGTCACTGGTAACTGTGGGGAGACAGACACCTCCTGCTGTGGGACAGACCTCAAGGCAAAGGATCAAACAAATAAATCCACATCCTAAAGACTGATATTCTAATTAGTTCTCTCTCACCCTGGAGCCACTATCCCATCCTTCTAGGAGAAAGGTCACAGCTCCAAGAATGCCTGCTTCCTATGTGACTGGCTTCCCCATCTGTCCCTAATGTAATCAATTTTACCTGAACTATTGATCTTATTGGCTGACTATAGTTATGTCCCACCTTATGCCCAGCTGCCTTGTGAGTTCCTAGTCTTTCCCCACCCCGAACCGTCTCGCCCTGTGATTTTGCTCTATAAAAGTCCCTAGAAAAGACAGAGTCCTTGGCAACCTGCTCAGGACCCCCTTCTTTCTCTCTTCAGGCAGAAGATTTCTTTCTCTCAATAAATATATTCTACTCTTCACCTCTGTTGTTCCTAAAATTCAGTCTTTGATTTAAGAGAACACGAACTCAGGGACATAGTAGGTTGGGAGTTTTATTCCCCTTTATCGAGGTCTGCCGCCGAGATTGATTCCCCTATAATCAATAGGGACAAGGATATGGGGCCACTACCTGCCATGTAGGAACCTGAGTACAAGTCACTGCCTTCTAGGACTCTCTTGACTCCAAGGGCTGTTCTGAAAGCTGTGTCACAGGGCCAGTGCTTTCCCACCTGTGCCAGGACTGTCCTTGCAGCCTGCGCCTCCCTGCCGGCCTATGTGTGTGTGTATACCCAAGGGTACGTGTGCCTGTGTGCACACGCCTGTGTGTATACCCAGATGAGTGCTCCAGATGTTTCCTGTCAGCTGGAGGTGCAGAATTTTGCTCCTCTTCCCAAATCCCCAAGACTCCTTGCTTCCCTGCATCTTGCTCGGTTATTGATGACATGACATCCAGTTTTCAGTTTCCCAGCCCTAGCCCCAGTGTGCTAACCAGATGTGGGCACCGTATGCTTTGATCTGACCTGGATCCTGCACTGTCTCACTCCAGCTATGGCGATGTTCCTGAGAACAGAATCTCATTCTGCCCTAGTGGGAGGCCTGCAACAAACCTGAGCCTTGTCCTGATTCCTGGCTCCCCCCAGGTGTAGCTGCCACCAGCAGCTCACTGGGTTTGTCCCCTGCTGGCTCGGGGCTGAGCCAAGGTGAGTTTACAGAAGCACTTGTGAAAGTGGGGGCTGAGGATTGACCTTTTCCAACCACAAAGCGGCAGAAGGCTGGGCTGCCCTCAGACACCACAACCAAAACAGCGTCCCGCAGCAGCCTGAGGGCTGCCAGGAAGCCGCATTTTATTTTTATTTTTTTAATTTAAAAAATTTTTTTTGGTACTGGGGATTGAACTCATGACTTTGGGATTGCCAGGCAGGTGCTTATGCTGCTGAGCTAAATCCCCAATTTTAAAGGGATTTGCCAAAGTGTAAAACCAGGTGTCTCTTTTCACTTCACTTTTCCTTCAGAAAGCGATTATTCATAAACCATGCTATTTATACTAACCTGTGCTATGGCTTTGACTAGCTAGTGTTTTGGGGTTCTAGTTGTTAAATGGTATCATCAATAAATATAACCCACATCAAAGGAAAAATATTGGGGTCTTCTCTAATTTTTAAAAGGGTTGGAAGAACAACTCTGAGAACACCAGTTTAAACCGAGGTAAGAATCCCCTTACCGTGGCCAGTCATTGGTTCAGGAAGTCAGGCCTAAACCAATCAGCACATGGTAGTTTGTTGGTGATAGCTATTGGCTGCATCATGATCATGTGACCCCATTTGGACCAATGAGGAGTAGTTTTCTATGGACTGCTTGAGAAAATTTTCCCCATCCCTGGTTTATAAACCTATTTTCCCTTTCTCTGACAGGACTGTGACCACCTATGATGTCCAGAACTGAGCAGCTGTCTGACCTCCAGCCCCGGAATGGAGCTAACACCAAAGAGGGCAGAGCCAAGAGAATCACCAAGAAAGGAGACAAAGTTGTGAATTAAGCCAAACTACATCTTCAAGTGTATGTTTTCTGTGCAGTAGAAACACTTTCTACAGCAGCTGGAGTTGGGCATTTACTGAAGAAGGTGTTTAAATTGCTGCCAGTCATGATGAAACGTCACTGGGTGGAGATGTGGGGTGCAGGGCACTTTTCGATACTCAGGAGGATCGACTCCAGTGATCCTTTTTTGGCCCCATGTCTGTTGCTGGGAATTTGAAGCTGTCCTTTAATCTGTCTGCTACAGCTTGGGCTGTGAAGCCTAATGACAGGGTACCAGTCACAGCATTGATGAAAAACAATGGATTCCGATTCCAGCTAATTTAAGCAGAAAGGGCATGCTTGTTTGACCAGCTCACTTCTCTCCTGTGGAGTGGAAGAGCTGAGCTAGGAGGCTGCAAGACCAGAATTGAGGCCCCCACTCCAGTCTCTCAGCTAGTCCCCCTGGCCAGTCCTCACCATTGGGTGCAGACTCTCTCTCTCTCTTGCCTGCTGCCACCACAGTCTTCAAAAACAGAATCTAAATTTGTATTTCTGGTTTCTTCTTTGGGTCACTGGCTCTCAGGGCTAAGGGTGAGAAACGTGCCCCTGATTGGTGGAACTAGGTCACATGCCCATTCCCCAGTTGCAAGGAAGGATGGGAAAACTGGCAGCTGGCATTTCTGATTTGATTGCAGGAGGCAGGTTCCGCTTGAAAGCAATTAGGGCCTCTGCAAGCATAGGAAAGAGGTTTCTGTGTGTTTGAGCCACCTGAGTGACAGGTGCCTCCTGTAGACAAGCACGCAACACTCTGGAGAGCCACTGAGCCTGGGGAAATCTCCCCAGTGCCAGGAAAAACACATAGCTTTTGGCCAAGACCTAGGCTACCAGTCATACAAAAAATGGGTCTCCTTGGGTCCCTCATCAAGTGCACAGGCAAACTCTCCTCAGAATGACTGAGATCACACATGGACTCAGGAGCTGGGCTGCTCGGGATGCCACACCTGGCCCCATCACTCACAGGTCTGTACCTTGGGCAACAGGTTTAACCTCTCTGGGCCTCACTGTCCTTCCTGTAAAATGGGCTAATGACAGCAGCCCTGTTGTAACAGCCGCTGTACGAACCAGAAGCTCAAATATGCTGAGTGCTTTGTGTTGAACTCATGACCTGTCACTTGTGAAGTCACAGGACAGGGTGCCACCATGGCATCTGTCTGCATGGAAACCACCCACACCTTTCCTGTCCTTTCCATGGGTCACCTCTTCTCTCTCAGTGCACAGAAGTCCTTTCCACCATGATGGAGAGGAAGAGAAGCCTCGTGCCTTCTGGAAAGTTTCACTGACCCCCCCATCATTCATCCATCCATCCATCCATCCATCCATCCATCCATCCATCCATTCATTTCCTCATTCTCATCACCCCCATTCCAACTTCCCACAAGCTCTTTGCACACGAGCTGCCTTAATCTTTTATAAGAAGTCATCTTCTCTCTCATCTGCATGCCTTCTTCCCTGTCCTGGAACATCTTCCCTCCAGATTGTTTCCTGGCCAAATTTTTCTCGCCATCCAAATTGTCAGCCAAAATGTCACCTTCTCTGAGAAGTCCTCCTGACTACCCAGATCAAAACAGACTCCGTTCTTTCCCTTCGGTGGCTTTGATTCTCCTGTCTTAATTGTCTGAGCTGCTCTGATTCCATTCCTGGGACAGAGCAGCGAAGGGGCTGTGGACCAGGCCAGAGGTCACAGAGGGCTTGGAGCAGGGAGGGGACAGAGTTTCTTGCTGTTGGGGGAAAATGCCTGCATCGGCAGCTTCTGCAGAATTTAGCACAGGGTCCCCTTATAATACAAGGGCTGAGAAGACTGGGACCTCCCAGAAAATGAGCACCCCGCTGGGCTACACATTCCTGATGACAGGGTCACGCATAGCCTTGCTTGACTGTCAACTGCTCGCAGAGCCCTGGGAGCAGTGTGAGCCCCAGGGGGAGGGCTGCTGTCGCCTGTGCTGTGTGGGCTGTGGCAGCTGAGACTGTGGGCTGGGTGTGGACCGGTGTTAATGAGAGGGCCTGCTGAGCTGGCAGCTTTGCTCACTAGGCTGCCACAGCTCCAGACTCAGCCAAAGAAAGCAAGTTGCTTATGCTAATCAGGGCAACCTGCGTTTCCTGGCTGGCAGAGTTGCCGGAGCCTGGAGCGTGTGCCCAGCATGCGAGCCATGGCAGAGGAGAGGCAGGGACCATGGTGCAGAAGGCCAGACACAGCCTAGATTCTGGGGCTGCGTGGTGCCCCAGTTTAGGGGCAAACAGGCAGGAATGATGGGAAAGGCCACTAGGAGAGAAAAAGATAGAAGGACACACACACACACACACACACACACACGTGCATACACTGACACACACGCACACAGCCATCTACCCTGGAACGCGAGGAGATGATCAGGGCACCAGCTTTCCAAATGCAGCCTCAAGTGATACTAAACAGTAGGCTGCATGGGGCTCCCAGGGGCCTGGACCCTGTGTCTACGGTGCCTCTTGACTGAGTCAGCCCTGGAGCACAGTGTAGCTGTGGTCTCATGGTTTAGGGGTCCGAGACTGACCAGAGCGGCAAACCTACCCCTCTGGATGCAGGGACAGAGTTGCAAAATGCTGGGTGGCTTTCCCTGTGGCCGATGTGAGGGCACAGGATCTCAGACCTTGGAGAAAGCTGTTTGCAAACTCATGGATTCAGCCCCAGTTCCAGGCACAGGTGCACAGACACACACAGTGCTGTACCTGGTTCAAGAGCTCAACAAGGACTACACCAGCCGTTTAGTGACTGCTCAGTCACATAAGCGCAGGCCAAAGTAGATCCCCTAACTCAGGCCAGGAGGAGATGGGTGAGGGACACCCTGGCTCATGTCTACAGGGCCGATCCTCTGCGGCACGGAGCTCTGCACCCTGGCCATCCCTGACACATCCCATCTTCCCAGAGACCTTAGGCAGGGGGCGACGGCCGTTTCCCCATTTTGGAAGCAGAGGCACGAAACTATGAAGACATCTTCTTGGCCTTGCACCACTGGTCAGGGGTGAAATGGCAAGAGAGGCTACTGAGAAGCGGACAGTGGGGGAAAAGGCGCAGCCAGAGGGGTCTGTCGGTGGGGGCGGGGCGGGGGGTGTCACAGTCTGACTTGTACATTGCTGAAGCTTAGAGGGAGTGGCAGAGCCCTTTCCCCCCCGGGGAGCAGTTAGTGAACCTGCAGCAGGAGGCCATTGTGTTGATGAATTCTCTGTGTCATCAACTATTTAGCACCTCCTTTTGTGGCTGGGGGTGGAGCTGGGCTCCAGCTGCTGCATCAATATTTCAGATGCGTCTCCCTCTCTGTGCACACTGAGAGGCCAGTGGCGCAGCTTCGGAGAGGAGACAGTCCTGAGGCGGGCTGAGGTTGCTACATCCGGGGACTTTTCCAGTGAACTCTTGCAGGCTAAGCACAGGCTCCATCACTTCTGCCTGCTTTGGCTTTTGACCCTTTTTTGGCTTCTGGGCCTCAGGGTCTGAGGTTCAGGGTGGTGCACAGCTCCGGGCACATCGTGGGGAAAAAGTTTTTCCAGGTCTGTACTTTCCCAGGTGCTGCCACCCTGGAGGGAGGAGGGGGAGGGCTGGCTGGGGATCTCCGGGGGGCCTTTCCTCCCACTCTGCCTGGGTGCTCCTGAGGGTTCTGCTTCTCCAGGGCAGCTCCAGCCCCTTCCCTGACTGGACACTGGGTCCTTCTGCCTGTCCTGGGCTGCTCTGGTCAGAGGCCAGCTCTGTTTTTTTTTTTAAATGATCATTTGCTTATTTATAGCTTCTTCCTATAGATTGTGAGCTAATAAGGGAAGGGACCAGTTCCAGTTTATCATTATACCCTGGCATTTAGTACTGAGGCTGGCATGCAGTAGGTGCTCATTAATATTTGTGGAAGGATGCATAATTATTGAGAGGATGATCTGGGGAGCTCCCTTCTTTCTTTCCCTCCCTCCTTTCCTTTCGTCCTTCTATCCAGAAGCTTTATTTTGGTGTGGGTGCTGGGGATATAAGATGAGTCACATGGTTTGGCCGGGCACAGATGGCTGGGCCTGCAGGAAGTCCCCATGGCCCCGGGGTGGAATGATCTGGGCTCACCTGCCCTGCTGAGGCCCCTGAGCTGTGGCTAAGAACCAGACGATGGTGTGGACACAGGAAGTAGTTCTGAAGCCAGCTCTGGAGACACTTCCTGAGGTTTCCATGCAACTCACTAGCACCTTCTCTGCTACTCTGTCTTCTGCAGACCCCACAGCAAATCTTGTAGGGTGGGTTTCTGGGGAGAGAGGTTTTGAGGAGGAAACTAGCTTGGGATTACAGGCTATCAAATGATGCAGGCCTTGGGGGTGGGGATTGGAGGCCTCTGAAAGACAGATGTCTCTCTTCCCAGAAAGACAGTTTGGGAGGCCATTTGGGCACCCACCAGCCTGGCCTGTGGAGCTGACCTGAGGCGAGCCCCAGGCAGGGACTGAACCCTCTGTTGCCGGGAGTGTTTCCTCCCTGGAGCTCCAGGAGCTTAGTGCTTACAGCAGGTGCTAGGCCAGGCTCCCCAGAGACCCCGGTTCCATTTAGGCCAGCAGCTGCAGCACTGATGGCCGCAAGGGCCCTGCCCCATCTGGCCTGTGCCATTGAGGGTGTTTACTCCTGGGGGTCTGCAAGGGAAATGGAGGCCACAGGCAGGACATGGCCAGGGAGGGCTGAGTGTGTCACAGCCTTCTGACTCCTCACCGCAGCCCCGGGTCACACCAGCAGGCAGAGCCAGGTCTGAGGGTGCCGGGAACCCAACCAGACTCCCATTCCTGGAAGCCCAGCCATGGAAATCACTTTAGAGACTATTTTCCCATAGTAAAAGAAATATCTGCTCGTTGCACAAAATTTAAACAAGTTGGGAAAGGAAAAATAAAACAGCATAAATCACTTATAAATTTTAATTACTCTTACATTTTTTGGTTTTTTCTTTCCTAAGAGAAACATGGAATGACCTGGAATTTTCCAGATATCATATAGCATTAGACAGGCTGTCTTACATTTTTTTAAAAATTAGTAGTATTCCATGGATATTTTCCCATATAAATATACATGACTTTAACCTGGTGGTTTTCAATCTGCACACACATGACAGATGCCAGGGAGTTCAGACGGATTCCCAGGCGCCTTCCTGAGTCCCCTCCCTGTGACCTGCTGTGGGGTCAAAGGTCTCACCCTGGCAAGGCCAAGGTCACTGACTCAGCTCCTTGGGAATGCTGACCCAGCTTAAGCAGAGTCCCTCTATGCTTCTTTTGGAAGGCAGGTAGAAGGAACAAAAGATTTATATTTGGTGGCAGGAATTTTTAAAATGTCAGCTTTTAGCTGGTGACCTGGTTTGGCAGATTCATCTCTTTATTCTACAACCTCTCCTGCAGGACAATGTTCCACACCAGGGGACGAGTGCATGGAAGGCAATTGGGATAGAATCCATCACATTTGCAAGACAGATTTCTCCATCAGGAAAATGGGCTTTGCTTGTAAGCAAAACCTCTTTCCCCAAGGAAGAGACAGAAAGCATTCTGTTCTCAATCTTCCATTAAAGGCGAATTTTCATTGCCTACACCAGCTTGTGTAGTGGTTGACTGATTGTGTCAACTCAAGAAGTTTAGAAGCTTCACTAAGTCTGCTCAGCAATTTTACACCCTGAGGATGGAGAAGATCCGCCCTAGGGTGGCTCTGCACTTGGATGGTGTAAAAGGGAAATGTAGGAAGGTCTGATGGGCGTAGGTTCTTTGAAGATCGGGCGTCCAGTCTTCACCTTCAGCTTGGATGTTGTCTCCTGGCTTCTAGCACAGACTCTTGGCTTCCACCTCAGATCCTTCAGCCCTCTAGCATAGACCAACAGCCCATTGGTCTCCTGATATGGACTTGCACTGAACACTGCCGTGAACTCCAGACCTTGGACTGAATCTTTCGGTTTCTAATGTGCAGATGCCCTCTGCACACTTCCTCATCCAACTCCGTGGTTGACCATTGTAGGCCAATCTTGCAATTTCTTATGCATTCGTGTATCTTCTGTTACATCTATTTCTCTGCTAAAACCCTGACTGATACAGCCTGTTTCCAGAACATTCCAGTGGATCGAGCTGGATTCATTTACCCAAACCCAAACTTGCAGAGCTGGGAAAGGAGATTGGAAGGCAAGTTCTGGATGTCCCCTCAGGGTTCTCATGGCAACCTGCTAGAAACTTCTCCCATTGGGCTCTAATTCTGAAGCTTGGGCTTCTACCTAACTCTTTCTAGCAGGGAGAAGGCACAAAGCTCCAGACAACTCTTACAGAGGCTGACCTATGACTGGAACTTACAAGAAACCTCTTTTCACTGATTTGACTGTGGTGGTTTGAGAGGGGCCACACTTGACCACGTTAAGGAAGAGGCTGAAAAACTTGTCTGGAAAGGACAGGCAGTATGTTATGCTAAGCTTTGCAGGCTGGGTCTTCTGTGTCCCAGCTGCTCTACTCTATCACCGTGGTACTCGGGTAGCCACAGATAGTCCATATATGAGTGGGCATGGCCTTGTCCCAATACGACTTTATGGTCACTGAAATTTGAATTCTGTATACATTTTGCATGCCATGAAATATTATTATTCTTTTAACCACTTAGAAATGTATAAGGTTTTGGTTGCCAGTCTGTATAGAAATAGGTGCTGGGCTGGATGTGGTCAATGAACTGTAGTTTAAAGGACTCTTGTATAAAAGAAACTTGGATTCAAATGAAGGCAGGAGGAAGGGTATATAGGTGGGCAGACATGGCAGAATGAGCACTGTCCCTAAGGGGAAGTTCTGTCCCGGAGGACCATGAGTGTTAACTACATGCTGGACAAGCACCAGGCCTGGAAGCTCTTTTGGTTTAGGGACCCTTTGCAGAGTAGATCCTGAGACATGGATTTGGGTGCAAGTTTATTTGGGAAGTGTGTGTGTGTGTGTGTGTGTGTGTGTGTGTGGGGTGTCAGACGGTGGGTCACTGCTGTCTTGGTAACCAGGGTCAGCCCTCCAGGGAGAAGACAGCCCAGGTTGTCCCCATGAAGGAGTAGACAGCTCAAGTGTTTATTCCCTAGTTCCTGGAGCCTGTGGCCTGAGGTGGCCCTGAGGCATCCACTCTTTGTCACCACTGGGCCTTCTTCAAGCATTGGGCCTAGCATGTGACTCCTCAGGCACAGAGAACATGGAAGCAGCCAGCACGGACCTCAACTGTCTGCAATGATTTTCAGGAGCCTGGTGGGGACGGGGCAGGCACTGACACCATCGGGATCCCGCTCGGTGCGTGGTCCACTAAAGAGCTCGAGGTATTCTCACACCTGCAGACAGGTGACCGCACCGACTCCTCCCAGTGGGCTCTCACTGCCTTTGTGTGCTGGTGCCTCAGCCCTGACCTGCTCCCCTAACCAGCCTGCTCCAGGTTCCCCAACTGTCCCCTGCTGCCTTTGAACACCAGGATTCATCTTCTCCCTTAATGAGCCAGGATCGGAGTGGGACCATACTTCTCTCCACCCATGTGGGAGGCCTTTGGCCTAAGCTACATGCATCTCTTCATGTAAGATGTCCAGGCCCTGGGCCCCTGTGCCTGTAGGTCCCTATTACAGGGGACAGACCCATCTCAGGCTGTGCCCATCTGGGTGCTGGAAGTGGGAAGGACCCTGGCCAAGTTTTTATCTGTCTCCATCATCCCTGACTGTCCTGCCTTGTGCTAATGTCCACTATCAGTCCTCTGTGGTCTTTTCAGCCATCCTGAAGGGGTCCAGAGTGGAGAATTCAAGGGACACCCCCCATGATTACTCCATGGAGCAGATGAGGTTGGCAGAGCCCAAGTCTCAAGGTCAAAAATGATAGAGCTGGGCTTTGAACACAGATCTGTTTTCAAAGTGTGTTCTTTATTTCATAAATACATGCTTATGTCATATTTGATATATGTGTATATATATATATATATATATCCTCCTTATATATCCCTCCATATGTAATATGTATAGTATACACGTAAGTTATAAAACATAATCATAACATAGACACCCATAACCCAACATAACCAAACATCTCATGACTTTGCTATTCCACTAAGTTAATACGTCATGCTTTCTAAACTTTCCAGTTTGTTTGCTTGTCAGTTTTTACAATTATAAACTGCAAGCCCACTGTGCTTGTCTCTGTTTGTGCTGCCATCAGAATCTCTGAGGTTGTGAAATTTCCAAAGAGCAGACTTTTATTTCTCAGCATTGTGGCCTCTGGGAAGTTCAAGGTCAAAATTCCCACATCAAATACAACCTGAGCGTCTGGTTGTCACTGTGCCTCATGGGACTGGAGGCAGAAAGAAGGTCAGAGAGAACCCGTCCCTCCAGCAGAGTCCTCAGCCTTGCAGGGGTAGCCACTGCCATCCACAAGGGAGGAGCCTCTCCTCGGATGCCCACTGTCACCATATGGCAGCACCTGCATTTTGGAGGGGACACATGCAGACCACAGCAGAGGCAGACATGCTTATCACCCCACCTTGGGGGAGGACTATATTTCTCCCACCAATGGCAGGTTTAGTGTGGGACTTTTTCTGGTCAATGAAATGAGAAGGACATTAAGGATTGGGTGGGTGTCATCCTTGAGGAGAAGCTTCTGGAATCAGCCTATGATTCACCTGATCTCTTTCCCCTAACAACATCCCAGACAGAAGCTGCCTGCTCATCAGTTTGGGTCCTGGGTGAAGATGACACAGAGCAGAGCCACCACCGAGCTGCACAGGATATGTGACACGAGTGACAATATGTCTTCCTTATTGAAAGCTATGCAGACTTTGGGGTCATTTGTTACTGCAGCATCGCGGATCCCATCCTAACTGATACTTCGTGTTCTTTTCGCCACAGGACAGTGGCTTCCGGAGCAGGCATCAGCAGCAGTGGCTATTTTCCTGGGAGACTAAATCAGCAATGCAGAAGGCCACAATTGACAGGTTACATCAGGCTAGAATCGCCCCTTCCTGTGCAGGCATAGAGGGTGACTCATGGAACAGCTAGAAAGCGCTTTGAAGATAATAAGCATCTAGGGGGTGGTGCGGCACCTCCCGTCTGACTTCTGGGGTCCCTCATTCCCATTCTCCTTCCCGTGGGTCTCTGCAATTACTTCCACACACCGGGTCCAGGAGGGCGAGGGTCAGCGACCTCCAGGTGGGGACGCAGGGCCGGGCTCGCCAGCAGGCATGGGAGGCGGCAGGAGCCCCAGGGAGAGACTCGGCTGGCCTGGCCGGGGTGGGAGGCTGCAGGGTGAGGCAGAGGCTGGTGTGCGGGTCTGTGAGTGCTCTGTGGTGATGCTCGCTGGGCCGGAGGGTGACAGCAGTGTGCCTGCCCGGTGAGTTAGGGCGAATGTGCCACACTGTGCATCCCCGTCCTGAGCGTCCTCCAGTGAGGCCGGCAGAGGGAGGCTCTCTGGGTGCCGCTGTCACCCGTGGCAGCTTTCGTTTCCTTTTGGTTTTTACTCATGGCCACTGCCAGTGAGGACACCTGTCCATACAGAGGAGAGGCTCTCAGATGCACGGGAGCACAGTGCGCTGGACGGGGAGAGGGGGTCGGGAGAAGTTAATCCATCCCGGGCATAATGAGCATCTCCGGGACAGAGAATGAAGGGAGGAAACAACATATTTCATGCTAATTAGACCGGAAAGCTCATTAGTGGGAGTAGAGAAGAAAAGGGATCAAGTAGCCGCACCCTGAAAAATGCCTCCTTTGGGTTTCTGGGGAGGCTGACAGCTTAAGAAATACCATGGACCAGGGGTCGGCAAACTGGGGTTCCTCATACTAACCTCAAGGTGGGGAAATGTGTGTGGGGAGGGGTGGTGTTTTCCAAGAATTAAAAAAAAAAGGCCCAATGGAAATCAGTATTATTTACTTCTGATAAATACTCCTGCTGTGCACAGATAGACAAAGGAGAAATGTCAAGTTTCTTTGTTTGGGGCTGGAATTTTACCAGTGCAGAGGGAATATTCACCAGCTGGCATATACTGATCAGAGGCCTCCTGGGGGGCTGGTGGCATTGCGGGGATTTCTGGGATTTCAGTATTTGCCCCAGTGCATTTAGGCCCCTGGAATTCTTTGGGGGACGCTGACCCCACTACACAGCCCTGTACAGGGGGAAGAGAATGTACCATTATCTAGACACAGTAGAAGCAAAATCTTCCTTAACCATGGGGTTTGTGAAAGGTAAAATAGTGAAACAAAAGGCCTTTGGTAATTAAGGAGGGAGCGGAAATGGGGACAGAGAGGAGCAAATGAGGACACGCATTTACTGATCACCTACTAGTATCACGCACTATGTTGAGTGCAGTAAATAATCACAAGTTGCACGACCACATTTGGGGGCTGTGGCAGTGCCGGTGCGGCTGTGGCGGCTCGTTAGCAGTGTTTAAAAGCACCTCGCATGAAGCAGACACTTCTCTAACGCTGGGGATACCTGAGTGAACAACATGAAGACCCCGTCCCCATGAATATATGCACTCACGGAAGTCCGTCTGGGTTTTTTGCTTTTTGTATCTGACGTTTTGAGACAGTGTCTCACTGTGCAGTTCGGACGGGTCTTGAATTTGTGGCAAACCTCCTGCCTTAGCTCCCCGTGAGTTAGGGTGACAGGCGTGCATCCCCACACCCAGCTACACGTATGTACGTTTAAGTATAAATACACATATACACGTTACCTGGCCCCGACCGCACAGCTCTGAGAAACTGTTGGTGCCTGTGTGCCTGCATGTGCGTTTTGGATGTGGATGGGTGGCAGGAGGATGGCAAGGGGTGCTGGGTTTTGAAGGGGACTCTTGAGCACCTTTGAGGGCAAAAGGCTGAGCCCTGAGCCCAGAGCAATGAAGAAAAAACAAAGTTTATGACCTCTGGTGCAGCAGGCAGGCAGTGAGCAAACAGCTGAATGCGTAAATACAGGACTGCTGTTTGATCGAGCTTGTGAATAAGAGTGCGGTGGCAGACTCTAGGGGGCCCTTGGAGCTTCCCAGCGTGGGAGGGAGTGGAGAGGGTGGGTGCAGTGGGTAGTGGATGGGAAGGGCTCTCTTTCCCCAGGCCGGTCACCTGCTTCATGCCAGTGAGGGAGCTGTGATTATACCCTCATTTCCAGGTTAACGAAGGAGAACTTGGAGGCAATGTTATTTTTGTTGATTCTTGACTTCTTGTTCAAATGTTTTTCGGAGAGGACTCCCCTAGCAGTCAGATACCCGTGGGTAATACCGCCCTCCCAGGCATTTGCTGTGGACAGGAGCGTCCTCCTTCGCTGGGCTGCTCCCTCAGTGAGCACTGCTTTATGTT
Organism: Hydrochoerus hydrochaeris; assembly: GCA_004027455.1. NCBI lineage: Eukaryota > Metazoa > Chordata > Mammalia > Rodentia > Hydrochaeridae > Hydrochoerus > Hydrochoerus hydrochaeris. The sequence goes on along the minus strand of PVLA01001553.1, from coordinate 91,770 downwards.
GCGTGCTAAATGATGGGTGCTCCGTTTCGGCCGGCTGCTGAGGTCCGCACTCCCTGCCTTGTGGTGAACCTCTTCTGGGACTTTGCTCCTGCTGAGAAACGGATTTCTCCTGTGACAGCTCTCAGATAGCAGCACTTTCTGCTCAGCTCTAAACCACTCTTTAAGGTAAGATGAGAAGATGGGCTCGCACTTGGCTATTTACCAGGTGGCCTCCAAACATGGCTCTCATCTGGCTAGAACCGGCTAGAAATGCAGAACCTGGGGTTCCCCTCCAGGGCTACTGACTCAGGAACCTTGTGCATTTTCTCTGCAAGTTCCCCAGGTGACTGTCATGTGCAATAAGTTCAAGAAGCTGCGCTCCAAAAGACCTTCAAAAACGCACCCGACCTGTGACAAAAGCCCTCCCTTGGTCTAGAGACCTGGACAGTATACACGTACAAACCAAAGCCATTTAGCCCAAACTTGTGTTTTGAACAATAGTATGAAATGCTAGTTTTAGTCTTTAATTCAGTGGCACAGAAGGAAGTGCGGTTTTTGTCATGTTGTTTGAGTTTCCCTGTTCACAGGCAGGAAGACCCTGAGTAGAGGATACAGCGCTGTTACTCTCTGAACTGGGGATGAAATTGTCCCTCTCAGGGATTTTGTGGGACATAAAGCACCCTGCGCCCTATTCCTTTGTGATGCCTCCCTCCTCTGTAAAACAGTTTGGGCTTGGGGAAACCCAAAGGAAAATAGAGGCTCCCTAATCCTAAACAGGATTAGTAAGGGCAGACAGATGTTTAACTAACGACTTAGGAAAAGCACGGGATTTCCAAAAAGGCGGTGTGCAGAGGGCTGCAGTGCTAATTTCGGAATTAGGGTTCAGAGTTCAAGCAAGCCCCCAGCAGTCTCTGTTGGGAAAGAATTTTCTGATTCTTAATTAGAAGTTCTTATCTAGTACGTGTGTGTGCGTGCCTGTGTGTGCATATGCATGTGTGCATGTGTGCATGTGTGTGTGCGTGCGTGCGTGTGGCTGGCTTCAGTGGAGAAAGAATGGGAGGAATTCTTGAAATTGTATCCTGCCTCGTGGGCATGTGCGTTCTCTAAGGGGCTGTGCCTGATTCTCCAGGGTGGGTAAGGGGATGTGCGAGTGAGATGGGGAGGAATCTGCAAAGGTCGCTCTGGCTGTGCCCAGGGTCTCACTTGTGAAAAGGACACAGGGTTGGAGATGTCCCAGTGCTTTGCTGGGGGTAGGGAATATCGCTTGCTGAGAACTCTGCCCCTCAGCCACAGGGTTCCAGAACTGTTCCTGGCGTTGCCCACGAGCGCCTAAGGAGCCACTCCACAGAGTGATGTCTGCGTTTGAATTCCAGTTTCCCGATTACCCCCCAAACCTCTGAGGCATCTCCTTTTTTCTGTGCCCTGTGCCTTGGTTTTCTCCTCTGAGGGGACAATGGCAGCCTATATCTATGTGGCCCACATGAGAGAGTCTGTGTGACAGGCTTAGACCAAGTGCCAGCAGGTTTGTAGGTGCTCAATAAATGCCACTTAACTCTGTAAAATGTTCTAGGATGCTTTTATTTTTGCAGCCATTAGAACCTGCCTGAGGCACAGGGTGAAGAGGCAGGATCCAAGGCACTGAATTCAGGGGTGCTTTATCATTACCCAGGTCCCTAGGAATAGGTACTTTGCTTTCTATGAGCTATGGTCTGGACTGAAGAAATGTTAGCAGCCCTCACTTGTCAAAGCCAAAGGTGTGCCTCACCCCAAGCAAGGTGGTTTTCATGCATGACTTCACATCCTGACATCACCCAAATGGATCAGTCAGGCCCCGTATAGAGGAAGAAGTCCAGGCTAAGGGAGATTTCCGGTTTGCCTCCAGTGAGAAGCTAGAAGAGGAGGCTTGCTGCAAGTCGGGCTGTCTGAACCTGAGATCACTGCACACCAAGCCACCCTGCAGAATCTCCAATGTGTGTTTCTTTTGTTTCCTTAGTGGAATTTAAAGTTTGTGGGTATGCTTTAGCCCAGATCACTTTAAGTGGCTTTCAGAGTGACAGTAACATTCAAGGTTCAGCGTAGATTCAACAGGTATTTACACTGCACCAGCTCCACAGGCCAAGCAGAGGAGACCCCAAGAGCCACACTAGAGGGGCAGGGCAGACCTCACCCTGGAGGAGTTTAGAGTCTGGAAGGGGAAGCGGAAGTCACTGCCATCACCACCTGCAGCGGCTGTATTTGCAAACCCAGATCTCATCGGAACAACCACACACCAAAGATGCTATGATTGTCCTCGGTGTAATGAAGAAACAAGTTCACAGTTAGCAGGTAAAAGATGAAGGGACTCATGGGAGAACTGCATTCCCGGTGGTCGGGCTTCAGGGCCTGTACCTAGAACAGCACGAAATGCCCTGAAATAATTACAGACAAGGAAATGCCAGCATCTAAAGGCAGGTACCCGCACTGGTTTGTTCCTTAGGGCTGCATGCACCCGGCACTCTATAAACACCTGTGGGATGCAGAAATAAATGGGAGACCAAGGCCAGACGGCAGCTAGTGGCAGGTATTGGTGGCAGAAAACTGGCTTCCTGCCCTGTAGTTCTGACTTCCTTCAGGGCCTTTCAGAGCTTTGAAAAGAGGTTCTGCCTCTCTGGACTGGCATTTCACATGGATGGTACTGGCTACTGCCTCCTTCACGTGTATCATTTTTGACGAGTAAGTGATTTGCTGCAGTGTTATCTGATGAGTCACTTTGCTGGCTTTTCTGGAACCATGGGAAACACCCTGTTTATCACAGGATGTGCAGCCTAACCTAACTGAGAGGGTGGATCATGTGTAATCTGGAATACAGTGTTGCTGGCTACTGGAAAAGAGCACTTAGGCAGAGGGTGTCATAATCACGTGCTCCCAGGATTAACTCCATTCTCCATACTCCAGAGAGGCCCCAGGAGCATGGGGCATGCTGCGCTGTAAGTTTTCATTTTTGAGGTGCCATGGTCTCACCCATGCGAGGCAAACTCTCTGTCACTGAGCTACACCCCCAGCCCTGTAATTCTGTTTTACATCATTGTTTTTCCTGAACTAACTAATATGTACTCTAGGAAAAGGGTTCGTCTTACTGTTGTCTCAATCCAAAGCATCAGTCTGGAGCTCAGCATAAATATCATCCATCCCCTTGCATTTGGGCAGTTTTGTGACTGCTCTGACCTGTAGAGGACAGATGATTTCATGTGACTTTCAAGATTAGGTCACAAAGGACCTGCAGTTTCTGGTTGGGTCTGTGGGAAAGCTCCCTCTTACAACCTGGCTTTCATGTCCCATAGAGAAATCATATTTCAGTGTTCAACTGGTGGTTTCAGCTGACTCAAAGCCGGAGTCAACCAGCCCACTTTAGATGAAGGAAGTCACCACCTTGGAAGTGAGCCCTCCTGTCTAGCAGAGCCAGCTCTTGGCTAGGTTGTGCCCTCCCAGCTGAGATCTCATACACTATGGAACAGAAACAAGCTATTCCAGCCCTGTCCAATTCCTTGGCCCACACAATTCACAGCATATTAAAATTCTTAGTGTTTTACGCACTAAGTTTGGGATGGTTTGCCATGCAGTCATGGTAACCGGAACAACTCTGGAGCCAGACTGCCTAAGTTCAACTCCCAGCTCCCCTAATGACTGCAAATGTCTTCCAGGATGAGCCACTTTAGCCTTTGTGTCTACAAAATAGGTATCTACAAGGCTCTTCTTCCTAGGGCAGTAGTGAGCCCTAGATGAGATAATGTACATTAAGCGTTTCTCGTGCAGTGTCCATCATGGTTGCCATGATGGCTGTGATGACCATGAGCTTAAGATGTAGTGGGCCATCTCCCTGCTCCCTAAATCAGCCATGCTTGTCAGAGCCTCATCCTAGGACCAGCTCAGATCCTCATCTGTCATGTAGTTACCTGTGGTAGTCAAGGATCTGAGAAGCCCACTTGTAATTTTTGGGATGAGACTTAATCTTTGAGAGCCTCCTTCTCTTCACTCATACTAAGGCGTTGGTAACACCTCCCTCATGAAGGTGTGAGGGTTAATAGTGCACGCAATGTACCTACTCCCCTAACTGTCTTAGTCATGTTTAGCCTGTGGGGAGTGTCTACCTATGTGCATGGCCACACACATCAAACTGCATCTTCAACCTTCAAATTCTGGACTCTGGTTGACCTCTACTAGGGCTTGTTCCTTGAGCCCAGTTCTGTGGGATGGACTTTTCAAAGAGAGGCTTTAAATCAACCTGAACCAGGGAGTTCCCCTCCTCAGTGATCTTGCCTGTAAGATCTAGGCTGTCTCTGCTCTGAAGTCCCGGTAAAGGAGGTCTCATGCCGACGGACTGTGAGAGCGACAGACCACACAAGCTGTTTGGCTCTGGATGGCTGGCAAAGTGATATTAATAAAGCTGATAACGTTTGAGAATTATTTAGCCCTGTATGTAACAGTGAGCAGTTGACAAAACATTGGACCTGGTAATCTCATCTGACTTCTCGATCCTCATAAATAACCATTGATAATAAAACTAGAGTATCTAGTCCATATTGAATATTTAAGTGTTTTATATTTACCAATTCATTTAATTCCAACATCAATCTCATGAAAATCAGGTATTCTCCGTTATACCATTTAGACCATCAGGCTTTATATGAATGAGGAAACTGAGGCTCAGAGAAGCAGGTGACCAGCACGAGGTCAACACCAGGTATGGACTTAGCTAGGATTTGATCAGAAACCTTTTTGATTACAGGATTCAAATGTCAAAAGTGCCCCAGTACCACCTCATGGACCTTCCTGCAGCCCCACCCAAAGGGATGTAAAGACAGAGGGGAAACCTGCTATTTTCTTCACAGAATCAAACCACAAGAAGATCGGCTTTCAAGAAAACCAGGACGCATCGCCTCAGAAACATGAAGCCAGAGCTCGGAGACCACTGGGGGAATTGAGGCCAGTGCAGGCCCCAGGAACCAGGTCAATATCAACCCTGAATTGACTTATAAGTTCATGAATATCCAATGGACTCTCCCATCCTCTCTCCAGAGCAACTGGGGAAACATGGCGGCCTACAGGAAGCCAGCAGGGGCGGGCGCTGCCCAGGCCTGTGTCTGACACAGGGCCTCCATATCCTTGCCCCTTCTGTCCAAGCCCGCTGGGTAGGACTTGGCTGGCTGTCACTGTAACATCTGGAGCCCAGGGAACCCTGCTTTGCAGAACCCACTGACTATCCATCACCTGAGCCAAGCCATTCACTTGACAGGTGGGGAAACTGAGGCCCAGGAGAGGGGAGCCCCAGAGGAATTCCCCCTGTGCAATGATTCTCCAGTGCATATGAGAACAAAATGTCCCTTAATACCTAGTGCATAGAGGCCAGGGGAGTTCTGAATCCCCTACACGGCTGGTGACAGCTCCCCACCACAAGGCACGATCTGGCTTCTAGTGGCGACAGTGCTGAGTGTGAGTTCTCTGTGCCTGATCTAGGGCAGGAGGACATAAATGGTCTTTAGGCATCAGGCAGTTGAGGGCACAATTCATCAACAATTATCATCCAATTTTAGAGGGAAGAAAGTTGAAATGGACAGAAGAAATGATTTGTCCTGGGTCACACAGCCAATTTGTGCCACAGCTGGAATGTGAAACCACATCTGTAGCTTGTTAGGCTGACTTTAAAGGCAGGCTTCTTGTCCACTTGTACTAGAAACTCAGCCCTCCCGTCCACCCTGTGTGTGGTTTGTTTAATGCTTATCTCTGCCAGCCTGCTGGGGTCTCCAGCATCAAGACACCTGGACCTAGCACTGACCCAGTGCATAGGACACATGAAAATACTTGAGGAATTAATTCAAGTATTTGCAAGATGTGCACAATAACTGTGAATATCAGATAACAACAACCTTCATTGGTTATTTCTGAACTGCTCAGGGGTGTTCTAAGCAGATTACAAGTGTTGACTCATTGGGACCCAAAAGCTTCATGCCGTAGGTGCTGTTCTTACGCACACATCATGGGTGAGAAGCTGGGAGGACAGAGAAGAGAAATAACCTCGTCTTGGCTGACTGAGTAACAGGAGCTGGGATTTGATCTCAGGTTGTCCTGGCGATCTTGAACCTTTGCCAGGATCGTGACTCATGGTGAATCCATGCTGGGTAACTTGCCTCACCTTCCACTTTGGGGGACCCTCCCCTTCCCCATCTCCTGGGCAGGGCTGCGCAGAGCCAATTCATGAGCTCACCCCTTCCACTCAGGAACTGGCCCATGACACAAATCTCTCTCGTACACTTTCCCTCTGGCAGTAGAGTTGGGATCCAGACAGACACATGGCCAGAGATCAACCAGAGCACTCCCTGAGACTTTTTCTGGAGCCTCTGGGAAACATGCTCTCTGTTCCTTGGAGGTTCTTCATACAGGATGACACGTGGAGCATGGAGCCATCGGCTGCAGAGAACGAGGTCAGTGTGCAAAGGGCAGAAAGGCACAAGGCTAGTGGTGTGCAGGAGAGTACAGGAGGGTGCAGCCAGATCTGAAGGGTCCATGCCAGTGTTTTAAAAGATTTGAACCAGTGATTACTATGTGCCTATTTGGCTCGAGACAGGTTTGGGTTGAGACTTTCTTACCTGAAACTCAAAGATGTCTGACTAACAGAAGTTGGTCTCAACTTGCCCATAGGCTTATGTGCTTTCTTTAGTTCATCTGAGAACAGTTGACTTTGCAGTGTCCTAAGTGGTTAAAATGGGACGATTCCAAATCTGGACACACCTGTCTATAAAAAGGTCTGGTGGAGAATGGGAACAGCTCAGGTGTGCTAAGTCCCATGTGACAGGCATTGCTTTAAGTGTTTGACGCAGATTGCTCATCAGTCTGCACAAAGACAGTGTTTTGGGATGGCTAGCATCATCACTGCTGCATTTACTAGACAGAGAGACTTAGATAGAAAGGACAAGAAGCATCCCAAGGTCACAGGCTAGCAAGTGGCAGTGCAGGACTTGAACCCATGCAATTTAACTCCAGACTTCTACCAGTTCCCAAGTGAAGGATCACATAACTGTGTCTACTTCCCCTGCAAAGCCCCTCTGGGGGACAGCTGTTGGCCCTGCTTGCGATCTGAAAACCCAAGGTGTGTCTCTCCGAGCAGCTGTTCTGTGCTCTGTTGCCAAAGGCATATTTAATCAGCTGCCTACAGCTCCCGCCCCAGCTCCCCTTGTAAGGCGCTCACTGCAGTCTCTATCGCTAATGTCATACTGGTTGCTGGCTGCATTTGTACATGTAATAAATGCAGGTACCACGAGACAGGAGATTGGACAGGTGACAGCAGAGGCGGAGAGTGCGGAGATCAGATCAGGGACAGTTTGCTGATAATGCTGACAATTCCATAAAGCTGTCTCCTTCTCAGCTCTGCAGCCAACATCGAAGGTGCTCTAATGAGGAGAGGTCTGGACATCTGCTGAGATCACGCCCTGCTCAGAGGGTGTGTCTGGGTTTTCTTCCTCCTCCTCTTCTCAGCCAAGCCACTGCTTTGAATTTCCCCTTTGAAGCTACAGCAGCTCCTTCTTGTGACACTGTCACCATATAGAGCTTCAAGCAATTGGTGAAAACTGAGAACGTTGGTGGGATGATGCATGTCCTTGGGCATCACTGCCCATGTGACAGTCACACTAGGGAAAGCAGAAAGTTCCTGAGGCCACACTTTAGGTAGATCTCAGAATCCCTCTTTCCTGACAAGACGGGCAACAGGCAGAGGTGAAGGGGAGAATATTTGACAACCAGCTGTGGAGAATGAAGGCGGCAGCCCTGATTGGTGGTAGTTACCAGTTTTCATGGTGCAAATACTCTCATCAGCATTTGTGTCAAGCTACCAACCTAAGGCTCGACATTCCTGAAAATCTCACCACGGACCTCAGGAACCTGATCAGCCCACCCTGAGAGGGAAGCCCCCGTCTATGCCTTGTACCCCCTAAAAATCCACTGATTTCCACAATGAGAAGAGGGAGAGTCTGCTTTATTCAAAAGAGACCTTTAAAAAACTTAAAGATAATGCAAGACAGGTAAGACAAGACTTCCAGCTTCCTCCCTTACCCAACAAGTGATAATGGCAACCAACTCAACCCATAAGATAAGTAACAATTTACATAATATTGTTTTCAAACTTCTAAATATATCCGGGACCTTTCCTCATGTGGCTTTTCTGTGGAGGAGGATGACAAGGATGCCGAGGTGGCTTTCCAAATCTGCTCTCCTGAAAGACAGGGAGATTTGGCAAAACAACAGTTTGGCAAATGGAAATGCAAAACTGAATAAATCCAAGATCCCAGAACTAGTTGTTTTTTCCCCTTGTCATTTTCTTCTTTTTTTTGTTCTGAGTCTTTAAAAGAGGGGAAAAAAATCAACTGAGAGTGCTACAGGTCATCAAAAGAAGAATAATCATACCCAAGAGGTCAAGGGTCAGGCTTATACAATGCATGGGTCACACTCACTTTTCTAGGCTGAATCTAAAATGTCAGGAGAAGAAGAAGTAGAGAGGGGGTTGTCTTAGTTACTTTTCTTGTTGCTGGAAAGGAGTAGCCAATGAAGTAAGGAAAACCAGCAGCCACCCCACCCCCACCCCACTTCCCCACCGAAGTGACATGTGTCAAGCGAGAAAGTAAGCAACTGTTCAGTGCTGCTGAGAGATTAAGACGACGCTGAGAAACTGACCATTGGATTTTCCAGTGTCCTTAAATTGTCTCTGAGGAATGGTAGTGTGAATTGTTCACTGGGTCACAGGATGGATGGATGGATGGATGGATGCATGGATAGATAGATAGAAGGTTACCTTGACTACTGTGGCTGTCTGCTACAAGCCTTCACCTGCAACAGCGATTGATAGGTAGCAGACATCTGTAGTCAAAACCCAAAGCTTTCAAGACCAACCCTATTATAGTTTGTGTCTCGTTATCCCCCCAGAGCCTCATGCTTTCTCAGGTGGAGCTTTTTCAGAAGTGTCTGGATCTAGAGTGTGTGATGCTGGGATTGAAGGTGTGTGATTACTAAATCAGTCCACTGATTGGTTTGGTACCACTCTAATCCCAGGAACCTAGATAAAACATAAAAAGGGCAGAAAGCAATTGCTAAGGTCTCTTGCTTGCTCTCACCTGCCTGCTTGCCATGGACTGTTTCCCCTCTGTAAGGACCCTCTGCCATAGGCACCCTGCCTTGGAACCAGCCAAATAAACATTGAAACTTCTACAAACAGTAAGCCAAATAAACCTTTCCTGCTTTAACTTTGAGTGTTTGTGACAAACAGTAACTCCTATTACTCTGGGTCCCTCTTCCCTTCTGCATTCTTCTTGATAGTGCTTAATGTTAATTGATATCAGTTCAGCTATTTGTTTCCTTGTTTATCCACCCACCATCCATCCACTCATCCACCCACCCACCCATCATGCATCCATCCTTTCATCCACCCATCCTACATCCATCCATCCATCCATCCATCCACCCACATCCATCCACCCATCCATCCATCCATCCATCCATTGATCCACCCTCCCACCCACCTACCCATCATCCATCCATCCATCCATCCACCCATCCATCCATCCATCCACCCACCCATCTGTCCATCCATCCACCACCCCCATCCACCCATCTATCCATCCACCCACCCATACACCCATCCATCCACCCATCCATCCACCCATCCATCCATTCATGTATGCAATAATTTTTTATTGGGAGTCTGCACAGGTTCATGGAAGGTATACTATGTTAACCCTTCAGGCATAAAGAAAGATGTCCAGAAATAGGTCCATTTAGAGAGTTTGAGTCCTCCCTGAGGTCAGCACTTACAATAATTAGGAACACATTCCACATTTATCCACACAACACCTGATCTCATCCATGATGCTTTCAATTTAGGTGTGCAATGATGAGTTTTTTATTTTACTTTAAAGTTTACAAAGCAATTTCCCATTCATCATCTCACTGAATACTCCATAATTCCCAGGTATCATAAGGTTACTTCTAGCCAGTGTTGCTATTTAAATTTACAGTCATTAAGATTAAATAAAATTAAAAATTCAGTCTTTCAGTTACACTAGTCATATTTTGAACAGTCAATATACACCATGTCTAGTAGCTGGATAAAAAGTTCTAAAAAGTTCTGTCAGATGGTACTGTTGCATAGCTGTTCTCAGAAGCAGTTCCTATACCCCATCCTGGATGAGAGAGTAATCCCAGAGACACTTCCTGACTAGCGTGACCTTGAAGTCCATGGTGGGCCTGGTGGCTGCAGGCTTAAACCCCAATACAGCTTCTGATTCTGGGCTTCGGGAGTTGAGGTGCTTGTCTGCCAGTGCTCATACCCCCTTCTTCCCACTTTCCCCTGCTTCCATCTCAGCCCTCGGGCCCCAGGTGTACGTGAGCCTGCTCTGATTCCAGGGTTGGGCAGGTGGCAGGTGGCTTGGGTTTTGCATCTCCATGTTACAGACCCATAACCACATAGAGCACACATAAAACCCCAGAACTTTCTCAGCAGTGAACCTTCCTCCCAAGCTTTGCCTGCAGTGGCAGGCCTGAGGTGGGAAGTGGGGAAGGGAGGTGAAGAGGTGGGGCTTCTGCAGGTGATGAGAAAGAACATTCTAGAAGACAGGTGCCTGGGAAGCTCTCCAACCGGGCAGGGAGCCACCTGCATTGTGAGGGGTCTCGAGGCTGAGGAGGGCAGTGGTCACGGGGAGGCAACATGCAGCAGGTGGTGTGGACGTGGGGCTCCTGACTTCCCCATGGACACAGCCAGGCTTGCGCAGGTGTGGCCCTCCCTTTGAGGACCATGTGGGGTGGACAAGAAACAGAGGCCAGGGTGGAAAGCCCAGGCCTCTTTTTCCATTCCCAGATGTCAGCCCAGGGGTGGGACAAGCACTACAGTACAGCCACCCTAGCAAACACCCTGGGTCAGAGCTGGCTCCAGGCTACTTATGGTGCCAAACACAAAGCTTTCATCTCATTAAGTGCCATCTCAGCAGGAAGTCTCTGTCACCCCAATTTACAGATGAAGAAACCGAGGATCAGAAAGGGTAAGCCGCCTGACCGAGGTCATACAGCAAGGTTGTTGCAGAGCTGGGACTTAACCTCCATTCGTTCGTTTTCACTCCAAAGCCTGCATTTCCCAGGTCCCACTCCCAACACATCTGCTCAGTCCCCCCTTCCTGAGGGTCAAAGCCCAGGGGCCATGGGCTCAGCTCCAGATAGACACTGGGATTTTTCCACCAAGAGAGCGCTGGGGAATGACCAGAACCTTCCAGCTTCTGTGAAGTTTCTCCTGCCTCTCTCCCCCCTCCTTGGATACCTTGGGATTAGCACAGCGCAGTGGCGGGGGTGGGTGCCTGGCGGCTGTGGGAAGGAAGCCTAGCCTAGCGCAGGAGACAGGCTCTGCCCAGCAGCCACTCAAGGCACAAGGCTGCTAACAGCCCTGGACTTTTCTAGCAGGCCTGTCCACTAATTAAACCTGCCCCTCGCAGCCACTGCACCATGGAGGGAGCCTCACCTGAAAGCTGTAATTCACCAACACCTAGGTGCACAGAAGCGGGTAATTCAGCATTGCCCATGATTGCCATTTGTGAATACTGATTAGCAGAAAGCAGAGACCCAGGGCTGCGTGCCACCTGCAAGCCCCATCAGCATCCCTCTCTCTCCCTTGGGATGTGGAGGGGAAGACAGGACCAAGCTGGAAACACTTGTGACATCTGCCAGCCTCTGTCCCATTCTTCACTGGAAACGCTGCCATAGGTGAAGACATAAAGATTTCAGAACTCGCCCACAGATATTATACGGTGCCAGCCACGCGCACTAACGACTCACAGAATGACCGGTCTCCGGCGGGCAGCCCGTGATTACAGCGCATGGTGCCGAGCTTGTGTATGGCAGCCCCTGCGTCGAGGTTCCGTGAAAGAGTCTGGCATCTGACCCTGAAATGTGCTCGCATAGGGGAGGTGACAAAAGATCAAGAGCTCACCCTGGGAGTTGAGGGAGAAAGTCAGAGCTCTGAAAGCTTGGGACTGTCCAGAAGACAAGTGGAGATTTAAAGGGACAAACAGGAAGGGTGGCTCAGGCAGGGACTGGTGTCCATGAGGGGCGACTGCGGATGCTCTGGTGCCAAGCTGGGACCAGAACAGCATCCTGCTGCCTGGCTTGAGAAAATGCTGTCCCTGCTATGGGCAGAGCCCAAGGGGCCAGCAGGACCCATGACAGGCAGTCTGGCTTCCTGTCTATCATTTCACAGGTGTCAGTGTCACACCCTTAGTGTGGGGTGGGGGAGCAGAAGAACCTGGGAGGAAACGTTCTGTAGACCAGATGCCCCAGTTTCTGGAATTCCTTGAAGAGTCAAGGCCAGTAGCTGAAGAGCCCCTCAGCCCCCCAAAACTGAACACTGCCCAGGGTTCTGGGTCTATAGGACTCCAGTCAGCCCTGCTGGACAGTGGCGATGGTTAGGATTTCACTGCAGGAAGCACCCGCCTGCAAAGTGGTGAATTTTGGCCTTGGGTCAGGAATCTCGAGTTCAAATCCCAGCTCTGTTTCGCATGGCCTTGGAGGAATCACCTCAGCTCTTTCTGAGCCTCAGTTTCCTCATCTGTGCTACAGACCTCTGAAATAGGGTCTGGCATCCTGTAGGCGCCCAATAGATGCACACTCCTGCCATCCTCGGGGACACAGATGTTAGCAGCACTTGGTAGGCGCAGAGCTGTCATCATTAACCGCACAAACTGCAGCACCTGACACTGGCCGAGCAACAGCTCTGTGCCCTGTCATTTCATCCTCTCAATGTCCTTGTGGGGTGGAAGCTTGTGGTCCCCCCACTTCACAGAGCTCACCTGCTTGGAGCCCAGGACGGGGACAGACAACCCCCTGGACCCAATAGGAACTCTGCCACTCATGCCATGGCTGAAGTGGGTCCCAGGTTCAAACACCCTGGATTCTGAGTGCGGTTTTCATGCTGCTTAGACTGGCCCGGACCTCAGAGTCCCTGGGCAAGCATGGTCGTGGAGGGGCGTGGCAAGTATGAGCCTGCACTTGGGATTGGAGAGAAGGACATTGCAAGGTCAGAAGTCCACTGTGGGGGCGGGGAGTGGCCATCCCTGGTCAGCTTCCTGCATCCATTCCTCCTTTTCTGTCCAAATGCCTGCCACACAGGGACGGTGCCCCATGGAGGCGACGCCATTCACTAGGACCTGCAACTGACTGGTGGTATTGGACACAGAGCCTTTAGTTGAGTGGACCACATGGCCTCTGGAGGTGAAGTCACAGATGAGGGAAGCAGCCTCATCTTCCATGTGGGGTGGTGGCAGAGTTGAGCATAGGTCACAGCATAGCTAGAAGCAGCCAGGAGTGTTGCTCAGCTTAGCTCCCACCAAGTTCCCCCTAAATGTGAGGGAAATTGCTTACTGGGATATGCCAGCGGACCAGCCCTATGTGGGTGCTGCCTTTGCCAGTGGGGTCTGGTGGTGAGGTTGGGTTCAGCCACACAGCTAGGACACAGCATGGCATGTGCTGGAGGGACCTGTAGGGATATGGGTGCCCAACAGGGGTGGCTCTGCCAGTCTGGGAAATCTAATAAGGCATCTTACCTAACCCAGACCTTCAGTAGGGGCTGGGCAGTGGAAGTGGAGATGGCTAGGGAAGAGCTGCTGGGAGAGGGTCAGGCAGCGGGAGCAGCATGTGAATTATGGTTTAGATCTGCAAAGTCCCCCCAAAGTCTCACATGCTTGGAAGGTGATTGTATCATGGGGCCACTGCACACATCAGTGGCTTCACCCACTGGTGAGTTTGGTAGCTGAATGTGCTGCTAGGGGGTGGGCTCTGTTGGAGGTGGTCACTGGGAGTGTCACTGGGAAGGGTATATCTTGCCCCTGGCTTTTCTTGCTCTCTCTCGGCTTCCTGGTTTGAGCACCTTTCCTCAGCTAGCCCCTTCTACCATGCCATTTCTCCCTTGGAGCCAGCTTACCATGGATGGGACCTACTGAAACCATGAGCCAAAATTAAACTCTTCTCTTTTAAATTGCACATGTTGGGTATTTTGTCCCAGGGAACACGGGTATTTTTTCCTATGCTGTGGAAAGGCATGGTATAGAGAGATAGCTTGGTAACTGTGAGAGACTAAAAAAAGTTTCTGAGGGTTGCTATAACCAAGGGCCAAAACCAAGGGTGGCCTGGAGCCATAGAAATGTATTTTCCTACAGTTCTGGAGCCTGGATGTCTAAAGTCAAATACAGGCAGGGCCACACTCCCTCTGAAGGCACTAGGAGAGAATCCTTCGTGGTGTCTTTCAGCTCCTGGGAGTTGGTGACTTGTGGCATTCCTTGACTTGTGGCCACATCCCTCCAATCTACTTCTCTGGGATCACATGACTGTCTCTCTGTGTCTTCACATGGCCCTCCTACAAGGACATCAGACCCTGCATTGTGGCTCATCCTGATCCAGTAGGACCTCAACTTAACTACTTAATATTTACAAAGATCTGAGGTTCCAGGTGGGCATGAATTTGTCCAGGTAGGGGAACACTGTCTAACCCAGAGCAGTAAGTTGTGTGCTGAGCATGGAACAGCGATTCTGGGAGGGACTGGTGCCATTAAAGGGGGGCAGACCCACTACCCATCTTGCTTAGGTGTTCCCTGCCAAGAAGGGTGTCTACTGGTCTCAGTGTCCAGCTTCCATGCAGGGAGAGGCCAGTGCAGAAGCAGATGCCAGAGATGGAGGACGAAGGAAGCCAGCAGGAGGGAGCACAGACCGTGTTTTAAAATACACCAAACCAGGGAGCTCGGCATCCTCGCTAAGCAGATGTGTTGTAGATGCTAGGAAAAGCACAGACGAACTCTGGAAGCCAGGTCCTTATAAGCAATTCTAATTACCGTCTTCATTAGCTACGCCAGTCCCAGGGTGATCTATCTTCACACTGGGAAGGAGCCGCGTCCGCTGGTGTCTGGAAAAGTCTGTTCCTTTGGTGCCTCCAGATGTGCTGTTTGGAGTTGAGAAAGGTGACCGCGACCTTGGGCAAGGGTGAGGGCAGAAGTTCCCCTGGCCTCACTGACTAAGTCCTGGCATCCAATATGGACCAGCCAGCTTCCTGATTCATGTGTGGGTGAAAAGTCTCTCCAAAGAAATAACAAGTGGGGTTTGTGCTTTGACCCCACAGCTGCCATCTTGGGGTGCCTAGCATGGTGTCAGTGAAATCCAGACAGTGGTTTACACTGAGGGTTCACAGGGCAGGGCTGCTTCCAGGTAATGACTCATCTGTACCCGCAATGCCACAACCACACTGCAGGCCGGGCACCCTGCTCAGCCTATTTCACACATGGCAGGAGCGAGGCCCAGGGGGACCGGACAGCCCGAAAGCTGACACATGGCTCCAGGTAATCAAAGCTTAGTGGTGTGCCCCCAAAGCGTAATCCCACATTCACAGGTTAATTGGAAGTGAGTAGATTTAGAGGAGGCCCTGAGGGCAGAGCCCCCAGGATGATGAAAAGGAAGATGCGTGCGGAGGGCCATGCTTGGAACCCCAGCATGCAGGAGGCTGAAGCAGGAGGATGCATCTGAGCCCAGACTGGACAATTTAGCTAGACAGTGTCTCTAAAAATAAAAAGGGTGGGGAACCGAGCTCAGTGTGAAGGCCCTGGGTTCAACCCTCAGTTCTTCAAGGCACAAGAATCAACAGGAGATGGAGGAGAAGGAAGCGGAGGAGGAAAAGGAAGTAACGCCGAGGAGTCTCTGCCATCCTTCATGCCTTGCAGTATTCTAATTAAATTAGCATAAAGTATATGAATTACTGTAACGGGCATTTTGTTACAGTAACAGAACAGCCTAAGACACTTCCTTGGCAAATGCCCATCGGGAACATTGTTGAAATCTCCCCTGGCACTGGTTTCCAGCGGTTCTTTTCCTCAGTGGTGCCCATCCAGGAAGCCTAACCTCCGCCCTGGCAGGAAGAGTTCAGCCTCCAGCTCACTGGTGGGCGGAGCCCCCACTCCATCCAGTGTCCACGACTGGAAGATTCTGCACCAGCTTCCCCGCCCAGTGATTCCCCCTGGGAACCAAGAGCAAGTGAAAGAAAGCAGGAGGGAATCTGGCTTCCTGTCTGCTGGGCCGCTGCTCTCCAGGGCCTGGCTCTTTGGGAATATTTGGGGATCCCAAACAACCCGTATGCCCAGAGGGCTGTATTCCTTCTACTTACTCATGAACTCCTACTCACCCTTCAATGTCTACTTAATTTGACCCTCCCATTCTCCTCCTTGAATTTCACATGAAACTAAGTGTGAAAATTGCATCCCTCAACTGCGTCGTGTCCCTTCCCTTGGGTCCTCAGCACCCCCCGCATGCCTGCACCAAGTGCTACGGTGGAATTTGGCAACGTGGCCATTCACACATCTGCGTCTTTGACCAGTGCGACCTCCAATGTTTGGGTCCATCTCTGATCCTGCAGACGTTGTTCGATGCCAGCTTTTGAAAATTAACAGAAAATTGGAGTCCTGCCTCTCATTGGAGTAAAGGGTGGGTGAGGACTGAGTTGGCTGGGCCCTGTTCACCACTTCTGCTCACAGCTGTCACCTGTTCTCCTGGATGTCTTGTCTAGTCCCCAGCACTGCAGAGCCAGTGTCTCCTGGGGCACAGGGTGCTGCCGCCAAATGGGACCTGCGCACCAGAGGAAAAGTCAGACCCTCTGGATCTATTCTGGGCTGCTTGGGTCCTTGGTGAAAGATGCATGGAACAACCGTGCACACAGCACTGCACTGCAGGCACCTCCCCGTGCGGATACAGAGAGGACCTGGTCCTCAGCGCAGCACTCACTGCTGCTGCTGGGTGTCGCAGTGCTGGATAGGGAGGCAGTGGCCCAGCTGCAGAAGAGCTGACTGCAGCTGTGACCACGCTGGTGGGTTTGTGCTCTGCCCTCAGCGGGAGTGAAAACTTGATGCTGGCGCAGCCGTGTTGAGATGCAGGAAGGTCGCACTCTCCTGTTAGGGTCATCCCTGCTGTCACAGGAGGTGGGCGTGGGGGTCAGTCCCCGCTCACTCTCTCATCTTTCTGCTTCACACTGGGGGATGGTGCCGCTGGGTGCTGCCCCACAACCTTGGACTTCCCAAGCTCCAGAACTGCAAAGAATAAGCCTGTGTGCTCCGTGGACCACCCCATCTCAGGCGTCCTGAGAGTGGCACAGAGTGGAGCATTATTCTTACCCCCCTCTCCATGAAAAGGGACCCACGGGAGCAACAGGATTCCCCGAGACCAAAGCCCAGCTCCGCCCCTGATTCACTTGACTCACTTCCTCCCACCATCTGTACAATGGGTACCACACCATGCTCGTGTCAGTGTCACATGAAGATGAAATGAGCCACCGTTTTCAGCCTGTCATGACTCCCACCGAGGCCTGTGACCGTGCTAGCATAAATAACCCGCCGAGCTGGCCCCACGTCCAGGTTGGCAAAGCCGGGCACATCCTGGAACACACCCGAAGAGCTTGGAGGGTGCTGGTATGCAAAGAGTACAGGACACGTGACAGACCCGACTGTGGTCACTGCTGGCTTCTCACTGACCCGAGGTGTCCCAGTCACTGTGTGTCAACACGGTGGCTCAGATGCTAGGTACACTCGGGATGCTGATTTTAAAGATTAGTTCGAACCGTCTTCACAGCCCGCTGATTTCCGCTGTTGTCAGTAGGGAGCCTCCCTGACATGACTAATCTCTCCGTGTCCCTGGGCAGTGGGCTGGGAAGGAACCACTGGCAAAAATCAATCCAAAGCAATTAACCCCCACCAGGTCTGATTGGAACAGGCGTGGAACTGATTGGGAGCGAGCCGGGGGTGGGAAGCGCTCGTGGTCTGCTCTGTAGCTCCCCAATACAGCTCTTCTCAGGGCCAACACGTTAGTGTGGCACCCCACAAGGCCCCCTTGCATAAGGCCCTCTGCCAACGGGCACCAGAAAGGTTACTCACTTCCTCTTCCGGGTCATGTGAAACTTGGTTCGTAGGTTAAGCCCAGCATTGCTGAGCTGTATTTTAGTGATGATTTCAGGCCCATGCCAGTCTCACTACTGCTAGGGCCTGGGGAAGGCGGACACGCTTACCCCTTCTTCCTTCCTATGCTCTGCATACATTGTCAGTCAGAATTTTCAATCACACATGAACAACAATAGCATGCAGCCTGATTTTAAATAAAGCCATTGACTATTATGACCTGAAAATCCAAGGTTAACTCTGCATCCACACAGAGGTTGGCTGGGGATCTCAAAGGATACTACCAGGTCCTTGCTTCTCTTTCTTGGCATTGTTTAGTTCCCTTCTGTCTGTGTGAGTTCCTATTCAAATGCTCTCTCTCCTCCTGGTGACAATGCGGCTGCCAGCAACACAGGTCGCACATTCTCCCCTGGTCACATTCAGTGCTAAGCATGCATTTCTTGTCTGAGGTTCTGTCACAGTAAACATCACTGTATCTCTATCTCTTCTTGGGTCAAGGGCCCACCTTGAACAAGTCAGTGAATCACAGAGACTGCAATGCTCAGGACTCAAGCTCCATGCCCATCTTAAATGCCCATATTGGCCAAGCCCCTGGAGTGCATCCGACCTGGACTGAGAGATCAAAGGTAGGGTGGGTGGGTGATTCCCTAGAAAAATGTCAGAGTAATGGATGTGAGCAGAGACTATAGCACAGGTCTCCTTAGCATGCGGTGAATGAGGCAATAAACATGGTGGCGGATAGAACCCTACATCAGGATTCCTCACACCTTAAAAATACTGACGGCTCATCCTTCCTCCTGCAGCTGCTGTTATTTATACTGCGCTAGAGCCAGGACTCTCACTTAAGTTTCTCTCCTTCCTTCTTTTCGAGTCATGCACCAGGAACAAATGAAATGAGACAACTGGGCCCTGGCTAGAAAGGTTTGTGTGACCAACCCATCACCAGAGCCAAGTCTGAGGCCTCATCTGTGTGTTCTGGCTCATCCCAAACTTTTACTGTAGGTCTGTCGAGAAAAGCTTTTATATTTCCCATTGCCACCCTTGGTTTTGCTTAGATGCATCCTGACAATGCAACTGAGAAACTCAAGTCACCCTGTACATGCAGTGAGTACAGGGTCCATGGTGTGTGTTTGCACGTGTGTGTGTAAACCGTTTGCACCTAGACAGAACGCCTCCTCTAAGCTTTCAAATGTCTACAGAATGTTTATAAAAGCTAGTGAAATCCTGGGCCCTAAAGAAAATCTCAGCAAAATCCCAGAAAAATGTCTGTAGTCATCCCACGCCTGGTGGCTTGTCTGAAAGAAGAGGACAGGCTTAAGAAGGCTTAGCCTGCAGCATTCACATGGTACTTGGAGATGGGAGAGGGTCTTTTGGCCTGGGAGTAGGGGTCCTGCTCTTGTTTGATGTGGCTCTGAGAATGTCATGCTGTTCTTAACCCAAGCTCTCAGGGCAGCCCTCGCGTGCAGGATTCTGGGCCAGGGATGTGGAGGGCTGGGGGCGGGCTATGTACAAGCTCTTCCCTTGTCTTATTGAGATTAGAGAGTTGGTGGAAGAGGGCTAAGGGGAAATAGTGGGAACAGAAGGAGAAATGTGGGATGCTTTCACATGCAGAGAAGCCTAGAAGGACAAGATAATTCCACCCTTGTACTTCAGCTCAGCACCCCATCCAGGCTGTGGAAGAGGAGAGACACTGGCAGATGCGGGCATATGGCATCAGGCTGTCCTGGAGGCCACGCTAACGCCGGTCAGTGTCGGTGAGTGATGAGCAGAGCAGGGGTCAGATCAGGCTTAAACTGAGTAACAGATGAAGAAAACCAAAGATCAAGAAGACCTACACTTCCCCTCCACTTCTCAGAAAGGATTGGAGCGGGATTTTCAAAACTGTAGACTGTCGTGCAGACGGAGGTTAAGTGCCTGGACTTTAGGGTGGAGGATCACTAGATTGGCACCCCAGCTTTGCCACCTCCCAGCATGTGGCCGTGGGAGAGCCAGTGGGTGTTCGAAGAGCTCCTGCACCTTACAGGCGGATCAGAGCACAGAAAGGTCCCGTGTGCAGCATCGGCACCGAGCCATTGCTAGAGCCAGCCAACTTGTCTCTGGGCATCCTGAGGCCTGTGGCAGAGGGAGGGAGCTGTACGATCCAGCAGCAGTAGCCGAACATGGCACAGAATCCCAGCGCTTACTGCATGGAAGGCTTGAGCAAGTTTACCTCCCAGCTTTTCTCAGGACGCACGCGGTGAGAGGCAGCAGGCAACTTCTATAAAGATGTGGCCCACCAAGTCCCCGGGGAGTTCAGGGGTTACAGCACTAAGGTTGCTCAGTGCAATTCAGAGATGCAAGAATGCAGGTATAGGGAGTTGGGTGTCTTTTGAGCTTTTCCTAAATTTGTACCTTGTAATCTTTTTAACAATGCTGTTCTCCACTGAGTGCGGTTGTGCATGCCTGTAACTCCGGCACATTGGGAGGTGGAGGCAGGAGGATTGAAAGTTTGAGCCCAGTTTGGGCAACTTAGCGAGACCTTGTCTCAAAATTTAAAAACATGAAAAAGGGCTGGGGATATAGCTCAGTGCAAAGGCCCTGGGTTCTTCCCCGCAAAAGTCATGTTTTCTGTCCAATTCTAGCTAATGTTGTCATTAACTAGTTTTTGTTATTTCCAGAAAGATCTGATTTAAGGGAGAAGCAGCAATGAATCAAAAACTTGTACATAGATGTTCATAGCAGTAATCATTACAATAGCCAAAAGGCAGAGGTGACCCAAAAGCCCATTAGCTAATGAAAGAATGAGCAAACGTGCTATTTCCATGCCGTGCACTCAGTTGGCTGAGAGGAAGCACTGACACAAGTGCCAACCCAGGAAGATGTCACAAACCTTCCGTTTTCCCCTTTGTGGTGTCATTCCATTTCCCTTACCCATTTGTAGAGACAGAAGATAGACTCGTGGTTGCCAGGCTGGCAGGGAAGGGGTGCCGGTTAAAGAGTGCGGGGCTTCTTTTTGGGGTAATGAACATGCTATAGACTTGATTGTAGTCATGGTTGCACAAATCCATGAATAGACTTGCAACTGAGTGCTTTGGGTGGGTGACCTGTGTGCTATGTAAATTATGTCTCAGTAAAGCTGTTCCAAGGAGAAAACTATATTCAGGCCACCTTTGCCATCAGCACCCTTAGGAGAAGGCAGGCTGGTCATTCGGACTCTGAATTGAAACAGCTGGCATGGTTTCACCCAGGTGGTGGTGAAAATAGCCTAAGATTTCATGGGTAGACAGTCACCAAATTCTAACGAGCCAGTGGGCACCCTTAAGACGGCAGCTAGAGGCAGCCCCCAAGTCTACAAGGGGTCCACTCCTGCATCATCTTTCATCTGAGTTCTTGGAGCCCTGCAGGCCCAGAGTCAGTGGCCCAGAGGCTTGGGTGTGCCCAAGCCAGTTCCTTACAGGATGTCCTATATGCACATGTGACATGCAGAATCATGGTGATCACCCATCAGCATTTAAAGATGGCCAGACTCATTGTCTCTGCTTGAGGTCTATCACTTTGTCTTAATTTCCTGTTGTGGTTAAACATAACTGTGTCAATCCCGCCATGATATTCCTACCTTGGAGCCAGTTTACCATGGACTGAATCCCCCCAAACTGTGAGCCAATGAACCTCTCCTCTTTAAGTTGTGGGCGTCAGGTATTGTGTCCCAGCAGCAGGAAAGCTGAGTATACATTTCCTAACAACCTCCGAAGTGGCACCATGGCATCCATTTTTACCATAGATCACTGTTTCTAGTGCGAGGTCACACAGCTGGAATCCTGACCCCAGCTCCCAAGATCCTCAGAACCAGTGTCTTCTGGCTTTGGGCATGGCTAGCTCCCTTCTCTCTTCTGACATCTAACCCAAGTCTCTCCTGATGCACTGAAGCCATTTTCTCCTCTTCCAAATGCAAATGGGTGTCATCCTAGAAAATGTGCAAACGGGCATCACACCCAGAAAACCCTGCCCACGGCTGGAGGGTTTTTCAATCATCTCTTCACCGCCTCTGCTTTATGAAGCAACTCCAATTTATTCACCTCCAAAAAAGAAGCATCAGATGATGACAAGAGAGGGAGAAAAACCCTGAGTTCCTGCTGAGATGGGAAACCTCTGTCTGCACCTTACAGCCCCATAAGGGACACACAGGGACAGTTAGGTTATCCCGGAGGAGAGGGCGCAGTGGCTCCTGTCCTTGGCGGTAGAAGCGAAGCCCGTGCAGCACCCATAAAAGGCAGAGATCTTAGAGCCTGAATACACATACGCAGCGAATGCACATGCTCCACACTCACTCCAGAGTGCAGGTGGGGGGTGTTATTTCTGGCCACCATTTCCCCCACTCATCTTCCTCGCCCCAACTCTGCACTCATCATCCTTCCAAGAGCTGCAGCCTCTCTGAACCCCCTCAGGGGTTTATCTGGGTTAGATTTTACAGCTCAGGGCTTGTAGCAACTACTACATAACTTAATCCCAAACCTCAAGGACACAGGTCACGTGATCACCTGCCTACCAGGGCCCAGTGCTGCACCCCAATTGCTAACATGCTCCTCGTGGGTAACAAGATGTCATAAAAGCACCACCACTTTGGGGGCTTACTGAGAAATCAGTCCCTCAACACATGCTTTGAGAAGAGCAAGCAGCCCCTCCTTTGTCTTACAGGAAGGGCCACACTCCTTCTCGACTTCCAGAAAATTCTGTTCTGTTTACACAGGCAAACTAATGGCTTAGTGCAGTGGTGGGGAGACCTCAGGGCAGTTCCAGATTCCAACCCTGCGGTCTGTGTGCCCTGGGCAGGTTCTTTTGGGCTTCAGCATCTCCACCTGTAAAGTAAATCACTCCGCCTTCTTGGGTTATGCATACAGGTTGCTCAGTGCAGGAGAGAGGTCCCTGCCTGCGTGAGGACATTCACCAGGTCTGTGCTCCAAGCTGATGCCAAGGAAAACATAATGCCATCTCATGCCAGTCGTGGGTGCTGGCCTCATAGGCCAGGCTGAGACTGGCACTTGGTCACTTGAGCTCTGCTTGGCTGGGTGGCAAGTGACTCAGAGGAGGAGCAGGAGGAGGAGGAAGAGGAGCGTAGGCTTCTGAGGGTGGACACACATGTACATCAAGGGGCAGAAGGGGGGCAGTATGGAATGTAACCGTGAAAGGCAGCAATTTAACCTTCACGCTGACGCAAATCCATCTAGAACCTTCACTTCTCCACATGGCTGGGGAAGAGAATCCCACCCAAAACAACCTGCAGCAGATAAAAATAACCCCGGCATCCCGGGCAGACAGATACTAAGGCAAGACCAGATGGAAAGGGAGAAATTCTATTCTTACAGTCATAATCAGTTGAGCGGGCTGCAAACAGGCTTCAAACAGCCCCGGTGAGTTCTGCCACCTGCTACCTAGACTTCTGTCGCAGGGCTATATTAAAAAAACAGTCGCCTCCCTGCCGCCCCCCTCCCTGGCTCTCCAGGCATCCTCTGCTGCACCCCTGTGTCCCTCCAGCCGGTCTCCATAGCCAGCCGGGTGAGTTTCAGCCTCCAAATCCATCGGTGCTTCTATTTCTGGAAGTCTGCTTTCTGAGGACACTGGCTGGACCTCAGTAAGCTCAGAGACATCCACATGCAGGCACAGTGTTGCTGGCACCCTCACCTTCTAGGACAGGGACACTTCCCTTCCTCCGAAAGTAGGAACGGTGATAGAAATGCCACAGAGGAACCTCCCACAGGTGCTCCTACAAGAGGCCCGCAGTGTGGCTCCCGGCTGAGGCTTTGCAGCTTGTCTGACACCTGAATCCAGGCCAGTCTGACCAGAAGCACAGCTCTGCCCCTCACATCAGGCCACCTCTCCGCTGATTCTCACTCCTTGACCTGTGTGGTTCATGGCCACTGCTTGCCATCAGCAGTGTCTCAGCCCCAGGGGAGTCCTAAAATGCATGGTCACTGACCGGACCGGACCAAGTGACCACTGGTCAGGCTGTCCAGGCTCCTCAAGCAGCCCCATTCCATGTCAGTGGTGGGACTGGATAGGACAAGGGCCAGAAGTCACAGGCAGAGCCTTGAGCTCTCACCAATCTGCTGTCCATCACTGACCAGGGGAAGCGCACATGCTGTTCCATCTGTCAGGTCCGTGCTCTCTCCCCACGGAGAGGCAGAGACTGGTGGGGCCATGTCCCACCTCCCCACCAGCATCTGCTCTGCAGCTATGTGCAGAATGCTGTGCTTGATGTCCCCCTGAACAACAGGCCTGGAGGTCCCTCCTGCCCCAGCAGTTTGACAAAGCTGGGCCTGCACTGCTAGGCATCCCTTGTACCAGGAGCTGCTGCTGGGCAGGCCCTCTCTGGCCCCTGCTGTTGGATGCCACTTTGGGGCCTCTTGGTGCCCCATCGGTTCCTGTACTTCCCTCCCTTAGTGGTCACCACTCTACACAGCGACCATGCCATCAATGCCCGAAGCCCCCAGGCTTTGGATCCCTGAGAGACAGGAGTCCCGGTCAGCTGTTGGACTCAAGCATGACAAAGGGACAAAGGGATCCTCCTGAGGTCTCTGTGGAGAGAACGAAGGACGTGCTGGGCTTAGGAAGAGCCCAGAGGAGTTTACTCCTCAGCTCTGTACACCCAGCTCTGCGACTAAAGGTCACTCATTCTTTTCTCTTTGGATGCTTAGGTCCCTCATCTGGACAACAACTGTGAAGCCTGGCTCAGATGTCAGCCAGCACAGGAGTTCCTCGGGGGTTTTAACCCGGACTCAGGCCAGCAGATCTGGGAGGGCCCAGA
The DNA here is from genome assembly GCA_004027455.1 of Hydrochoerus hydrochaeris. Classification (NCBI taxonomy): domain Eukaryota; kingdom Metazoa; phylum Chordata; class Mammalia; order Rodentia; family Hydrochaeridae; genus Hydrochoerus; species Hydrochoerus hydrochaeris. The sequence goes on along the minus strand of PVLA01001553.1, from coordinate 67,029 downwards.
TAGCCGCATTTCCAACAAACTCTTGGTGTTGCGGTACTGCTGGTCCGGGGGTCACACTTCGAGCAGTGCGTGGCTGAGCTCACTTATGTAATTGTCCAGAGCTGGGCACCCAGGGATGGGGAAGCAGAGGTGACTCCTGAAGTCTTATTACGGGGTGGAGAAAACACCGTCTCTGATGACAGACACTGCAGCCCATGCCCCGAGCCCAGGGCCCTCTTTTGAAGCTGCATTTTTGGTTCACATTTGTCATTTTCTGACAGTGGCATGAACTCTGGGCCAATGTACCCTGCTAGGCCATCTGGCCCTTTGGAAATAAGCCCAGCATTGCTAGTCCTGGCATGGGCAGAGGCTGAAAATGCTGACCAAGGCTAGACAGGGGGCCCGCAGGAGGGGCTGAGGCTGAGGCATCTGATGGGGCCATGTCACACAGTAGCTGCTGCCTCCCACGCAGGACCCTGGCGCAGGTTCCTCCCGCCACCTGGCAGCCAATGCTGGGAGCTGGACACCCTGTTCAAGAGGGGCTGGGCCACAGAGGAGGAAGGCCCGCCGTGTCCATGCCTGCCTGGCCTCAGCCCTGCTCCGGGGGTGGCTGCATCCTGCTGTCCACTCTGAGGCCCGGGAAAGCTAAATCCTCCAGTACCAACAGCTGAAGCCCTCCATGTTGCCAGGGCCTATGGGACAGCCCCACGGTGGAGGGACAGGGGAGTGCAGCAGAGATGGGGGTGTAGAGGGTGGGGAGGAGGGGTAAGAGCACCCCCAGATCCAGCCCTGTGGGGGAGCTGACTTGCGTGAGCACATGTGCATACCCAGGGCTGTGCTCCTACTTTCTGTCTGGCACTGAAGCCTTGGGACAGGTCTTGCCACATCACCTCCCAGCCGAGGCCACGGAGGCCCAGAGAGGATGAGTCAGTGCCCGGTGGCAAGGAGGAGAGTCTGATCTGAGCCCCAGTGAGACGACCCCCAAAAGCCTCGCTCTGGCTCTGAGTGGGGTTTGGGGACTGCAGCAGGCTGCCCCCAGCCTCACTGGACACCCTGGATGAAGGAGTCCCTGGCTGTGGCTGAGTGCCAGGGTCCTGCAGCATATTATACATGTCAGCTGGTATCCTAGGCCGTAGTCCCTGGAGCTGTAGTGATTGGGGTGGCAGAGCCACCTCCCCAAGCAGGTAGCAGCTTCCCCTCCTATCTGGGGGACTTTCCAGTGAAATCTCTCTGGTGTGACAGCTAGGCGGGCAAACATTTTCTGACGGCCTGATCTGTGACATGCTGGGTGAAGGAGCTGTAAAAAGGACATCACCCATTCCTGGAGGAGTTTGCAAAACACAAGAGTGACTGGCAGAGAAGCACTAGTGTGTGTGTGTGTGTGTGTGTGTGTGTGTGTCAGGGTCTCCAGTCTGGAGGCTGCTTGGGCTTGGATTCTTGCCCTGCTCCCTGGCTCAGGGACTATGAGAGAACTATGCAACCTTCCCAAGCCTTGGTTTTCCCATCTGTGAAACGGGAAGCATTCTAGTGGCACTTAGAATGGTGTGAGGGTTGGTGTGAGGGTTTGTCGAGATACAGTCTGTTTGCCACCAACAAGTCCCAGAGAACCAACCTCCTGCGTAGCCAGTAAGTGACTTGGGTCGGTACAAGTCCGAGGGTGCGGGTAGATGGGTAACGGTCCCTGTGTACAGTGTCCCTTCGTGTTTTGAAGCAGCCCTGGGTGAGAGCTTTCCGGAAGACAAAGAGTCAGTTTTGGCCTCGTGCAAAGATCTTAACAAGAACAGAGCAGAAAACTGACGCCCGCACCTCTCTTTCCTGCAAACAGTATCTGTTGTAGTGGTTTCAGCTGATGCTGTAAAGCAAAGCCAGGCGTGATGGCACAGGGCTATAATCCCAGCAATCTGGGAGGCTGAGGCAGGAGGATTGCAAGTTTGAGCCCAGCCTGGGCAGTTTAGTGATATGGAGAGATCCTGTTTCAAAATTGAAAAAATAGCACAGGCCAGGGATATAACTTGGTGCAAAGCCCAGTGCCACCTCCCCCAAAGAGGCACTGTGAGCTCTGCTAAGTCAGGGGAGAGAACCCACGAGCCACAGGGAAGCCAGCAGATGCTTCTCCCTGTGAGGAAACAATGGATCCCTGACACAGGCCGCAGCCTGGAGCTGATTTTTAATTTTGATGAAAATGGTCTCCATCAGAAGCCAGTGTCTTCCAGCATAGACACCTTGGAGACGGCACAAGCAGAGTTCTGAAACGCGTCCTTCCCAGCGGTGTGGACTCCACCATGCTCGGTCCTGGGATGGGATGTCAGGGTTCTGTGTGCTCTGCCTACAGAATCTCCCTTTGGCTACTTCCTGCTAATTTTGGTGTGTGGTGTTCTAGAATGTGGGGTTCCTGGACACACACGCGTATGACATTAGAGCAGGGATGCCCATGTCGGCCCACGGACTGAGACACAGTAAACAATCCGTGGCAGCTGCTGTTATTATTGTTATTTATTGTTATGGCTCTTACTGTCACCGCGGACAGAGGTGAGAATTAAAGATGGGCCGTACTGACACTCAGATGAGAGGAGAGCTGAGTGCTGACTTCCTTGTAGCCAGCGACCCTGCGACTTCTGCTCCTACTTCCTGGAATCCATCTGCAAATGGTGACACGGGCTGCATGCTCCACACAGTGTGAGGCACTGGTCACATGAGCCGACGGCCCTGGCCCTGGGCGGAGGTGGACGTTTGTCACCAAATCACGTTTCCCTCTGTGAGCAGCTGAACAAGGGAAGCTGGCAGCCCTGCCTGGCCTTGGTCTGCTGGTCTGGAAAATGAGGGCAGGGATGAGATGGCCCTAAGGTCCCCAGTGACTCTCCTGTGTCAGCTCTGCTTCCTGGAGCTCCAGGGCCACATGTCACCCCCGTGGTTCCCAATTCCTGTGTGGGCACCTTGCTTCATTTTGAGGGTGTCCCAGCTTGGGGACCTGCTGCACTTTGCTCTACCAGCTCAACTTCTGTGCCAGTCGAGGCCAACAACATGAGTGCCCTGTGCTTCCATGGCCCTTGATGAAGTGCCAGCTGGTGAGATGATGTATAGTGCACTCGATGGACGGCGACATTTTAATCACTCACAGGCAGAGCGGGCAGCTGCCTAATGGAACTGTCAGTCTCGGTGACGGGCAGCACCTGCAACTTTGGACTCTGAGTGTGGGGATGTGGTTTCCCTCTGGGGCTGGAACCCCTGCTGCCCTCCAGTGCAAAGGCTCTGGGCACCAGCATTCAGCACGCACCTGTTTCCCATGCCAGTAGGAGCTCGGTTGCTGTGACAACCTCCCCATCTGCCCTGCGTCCTTTCTGCCACCCACCAGCTTCCATCCATCCTGACCTCGAGCTGTCTCTGCAACAGGCACAGGTGTGTGTGAGATGTGTGTATGATGTGTGTTGCACCGTTCCCATTTTGCAGAAGGAGAAACTGAGGCTCAGAGAGAACCCTCAGGCTTGAAGGGAATTAGAGGCAGAGCTAGAAGTGTGACTCTTTCCTGGGCTGTCCTAAATCCTAGGCTGGGTGATACCACCATGGAGAAGACGAAGCGGTCAGAAAAGTAGCAAAATGAGGGAAAAGATGACAGGAGAGGCTGGAAGGCAAAGGAGTCTCAAGAGGGTAAAAGTGCAGAAAAGAAGGAGAAAGGAAAAGAAAAAGACAGACACAGAGGCCAGTGGAATGGTGTCCTCTTACCTGGTCCTCAAATTTGTACTTGTCGTTTGTGTGTACTCATCCTACCAGCATTTACTGAGCATCTACTGTGTGCCAGGTCCCGAGCTAGCACCGAGGATACTGGGCCCCGGGGCTCCCGCAGCGAGGCTCTGGCTGGCAAGTCAGAGAGCTCATGCAGAAGCAGTTGCTGTGCCTCCCAGCTCCTGGCCAAGGACAGTGCTCCAGGCGCAGGCGTGCACGGTTCACCGGGACCCCGGCTTAGGCTGCGGGGTGGGGAGGGGAGTCAGCAGGGCAGGCGGCTCCCAGGCCCGCGGTCTGTCCTCTGCTACAATCCCATATCCACTCTGGCAGAACAATGACAGACCTGAGGCTCTGAGCAGAGCGAGGCAGAGACAGCCGGGGCCCTGTCCTCTGGAGGTGCCGCCCGGAACCACAGGATGCCCGCCATGCCCCCCTGAGCTCACAGCCACCCCGCGTTGATTGATAGCAACAACTTCAGAAGTCCTTGGTGGCCCAGGCGGCTGGCACTGCCGTGTCTGCGAGATCTGTGGGTGGCATAAATCCAACGGCTGAAATTCTGGAATTGCATAAGCTTTTAAACAGATTGCCAGCATATCTTTTATTTTTATTGTGCTTGAAACACAAATGAAACAGGAATGATTTGTCCCTCAATAAATAAAGGCAGTAAAAGAAAGGGGGAGAAGAATCACTACCCACTTTACATTCCCTGCGCCTGCTTCTCGCTGTGGTATCGAGCGAGAGCTGTATGTCCCTGCTGTCGGGTAGGTGGGGAAGGGCCAGCTCACTGCTGCCGAGGCTTGTGGGGCTAGACCGACTGGGCTTCAGACGCGGGGCTGCTGCTTGCTGGCTGCGTGGCCTTGAATCTGTCTTGGAACCTCTCTGAGCTGCGGGCAGAATAAAATTAATAAAGTTGCAATTGCTTAGGTTAGTGCCTGGCATGGGAAGGTGCTCAGTAAATTCAGGAGTTATTATCACTGTGGTCAGCGTGAGTGTTAGCTGCAAAATGAGGACAATAACTCGCCAGCCCTGGCTTGCGGCTTATGTGACGCACCGTAAAGGGGGGACAGCAGGCTAGGGAAGTTTTGCAGTTGTGCTGTGCGTGCCGCAGGCCTGGCTCGGAATAGTCAGGGGCATCCAGTTTCCTCTTGATTTGTGTTTTTGTGTTGCTTCTGCCTCTTTGGCGTGTAGTCAGTCTCTCTCTCTATCCTTATTTCCTTCTCAAATCCTATTTCTTGGAACCACTTTAAGAAAAGGGCTCCATGATCAAATACAACTTGAGATATGCTAGATTCCACAGGCTCCTTAGCTGCAGGGCTTCTCGGCAACTTTGCTACAAGGTTGCGCTTCCCAAATCCCCAAGAACCAGGGAAGGCAGCAAAGCAGCTCCAGGGCAGCGGGGCGCACAGCTCTCCCTCCCTGTGTTGGCTGGGAGGATGCACCACGCCTTCCAAGGTCAGGAAGTGGAGTTGGTTGAGGTCCCTGTTTCCAGCCAGGGACAGAGCATGACGGGAATGAAATTAGGTCCCCTCCTGGCAGACATGGGTCTCCTCTGATGGCCAGCTTTGGCCTGAGGCCTTCTGGACAGCTTTGTCCAAGTGTCCTTAGGCTGCATACAGTCTAGGAGGCTTCTGCCCAAGCTTCCTTCTTTCTCCATCCCGCCACATCTGATCCGCACCATGGTCTGTGGCCCTCCAGCCTCCTCCACTCCTTACTCATTTTCCCCCAGTAAAGACCTCAATATGGTGTTTGTGCAGGACCTAGACTAACAGGTGTCTCTTGAAGTGTATCTATTAACACTAAAAGGAACACAGGTGTACCATAAGGGACAATTTGGGTAACAAAAGCTAGCACCAAGGGCACTCAAGACAGAGGAAAGAAGTTGCTTACTCATTTCTCTCCCATTTCTCATCCATTTCTCTATCTACCTGTCCATTGGTCTATCTACTCCTTCATCCACCCATCTACCTATCTATCCATCCATCCATCCATCCATCCAACATCCATCCATCCACCCATCATCCATTCATCACCCATCCATTCAACATCCATCCACCCACCCATCCATCCATCCATCCATCACCCATCCATCCACCCATCCATTCATCTAGCCAGCCGTTCATGTACTCGACCATCTACCAAACATCCATCCACCCACCCATCCATCCATCATCATTCACCATTCATCCATTCATCCACTCTCCCACCTACCCAATGCACAAAGATGGGATGCTAGATAACCAGGCTGCCGACCCAAGGGAAGCCAAGAAGAGTCATAGAGGAAGTTCCATTTCCTCCTTGTTGGAAAGAAGCTCTATCATTTGAGTTGATTCCCATTCATATGGGACAAAAATATATTCTACAGCTGCTCATATTTTCTTTATTGAGAATAATCTCATTGAAATCATGGCTTTGTGCCCAAAGGGATGCTTGGCTGTGAGGGCCTCTTCTTCCAACACGTGTTCCTGGGCTGATAGCCCAGGGGAGCTGAGAAATGGAGAGGTGTTGCACTGTTACTGATGGAGGGAAGGAAGGTAACAATTGCCAGGCTCTGCTAGGTGCTCTGTTCTGGGTGCTTTACCTATAGCACGTTCTCTTACCCCCAGCAATCTTTAAAGAAGGGGGCCTAGTTAGTGTTCCCATACTACAGATGCAAAGACTGAGGCTCAGAGAGACAAAGCAAGCTGTGAGTCTGGGAAAATACAAGCACAGCACAGGTGTGTCCTGGCTGGGCTTCTCTGATGGACTGTGGGGCTGGGCCTGGGCTGCTGTATTGATGGGTTCCATCTTTCCCGGGTGCCAGAGGCTCACATATGACAGCATAATTTGGATGCTTTGAATGAAGTGTCTGGATCCTCTGACATCTGGTCATCTCCTCATCTGGGAGGCAAAGACTGAGGGCGTGGGGCATAACTCACGCCATCTCCTTCCTGTGGGAGGAAACTGTTCCAAGCATTGGCAGAGTGTCATTCAGGGCGTCTCTCTGCTGCTGGCTGAGTCGCTGAGTCGCTGTGGTGGAGGGGACCCACAGAAGCTGAGATCTGTGCTGGGAATCCCACCACACTGGAGTGAGAGTTGTAGTCTGAACACTCCAGGACCAGGAATAACGACACAGTGTGAAAGTGTGTGGCAGGAGACCGAACCAGGGAAGAAGGTGTGGAATACAGATCTGTCACTAAAATGCTTAAGGAGACAGATCAAAGGTATTTAAATCCAGGCACAGGGAGATGGGTTCGCAGTCTCTACTCTACCACTGGCACTCTGTCTGTGCTGGGTCCTGTGCCCTGAACTCCCTTGTACTCCAGCCTTGTCTGCTAAAATCTTGCTCCTCTGAAAAGCCATGTACTGCTGTTTTCACCTGCTACAGGCCTTGTCCTCTGCAGAGCTGGCATTAGACTGCCCCCATCATGAGGGCCAGATCTGAGCTCGGGATCCCCCTCCCTCTCTCTGCCAGAAGGCCACTCTCCTCAGCTCTTTCCATCACTAACTTCTCCTTCACGTGTTTTGGCTTCAACTTCAATTCACCTCCTCAGAGAGGTCCTCTCCCACCACCTGTCCAAATACATCCTATATGATTCTTTTTCTCACCTCTTATTTGTTGCCTTCCTGAATCATCTCCACCCTCAACCCACCTACTGCTGTGAGTCTAGGGCAATGCCTAAGCACACAGTAGGAACAGAGGTGAACAGGCCAGCTGCTAGAGGTTAGGTTCTAAGTGTCCCCCAAAGGTCCGTGTGTTGGAGACCTGGTTCCCAGGCAGTTGCTATTGGGAAGTGGTGAAACCTTTTAGAGGCGGGGCCTGATGAGAGGTTTTCAGGTCATTGGGGGTGTGGCCATGAAGTGCCAATTGATCATGGATTAGAATCTCCAAAACAGGTCAGAATAAAGCTTTTATCTTTATAAGTTGATTATCTCAGGTATTTGTTATGGTGACAGAAAGCTGAGTGCATACCAGTCATTCTGGGAAAAGCTGAGCAGATTTCCTGCATCTCTGGAGAATGTAGTTTTAAATAAATGTTGACCTTGACCATTCATAGAAACTAAGAAGTATAATCCAACTATAATCATGCTTTATATGCTGCTGTTTCAGGCCAATGGGAGACCATGTGTTTGACTATGGTTTTATGAGATTGCAACAATTCTGAAAAAGTCCCATCATTGAGTGACTTTATGGTTCTGTGATGTCACAGTGCAGTGTATTACTGTTGTGTTTGTGGTGATGTTGGTGTCAAAAAAATTACTGCACTGCCAGCTGTCCAAAAGTGTACCACGAGATGGGTGCGGTGGCATGTGTCTTTAATCCCAGCGCTCTGGGAGGCTGAGGCAGGAAGATCACAGTTTGAGCTCAGCCTGGGCAATATAACAGCTTAGTGAGACCCTGTCTCCAAATATAAAATGCAAAGAGGACAGGGGAGGTAGCTCAGGTTGAAGGCCCTAATTTCAATTACTAGAACTACACACACAAACTCACACACAAAAAGTAAAGCATACGAGCTAAGTGTGGTAACACACCTCTGTAATTCTAGCTACCCGGGAGCCTAAAGCAGGAGGATCATAAGTTTGAAAGCAGCCCTGGGAAATTAGCAAGACCCGGTCTTGAAATTTAACCAAAAGAGCTGGGGATGTGCTCAGTATGAGGGTCCTGGGTTCAATTCCTAGTGCCAGACACACACACAAATGCGGAGCAATACGATTGTGTATGGAATGTCATCCTTGTTAATGGTAGTGCCTGACTGCTAGTGGTGTCCGTGCTGACCACGCTATATCCTCTTGTCACTATTTTAATGTGCACTGCTACTTATACAGAGGGCTGTGAGCTGGGTTCTTTGCTACACAGTCAACAGCCTCATGCATCATGTGTTTACTGAGTCTCTTGATTGTACTAAGAGGCCACACGGAGTGGTGACTTTTGTAGTAACTTTTGCATAAGGAAGTAGCCTAACAATGTCCTGGTTACTGAGTGACTGTGTATCGAGAGGACGAGGTAGGGTGTGGTGTGAAGGGGACCAGAGAGACAAAGCTCGTGTTTTATCCACCATCACAGGACCTCAGGAGGTAATGTCTGAAATGCGTAATCCATTTCAGATACTTCAATATTCCAATTATTTCATATGATGGAGATCAGGAGCGAGAGAAACATCCAGAAGGGTGGGAAGGAGTTGGCTCCAGGGAGCTGGAATCGGGGGAAAGAAGGGAGGGTTGGGATTGATGTTTTCCATTATGTCTTTTGGTACTCTTTGATTTTTAAATTATGTGCATGTATTACTTTAATACAAGGAAGAGTTTAAACAAAATATAAGAAAAATCACAAAGGAAAAAACCCTTTTGAGAACTGCATTGCGCCTCTGATCCGTCCTTGGGCATCATAGCAAGTGCTGCCCGTGGAAATGAGAGAGGGGTGCGCCAGGGACATACCAGCTCCGTCCAGCACAATTGCAGCCTCTAGACACTAAAGGTTCAGGGTAGAAGGATGTCCCATTAAATGATGTGGGACGTGGAGGGACACAGAGGGCTGCTGGCCAACACACCTGGCTGATGGCGTGGACTGATGTTTGGCTCTAGGCACAGATTTCACCCCCTCATTGGGTTGTGCTAAATGCTTGGTTCTTTGTAGTACTGGGAAGCAGAGGAACCTTTAGAAGGTGGAACCCTCTGGAAGGAAGTTGGGTCCTCGGGGGTTGTTCTGGGAGGGGACATAGGAACCTCGGCTCCTTTCCTCTCTCCTTGCTTCCTGACTGCCATGATGCAAACAGCTTCCTCTGCTGCACATTCTCTGCCAGTGTGACTCACCACGGGCCATAGATATTTTGTAAAGCAATTTAAATTTTATGAACCTCCCAGTTTTTTTTTTAAAGTTAATTTTAAGGTCCTATCTCTAAGTTTGATGTATTAGATACAGATCGTGCAGAATATGAGTATGAAGAGATACAAATTAGTCCATGCCCCCAAAGATTTACTAGAATACAGAATTCATCTTCATAAATACATATAAAATGCTTGTGAATATGGAGGGGGCTGCCTGGGTTTTCTGAGACACTTTTCAAAGTGATTTAAGGCATGAAATGCATACCCCGCTGTGAATACACGCATTCTAGATTTTCTGGCTTTCCTACAGCCCATCAAGGTTGGGCTTCGTGGCTGTTATAAAACTAAATGTACGTAATGAGATTGTTTCTTAGGTGAAAAAGCACAAACCTATAAACACCAGGTAGATAATTACTCTAAAATATGGAGAATACAAATAAAAGCACTTTATTTTAAAAAGCAACAATGAAAGATTGGTGTAAATCCAAAAGGTTTAAATGCGAATTTATTCCCAGAACTCATACATCACTTGTCTCCACTAAGGAAAATGAATTCTAAAAATTGTCATGGTTTTCAGTATTTCAAATTTCATTATTTTTATAAAAACCTAGAGAGACCAATAATATCTATTAGCTTCAAAAGATATGCTAAAGACTTTGATGAAATCAATTTTACTAAGGTTTGACCAGGTCTATCTAATATATACACAAGGAAAATACACTCACTTTATAATTTCTTATAAAATGACAAGGAATAGATGTAGAAGGCTAAGAAGCCATGGTTTTAAATCATGAGTGAAAACAAACCTTTCCTCTTTGTAAGTTTATTAACTCAGGTATATTGTGATAGTACTGGAAAGCAGCCTAACATAGCATGTTTTGGATTCCTCAGGTGTAGCAGGACCTTCTTGATACAGTGTGTGTAACACTGTATCAAGCTCCAGGGGTATCAAGCCCATTGGAATAAAGACAACATAAAACACAGGAGAAGAGAAAACAAACCAGGCCATTCTTTTTTTTTTCTTTTTTGTCTTTTTGAGATAGGGTCTCTCTATGCAGTTCAGGCTGGCATTGAGCTCACTTTGTAGCCCAGGCTGGTCTTGAACTCACAACGATCCTCCTGCCTCAGCCTCCCAAATGCTGGGATTACAGGCATAAGCCACTATGCCCAGCTACCAGGCCATTCTTACATGCAGTCAACAAAAGATTAGCTACTCAGTACCTGCCAGACATGGTTTAAAGGGCTGGGTATAAAAGGATGAAAGAAACAGACAGAAATCTTTCCTCTGAGAGCTTGCATACTAGGTGGTGAGTGGAGCCAAGGCAGAGAGTAAAAAGGGTAAATCAGTGAAAGATAACAGAAGGGAGACAGTATCAAGTACTACAGAAACAGACAACAGGGCCTGGGGCAGGAAGTGCTGTGAACTCCACGGGGCATTAGAGAGGACTTGTGGTGAAGGGGACATCTCAGGGGAGTGGACAGCCAGGCCTGCAAATTTGGGGTGGAGTGGTGTGAGGGGTCGGGAGTGGGGAAAAGAGCAGTGAGCAGAAGAGCCCGGATGCAGCAGCAGAGCTGGTGAGGTGAGAACTGGCCAGGAGGCGAGAGTGGAAGGGATGGGTGAATAGGGGGAGGCAGAGAAGAGGAAGTGAGAGGAGACCCTGCAGACCCCCCATTCCCCATACACCGATTGTCGGAGAGGCACCAAAGCTAAATGTTTGAAGACTGGGCCTCGAAATAAACAAGCAAAGAAACAAACCCACAGCCCTGGTTGCAGCACCAGCTGAGGGCTGTGTGGTGAGTGCTCGCACAGAGCCTGCTGTGAAGCTATCGATGCCAGCCTGAGGCCACTGAAGACAGTTCAGAGCAGGGGTGGCCGCCCCAGCGCCAGCATCCTGAGGCCCACACAGAGCCTTCTACCTTTTATTCCCCACCCTGCTCCTGCTCCTTCTCCTGGGAGTCTGCCCTGAAACCCACCGTGTATGGTGCATCCTGTCCACACTTAAGCCTGTGTGCTGAGTGGGACCAATTCTTGTTTCTAGGGAATTCCTGCAGCAGTCCACATGGAGCTCCAGGGGTATCAAGCCCATTGTAACCCAGGCCTTTGCACTGGCGTTTGGATGCCTAGAACATTCTTCCTCAATCTTTGCATGGCTGCTTCCTTCTCATCATTTGGGGGTCTGCCCCAACATCCCTTCCTGGGGGTCCTTCTCCGGCCACTTCTGGTCTTCCCTACCACTCACTCCTCCCTGCACATGACTCTCACAGTCCTAGCCCAATCTGAATTCAGTTATCTACCTGTCCATCTATCATCTAGCCATGTGAGGATGATCGTGGTCTTTCACACCTGCCACGCTGGTGTTGTTCAATTGTGTCACGGTCCTCCACAGCGTCTGGCACATCATATGTCTGCATTCCATAAACGTGAATGGAGGGCCCTCTGCCTGATCTTACACTATGGGCAGCCTCTGCATGGCAGGAAGGCTTCGCCTCCTCCAAGGTTCATGAAGCTTCAGCATAAGCAGGATGTGAGTGCGCACGAGAGAGCTGCCAGACCCAAGCGGGCTCTTTCCACTTGGCTGGGGATCGGACTTCTGAGGGCAGCCTACAGCCAAACGGCACCTCCTGTGTAATGCAGCCCAGGGTGAGAAATGGAGAGAGCCAGTGCAGTGACAGCTTGTAGCATGCTCCTGTCTGGGCATCACACTGGAGGGAAATCTCATGTGCTTGCTAACGGCCTCTCCTCCTGTGCACCTGCGTTCCCACAGATACAGCCTCGGGGTGGGGGGGGAGGCATCGGGCCAGGTGTTCCAAAGGGGGGGGGGAGGCGTGCATGATGAGGGGGAAAAGGCAGAAGGAGATGGCTTGCCAGGGACTGTGTGCGCGATTAGACGCCCCACCCCGGGCGTTCCGGTACACAGCCATGTCATCATGCCGAGGCTTTTACACAAATAAAGGAAATACTTGACCTCACGGAATAGCTCCTCGCACCAGCAGTCGCTGGCTAAGGCCCCTCTTGGATGTGATTAAGAGTGAGAAGGGACTCTTGGTGGGAAGTGGCCGAGGAGAGTGCCAGCTGATTTTCTGCAGTGCCAGGTGGTGAGGAGGGCCGGGAAAATTCAAGGGGTGGAGGGAGGCTTGGAGGCTCAGCCTGGCATCACCTGGCCAGAGCTGCTGAAGGCACAGATGAGGTGCGGCCAGGGCAGGAGGCAGGGCATGGCCAGTTTGGATTTCTCTCCCTAAGAATGATCACAGCTGGAGGGAGGGAATGAGCTCGGTCTGGCTGGTTTTCCTTCACTGCTCTGCTGCCACCTCAGTGGCAAGAAGCCACTCGATGCAGCCCTGAGACAACAGCCCTGTGTGCTTGGCTTCTTCCCCCCAGGCCAATAACCAAGTACTGAGACTGCTGGCCACCAAGACATGCGTCAGGTAGAGAAAAACAGTCCCTGTCCTGGAAGACATCCTGGTCTAGCTGCGGAAAGAAAGAGCAACAAACTGCACAAACAGGTAAAGACAAACTATCTCAGAGGCGGGATGAAGAACTCTGTATCAAATGCAGTCAGAAGAGAGAGAGGCAAAGATGTCTGATGTCTTGAAGAATGAATAGGAGGTTTTCTGGTGATGAAAACAATCATAGACTGGCTGGCAATTATTAAGGACTTTCTTTGGTTAAGCGTTTACTGGCTGTGTGCTGGTTATTATGTACTTAAAAATGATACATAAGGCCAGGTGTGGGGTGCATGCCTGTAATCCCAGCACTTGGGAGGCTGAGGCAGGAAGATCGCTGTGAGTTCGAGGCCAGCCTGGGCTACAAAGTGAATTAGGCCAGCCTGAATTGAATAGTGAAACTGTCTCAAAAAAAGAAAAAGAAAAAAGAAAAAGATACACAGGGTGGGGGATGTAGGTCAGTGGTAGAACTCATGCCTAGCGTGCTGGTGGCCCTGGGATCTGTCTATAGCATGGAAACAAAACAAATCAGAACACGCCTAGCAGTTGAATGCGCACACAGTACCAAGTGTTGTTGTAAGGGCTCCACACGCACCGCCCTCATCTGATCCCCAGGGTAATGCAGTCAGCTTCCTCATTCCCAGCACGTGGAAATGTAGGTCAGGAAGGCCTGGCCAAAGTCTCTGACTAGTGAAGGGGCAGGCGCTCTCCTGTAGTCCACACAGCCTTCTCAGAGAACGTCATGCATGCACGGGGGTGGGGGAGGGGGAAATCCCAAGGAAACACTGACATCAGCGCTCCAGGTGCCAGGACGGGTAGGTTTAGGGCATGTCTGTACCTGACCATCGATAGATGCACAGAGCCTGGAATCTCAGAGGCCTGGGCAGAGTTGATCATGAGTGCAGGAAAATATAATGTCTTCTGCATCCCTCTTTCCTTTGAAGCTCGTCGGATAAAGTGCAAATCTACAGCAGGGAGCCTGGGCACACCACCACCCTGGATCCCAACTGCAGGACCTCCATCAGAAGGGGGCAGCATCCCAGGAGCTGCCTGCAGGGGGCGCTCTTTCTGGACTCTGCGGTTCCCGGCACAGCGCACCACTGGCAAATTCCCTCTTAGCTACAGACCCGGCGGAAGCAGCTGCTGCTGTCTGAATGGGTCCCCCAAAGCTTAACGGCCAATGAGGTAGTACGGAGTGGGGCCTTTAGGAGGTGCTACGACACAGGGCTCCTCCTGCCTGGTGGAATGACATCTTGTGTAAAAGCAGCTCTGGATTTGGTCCCCTATCCATATGGGGACACAGTGTTGGTCCCCAAGGTGCCATTTTGGAAGCAGGGAACAGCAGTTCAGGGAGACACAGATGGGACTTCCCACCCTCCAGAGACCTAAGAGATGAGTTTCTGTTCTTTATAAAGCACCCAGGCCCGGCTATTTTGTTACAGCAGCACGAATGGACGGAGAAGGCAACCTTGTTTATAATTAACCTTCCTTCTGGTGTAGCCGAGGGTCCCATCACAGGTTACATAAATGATTCTATATCGACATAAAATAATACTGCACAGCAGTGCGAATGAATGGACCCCACTAAACACAGGGTTGCAGGAGGAGACTGCTTCCTGCCATTTCAGTCACCCATGGTTACCACTGTGAGAAATATTAAAGGGCAAATCCCAGAAATGAGCCATTTCTAAAAACTGTACAGAGCTTTGACCGCTACTGTTTGTTTCTTGCTCGCTGTCATTGTTCACCTCTTCCTGGGCCCAGCTGATAGGTTGTACTTTCTTACAGGTGCATACGCACAAGGAGGAACGTGGCGTAGACAGGCTTCTGTGGCTAAGGTACCAATGGGGGTCTCAGTGGACCGGGGAGAACCACTGTGCAATGTATGCGTAAAATTTTAAGAATTGATCTTGGGGACACAGCTCAGTAGGACAGTGTTTGCCCGGCAAGCCTGACACCCTCAGTTCAACCCCCTAGTGCTGCAAAAAGCTACAAATTATTTTATAGAGATCTATAAACATATGGTAAAGCTGTAAAAAGAAAGGCAAAGAAATTGGAAAGACCAAGTGCAGGACTGAACCTATCTACGGGTGAGCAGATCAGATTAGCTTCTGGGAAAGACAAAATTCAGGATGGAGGGGGTCATGGGGAGCACCCCAGGCAGGCTCAACTGGGTTGTTTGCTTTCTAGTTCTTTGGGGATTTTGGGGTATGTGGGTGTTATTTGTAAAATTTATACTTTAAAGCTTTCAAAATTCATGAAAAGGGCTCTTTAAATGCGTTAAATCTAATACAATGAATGATTTAAGGACAGGCAGAGAGGCTGAGGCAGGAGGATCATAAATTTGAGCCCAGCTTGGGCAACTCAGCGATGTAGTGAGACCCTGTCTCCCACTAAAAATAAAAAAGGTCAGGAACAAGACAAGGATATCCAGTCTACCACTTGTATTGAATATAGTTCTTGAAATTTTAGCTAGGGTGGTTAGGGAAGAAAAAAAGAATGGCATAAATAGAAAAGCCAAATTATCTTTGCAGATGATATGGCCCTATATTTAGATGGCCTTAGAGACTTTTAGAGCTGATAAATGAATCCAGTGAGGTGGCAGGATGTAAAAACATTATCAATAGCTCTATTATACATCAAAAATGAACTTGCTGAGAAAGAAATCAGGATAGTGATTTTATTCACAATAGATTCAGATAAATAAAATATCTAGGGGTCCATGTAACCAAGGTGGTGGAAGACATCTATCATGAAAATTTAGAATAGGAAGAAAAAAACTGAAGAGGAAATAGAAGAAGAAAAGACCTCCCATGTTCATGGATTTGGCAGAATCAATATTGTCAAAATGGCCATATTACCAAAAGTGACCTATAGATTCAGTATAATCCCCATCCAAACACCAACGATGTTCTCTACAGAAGCAGAAAAACAATCCTAAAATTCATGTGAAAATGCAAAAGATCCACAATAGATGAAGCAACCCTAAGTCAAAAGAACAGAGCTGTATTATAATACCTGGTTTTAGATTATACCACAAAGCCACGGTAACACAGATAGTATGGTACCGGCCCCAAACCAACAGACCAATGGGAAGGGAGGACGCAGGAAGGAAGCCACCCAGCTGCAGCTATCCCATTCTGGACAGAGGCGTGAAATGTGTACACTGGAGAAAAGACAAGTTCTTTGACAGACGGTGCTTGAGAAACCAGGTATTCACTGTAGAAGATTGAAATTAGATCCCTTTCTCTAACCCTGTACAAAAACCAGCCTAAAATGGACCGGAAACCTAGGTGAGAGACCAGGAACCTCAAGATGCTAAAGGAGAACCTGTCTCTATGTCTGCCTTGTCCCTGCTCTGGGCCACCAAAGACGTCTAGTGACATCCAGCACCTTCTGGGGGGCATTAATGAGAGGGGCAGGGACACACAGCCAACTCTAAACTTGAGAAAATCATAAAAATATAAAGTAATAAAAAATACAAAGTAATAAAACTATAAAAAGTAATAATAACAAAATAAAATAATGATGGTGATGATGATGGTGTTGAGACAGTGAAAATCAGAATGCATGGTAACCTCTCTGTCTTGGTGGAGCCCCGGGGTCAGTGATGTCCTGCAGGACACACGTGCTCCGCCTGACAGCCCCACAAGTGCTCAGCGGCCAAGTGAAGGCCCAGCAGTGAAGTCACTTGCCCAAAGTGACAGTGCAAGAAGTGGCAGCCCCTGGATTGGAACCCAGGCCTCTGATTAACATGTGGCTTCCTGGTGCCACTTTTGCCAGAAGGGACCACAGGAGCTGCGCCCTGCATTCTTTTTGTCCCTTTGGAGCCCATATTTCCTGCCTTTGGGTCACCCCAGTCTCCTTCTCTGGCTTCTGGGGCTGCCCTGAGGACACCCCCCCCCAGATTACTGGACAGTGCCTTGCTGTCCATCCTCCTGGGCACTGGACACTGAGGGGAACAAGTAAATGACACTCAGAACCTGAGGGTTCATGGCCCAGGGAGACAGGAAACAGGAGTTGGCTGGCGGAGGCTACAGACAGGCAACACCTGGCTGGAGACAGATCCACGGAAGGTCCCAATCACAGCCCAGGGGGCCCCTGCCCTACAAGGTTTCCAGCACTGAGCGCCTGTTGAAGCCACTGAACAGTAAGGATGTGTCTTGGAAATTCCAGCATCAGGTACCAGAGAATTTGAGATCCGGGGCTGGGTCCAGCTGTGCCTGAACCCGGCTGTGCCTGTACTTTTATTTTCAAGAACTAATAAATTCACTGTTGCTCATGCCCATTCCCTTGCTGAGTAACCATGAGGACTGCAGGGCAGCTTCTATGGAGGGTAACCGGGAGGCCTCTGAGGTGGACAAGCCGCGGCCACCTGCGCTTAGCGTAGTCTCCCTCACCGCCATGTTTCGGCTTCTCATTCAGTGGGTGCAGTGCTCTGGTAACTCACAGTCCGGATGGGGATCTAGTTATTCACAGTTTTGCAGAACCTCGGAGGTGAGCTTTGTATTGCTGTCTGATGCAGAGCTCTGACTGGGGCCGTGCAGCGTGGCAGAACAAACCAGTGCTTCCGAGCTGGGAGACCGCCCATGCGCCCTGCTTCACCCTTGGAGGCTGGAGGAGCACTGAGAGAGGGTTTGGGGGAGTCACAGGGACCAAGAGCAGCAGGAAGGAGGCAGCGGCAGGCGTAGGGGGACAGACTTGGCCTGTGAGGCCAGCTGCTGGCCATGTAGCTCCCCTGGGCCTCACAGCACTGGCCGCCTTCCCCTGGCTCCCTCGGGGCTGGCACCTCAGCCAGATCTGGGCCATGACAGAGCCTCCCTTGGCCTCACCGAGCAGCTCAAGGGCAGCAGGGTGAGCAAAAAGAGCTCTCCCTGGGCTTGGCAGCGTGGCTGTGGCCTTCTTTGGGGTCCGAGGTCCATAGAAGCTGAGGTCGAAGCTTCTGATGGCCATGTGCTACAACCCAGGGAAGCCCACATGGAGGGAGAGACAGATCCACAAGGACGCGCTTTCAGCTGCTAATCTGCCTGTGCAGGAAGCCATCTGCCCCCGTGTTTGTTCCTAATGTGCAACAATGCCTCCCTCCCCCCACATCATTATTATTTAATTCTTCCATTTATCTGCCTTCTTCCTTAAATACGAGCAGGATGCCTGGGGTACTAACAGCCACCTTGTAACCATGAAACAGGAAGTCACTGATCTCCATATATCAGTTTGGAAAGATGGAAAGAAACTGGGCTACTGTTAATTCTGTTGGGCTGCCATGCCGGTCCAGTTTTACTGACCACTGGATTTCTTATTTGGTGGCAGAAAATCCACAATTAAGCTGCTTTTAACTCAGTGTTATAGTCAGAGGTTGTGTAGAGAACAATTAGAATCAGAATATGGAGTTTGTAATATTATTTTTATGATGGTCACCCGGGGTTAACACAAGAAAATGCAAGAAATCTATCCACAATGCTAAAGACCTAGAATATTTAGCCAAGGGCCTGAATCCCACAGCAATGTCCCACAGGCGTCCAGATGAAGACCCAGAGCTCCTGACAATGCCTCCCATGAGTCCAACCGGAGGTCTAGAGCCCACGAGAAGGACTCACTCCAGTCTCTTTTACGGATCCGTGCTGGGAAGGCCCAAAAGTCAGCAGTGGAAGCAAGAAAGTCTTTGCCAGCGGGACGAAGGAGCTGTGCCAGTGGCTGAGGGTTCTATGCTGGAGCCGAGAAATCACACTCAACAAAGACCAGGGCTGTCCTGAAAAGCACCACAGCCATCCTCAGCGACACGGAGGCCCCGAGCTCCTCCTACAACAAGCGCAGTCCAGTACATGCCAGGAAGCCAGCATGAGGAGTTCATCCTGGAGACCAAGAGGCACACGTCTTCTCCTCTGGAACCAGGAAGCAATGCTTGATGTGAGGACCAGAGCTTCTCCAGGAGAACCTAATGGCTCAAACAGCAACTCGTAGGAGAACCCACAACGCCTCAACCCATTAACGGCTTAACGCATTAACGTGATAGCTTCTCCTTTTCCACGTCTATATTTATGCTGGCAACTTTCCTCAGGCAGAACATCTATGCCCAGCGCCATGCTGATGTAATCCAGCTGGCATTAAGTTGACCACCAGTTTTTAATCCATAACACTCAGGGTTTCTATTTCAACTGAAAGCATTCATAATGAATATGAGTATCTCCACTTTGGGGGGAGATCAGGGACCACTACCATGATTTAAAGTGGCCAACATGGTGGTCCCAAAATTCAGGACCCTCTCTTCTTGGTTCCGGAACTGTGTTGAGCAGAAGAACCAATCCCAGAGCTCATGATTTCTTTTGGTGGCCAGGAAAGACCTAATTACCCAGTGATTGCAGCAATTATTCCATCTGATTGATCAGTAATAACCGTAATTCCTAACCATGCTTTTCCATTAATAATTCGCAGTGCATTTACTGTTTTGCAGTGCATTTAATGTTTATGCTTAAATAAAATAGGCTGATAGCAAGACTAAGGAATTGAGGTCTCTAGAGTCCTGAATATTTACATAGTGATACGTGTTTGAACCATACTACTTGGGTTTTGAACCATACCACATGCTGTTTTTAAAAAATTAGGTGTCCATTTACATGAAATGTAATGATTACACTTGTGAAAGTTCCTTAGACTGAGACTGGGTCGCCAGGATGGGGTAGAGTTCGGGGATTGATTGTGGATGTCCCTCAGGGTCAGGGCTGGGCAGAGTTAAGGCACATGTGCTGGTATTTGCCTTCTCTGGTTAAGCATTGGACTTTTAGTTACCAGCTATTTCATTTAAATTTGATCCTCTTGCTAAGCTGACAAGAAGCAGGGCACAGGTAATCATTATGCAAATAAAAAAGGAACCCCCACCTGTTTCTGGTGCGTGTCAGGACAGCATGCAAAAGCTAGCTGGGCTTCTGAGGAAGGCCATCCTTAAAAGAGTCAAGGATTTATACATCCCGTACACATGTCCTTTTGTCACTGGTCCCTCAAACTTCTGAGGTCACATGGTTGCTCAGTCTAGATACTCAAAGCTCACCTGCAGCAAGATGTACCTGGTGTGGGAAGCCCCTTACCGGCCTGTGGGGTGGTCTCAGAGGGACCTTGCCCGGGACTCTCCTCCATCTTTCCCGACAGCCTTCCTCTTGAATCCAACCATTCCTTGGGTACTGTTGTTGTCTGCCAGCCTGGCACAAAGGACTAGCAGAAAAGATCCCTGCCCCGGAACACTTGGAGCTTTCACGATTGTCTCACAGGGGAAATTACTTTGGACAACTGATGCCCCCAGACACAGCATAGAAGCCTCAGTCTTTTTCTAGTTGAGGGGAAGGAGGAAAGACACCCAGTCCCCAGAACACCAATGCATGCAGGTCTCACATGTACATTGCTTTCTTTAGCCCTTCCGCTGGCTTTGTGAGGTATGGTGGATTCCCATGGTACAAAGACCCCAAGATCAGGAGCGCTAGCCAGACCCTAGTTCTGCAATGACTGAGCCTGGACTTGAACTCCATTTGGTGTGACCCCAAGTCCAAAAAGAGAAGTGGATGACAAGAACCAAAATAAGCTAATGTCCTCAGCCCAGCTTCCCCACCTGGCTTCCCAGTGGTTAAAACAAAACAAAACAAAACAAACAACCCTGGGTTTATCCAGCAACAAGGACAAGCTAAGAGGATTCCCAGTCCCTGTCCTGGTGGACGTTATGGTCTCTGAGGGGATGCAGAACCACAGACGCAAAGGAAGAGATGCTCACTGGGTCCTGAGGCTGAGGAAGGTCCAAGGGAGGTGACATTCCTGAGAATAGGGTACCAGCCACCCCCAGGGTGCATAAGAGGCCACTGTAGACTGTTGAAATTGCAGCAGGTCTTGGAGGTCTCAGGTGTCACTGAAGGTGGCCCAGGTTTTGGGATAGCTGCTGGTGACTCATTCTGCATTTAGCAGAAACTCTTTTCATAACTCAAAAATCCACTAAAACAAATCCACATGGCCGGCCTCGAGCACCTGACAATGTAATGAATTCCTGCCTGGCACAAGCACGTAGACAGCATGCGCCTGTCACCAGCGCTGGGACACATCCCTACCTTCCCTCTGTGGCTGCTTTTGCAACTCAAGAGGTGGGGGCACACAGCCCAGGGGAAGGGTATCAGGATGCCTGCTGGAGTGACTCATTGCACTGGGGCCCCCAAGCCAGGGGCCCGGGGTCAGCTTGGACCTGCTGTCCAGGCTTTGGGACCAGGGCCACAGCCGCCCCTTCCTGCTGCATGGCCACGAATGAGCTCTGTGACCCCTTGGGGTCTTGTGGCCATCACCATACTCTGCCCTGAGCATTGCTCTGGGTCAGGTCAGGCCTTGGGGCAAGTACCTGTGACCCTGGGGTGTTTCCCCTGGGGTCTCAGCTCCATGGCGAGCCAGAGAGACCTGTGCAAGGGGAGACTGTGATTTCAGAATTGGGAGCGGCAAGAAGACGTGGAAGCCAGGCCTCGAGTGTCAGTGACACGCAAGGCAAGGTGCGGAGAGGACACACACAGCCTGAGGGCCGAGTGCTCACACGGTAGACACAGGCATCCTGAGCTCAGTCACTGGCTAGCTGTGACCCGGTCTCTCTGGGCCTCTGCGGGCCCTATGGAGAGTGGGGTAGTGGGAGGCAGTCAGAGAAGCTGGCATTCGAGAGGACACGGGAGTGGCTCCAGAGGCATCCTTGGAGTGGTCCTTGCCCCACATCTGGCACAGGGGTAGAAATAGGGTCTCTGAGCAGCCGAGAGATGACTGAAAAGGGGCAGAAAAGGGACCAGCAAGAAAAGGGTGGTGGCAGAGGTGGCTGAGGCACAGTGGCAGCCTGAAGAGAGCATTCAGGGGACACAGGAGACAGAGAGACACCTGGTGATGCAGGAGCAGAACTGCCTCTCCCAGAGGACATTGATCGCCCTGCTCCCTTGACCTCTGAGCCGGGCAGGGATACCCAGACCTTCAACTGAGGGCTCTGAAGACAACTCCAGTTCTTCAGCCAGAGGCCAGCCAGCTCCCTGGGGAAACTGAGGCAGGTAGACTATGGCCGACCCCAGCTCAGAGAGGCAAGGCGTGCTCTGAGAGCATCTTTGCACAAGATAAAGGTGCTCAGACAGAACTAAAGGGGCACCGGGCACATGGCCCTCCTGCAGAAGGACCTTGGCTGGTGGCCACTGAACATGGGACCTGCAAAGGCACCACCAGACAAAGCCCTTGTGGTTCGCAGCACTGAGCTGAGCCGAGGACTCCACCACCACAGAGCGCCCTGGCCCAGCGTACGGGACCAGACCGAGAAAGCTGCCCGGATGCCACAGGGAACTGCAGCAGTCACACAGAGCAGGCTAGTCTGAGGCCTTTGGAAGCGATGAGGACACTGGTGACGATGACGATGGGAACAACAGTGATGACAGTAACTCTCTGTCACCACTTCTGCACGGTGCCTGTGCTCCGTGGACAGTGTCGGGTGCCTTCTCCTGCTTAATCATCAGAACAGCCTAATGGGAAGAGGAGGGGGTGGGGCCGGGGGAACGACTCAGTCAAAGCCGGACAGGACGCCAGGCCCCCATGTGCCCAGCAGCTGTGTGTCTCATAGGTTCAGAGGTAGAATTTGGAACGTTTTCACCATAAAGACGCGATCAATGTTGGAGCAGGTCAACCGGGGGTGGTGGCACTAGGAATTGAACTTAGGGCCCTTGCCTTGAGCTCCATTCCAGCCCTTATTTATTTTTACTTTAAGTCAGGTCTCACCAAGTCACTGATTTCCCTTCCGGAGAGCCCTGACATGACAGGCATGCACCAGCATGCACGGCTGAGAGAGAGAGCTCTAACCCGATTACACGCTGTCTGTGACAGCGGACTATCGCACGGCATTCCGTTCATGAACTTCGCAGTGGCCTTTATGGATCGATGTATTTAGATTTTACGAGCAGTCAGGGATGGTCAAGGGGCAAGTCTGTGTCCCATGACTCTGAAATGTGTGTGACTTTTTTTTCCTTGTGCGTGGTTCCATTTACACGACAGCTCTGTCACCCACCTGGGTGCTGGAGCCGTGCTGGGCTGGGTGGAGCGGGGTGCAGTGGGGTGCGGCAGGCCTGCCAAATTCTCCATGCCTCCACCCCAAGGCTAACGCATCACTGCAGCTGTCACTCCTCCCACGTCGACAGTCGATATATTTTCCGATGATGTTGGCAGGAAAAGTCCGAGCAAGTTCTCCCCCATGTCCCCAGGGTGTCCTTACTCATTCAGTCCCCTTCTCCTCCCTCCTCTTTTCTTCTCTCCGTGGTCTTCCTGTCTTTCCCGGAAGTTGTGAGGACAGAGGACACGGGTCCTGTTAGTGGGAGACCGAGGAAGGGGCCACTTGCCACCTCTGGCTCCTTGCTGGTGCCTGTGTGACACACCAGTGTCTTCCGGCAAATCCTTCCTTGTTTTAGCGACAGGCCGATTCGCAGGGCTGAGACCCGAAGAGTCTTGGTGATGACATCTTCTTTTCCCTCTCATTCATTCTCTCGCTTCCCGATTTCCCACCCACAGTGCTCGATCGCTATTTTCAGCCCACGCCCCCCCAGCCCCCGCCGTGCTGGCTCCCCTCTTCTGGCGCCCCCTGGACCTCTCTGCGTGAATGGCATCTCCACTGCCAAGGGTCATGGCGATGCGTCCCATCGGGTCACCTGCTGGCACGAAAGCTTTCTTCTCCTGGATGAGGCCATGAGGAGTGGAAGGAAGTGAGAAGGACTTGGCAAGAGCTGTCGGCCGAGGGAGCGGGGGTCCGAGAATGCAGGGAGGAAACCGTATCTCCCCAAACAACTGCTGGACTCGGGCAGCGGCAGTGTTTGAACGATCAAAGCGACAGACAGGAAGTCAGTCAGTATTTCACAGTGTACTGAGCGGTGGGGAAAAGCAGCCACCAGTGGGTGGGACAGCCAGACCACACTCTGCCACTCGGGGTGAGTGTCCTCCCTGGGTGGCCTCGGTGTCCCTATGTGCACAAAGAGGTGATCCACTGGAGACGCTGCAGCTTGTCTCACAGCCCTGACAGCATCGCGCACAGTGCTGGAGGCTGAAGCTCAGGATTGAAGTGTGGCAGGACTAGTTTCTCTGGGGCTTGGAGATGCCACCTTTTCCCTGTGTCCCCCAGGGTCACCCCTCTGTGTGTGTCTGTGTCCTAATGTCCTGTTGCATGGGGGCCGACTGTGATGACTTCAGTGTAGCATTGTTACTCCTGGGAAGAGCCTCTCGCTAAAGTCCTGTCACACCAAGGCACTGGGGGCGAAGACCTCAAGGGGACATAATTAGGCTCTCAGGGGACATAATTAAGCCCGACCCTGGCTTCTAAGGCTTCTCTCCAGCCCATCCCTGAGCACACCGGGTTTCCTTCCAGCCCATGATTCCTGCCGTGGAGCTTCCATTCCTAGAGTTGTGTTGCTGCTGGTTTTGCTCATTCTCGCCTGTTCTCCCACTGATCATGGAACGGGCTTGACCCACGACGTCCTCTCTTGGCCCTTCTCAGAGTCCTGGAGGCTGACCCTCAAGCGCTGCAAAGACCCCCAGTGGCCCAGGGACCTTGAATAGCCCCTGCCCTTGTCCCTGGAGGCCTAGAGGCCGCATCAACTCCTGGCACCCTGCAATCCCATGCCATCTCTGTGGGTTTCTCCTAATTCAAGCCATACCCTGTGAACAGTTCCCCTGGTGAATTCTCCCCACAACATCCCGGTTGAGCAGGCTGTGTGCTTTTGGCCATGACCCTGACTACACAGTGACACACACAGACTGGCCAGCAAGTGGGCAGGTGAGGCCCTTTGACTGGAGCAAGTGAGGAGACTGGCCAAGAAGTGGGAAGGGGCTCACCGTCCATCAATGGCTGAACCGATAAAGAACATGTGCTACGTACACGCAATGGAATACTACTCAGCTATAAAAAAGAAGGAAATCCTGTTATGTAAAGAGCTAGAGACCTTTACATGCATAAAATAAGTCAAGCACCAAAAGACAAGTACCACAGGATCTCCCTCCTATGTGGAATGTAAAAAGTGGATTTGATAGAAATTGAGAATAAGATGTGATTTGCAGAGGTTGGGGAGAGTGGGGTGAGGAAAAACTGGGGAATGGTTGACCGATGGGTAATTAAATATGGCACAGCAGGGTGGATGCAGACAGAGATTGTATACTGGGGAATCTCAAAAAGCTAGAAGAGATTTTGAGTGTTTTCACCATCCACCTAGATTACACTCGTATCTACATAGGTGTGTGCATATATATGAGTTAATATGGATGAGTTTGTATTTTTATATATCAGTTAAAAACAAATTCAATTTGAGAGAGAGAGAGCGTTTTCAGCCACAGGGCTGAGTTTGAACTCCCAAACACTGCTGAAACATTTTGCTAAGCAGCAGTTAAGGTAGGACGGGAGAGGAGCAGAGATGGGTGGGGCTGGGTGTAGAAGGAGTTAAGCTCCCAAGCCAGGAATGGCCAGCGCGGCCCACTGTGCAATTTTCGGCCAAAATATTTTAAATGAAACAGCTGTGTATGAGCAAAACTGCTGAGAATTGTTCCAGCTCGGAGCATGAATCTGAATCACTTGTGTTCAGTATTTGACGGGCTGTGTAATTGCCCTAAACCCATTATCTTCCCGAGCAGTTGTTGAAGTGTCATTAGGACACCTCAAATGAAAGGCTAAACTCTCCTATATACACAGTTTTAATAATTACAGTCCTTTCTCCTCCTATTTCGAAATGCAAAGCTCTGCTCTGAAAGGGAGGCGCCGGGGCTGCGGAACAGCGTCAGAGGCTGCAGCAGCCAGGCTGGGAGGCAATTAAGCTTTTTAAACTTTCTCTGCATTCTCCGGAGCCGTTAATGTTCTGGGATATTTATTTTCTACCATATGCAGAGGGGGAGATAACAAGGCCGGCCAGTCTGCCTATGTCACAGAGGGCCTACTGTGTGCCTGCCGCCGTGCCAGGGCCTGGGACCTTGAGGACAGGACGCCCTGAAAGGTGGCCATAGAAATGCTTGTCCCACCCTGTGCTGTCTTGCCGCTTCATGTCATGTCACTGCTCTGCTAGAGAGGGAGGGGGTTCATGAGGACACAGCTAGGTCATGGTTGCCTTTGTATCTGCACTTTGCAATCCAAGTCAAACAGTGCTTGTTGAATGACTGTGTGATGGTTTACAGGGTGCTCTCCATGGCCAGGAACCTGCTGGGGTGCTGGGATGCAGCCCTGGTCCTTGTGGAGATTAGAATAAGGATGTGCTGGGGACATGACACATGCTGCCCAGGGACACTATCAGTACAATGCATGTCTTCCAAGAGAAAGTCCTGGATGCTTTTGACTCGACAGTCCAAATCAGGAGACCAAGGGACATGCTGCTGTGACGACCGAGACTCCACACCCGCCGAGCAGCAAGAGGGTGTCTTCTAACACCAGCCGGGCCGGTAGCTGGGTGGGGAGTCCGGGGGGTTACGGCCCTAAACCTGCTTCCTGTCCTGGAAGAGGGAATGACACTTCTTAATTCATACGCCACTGGCGGCAGGTGCCCTCTGTCCCCTGAGTCACGTCCTATGTCACTTCTTCCCTTGAGTGTGGGAGGTTAACAGATGCTTAAATCACTGTTCGCCTCCATGTGCATTGTTATCTCTACCTCTGCACTATGTACGGTTACCTGTGTCTACACCTCTTTCTTCTTATCTACAACATATGTGCATTTTGGTACATCTGCATTTGTCTGTCTGTCTGTCTGTCTATGCACCATCTGCTTAACTCACCTACATGCCCATCTACGACTGCTTGGCAAAGACACCGGCTGGCTCCTCAAAGCCATCTGTGTGCAGAAGGTCCGCCCGGGCAGCCGCTGGAGTCCGAAGGCCATCTCCTGTGACAGTCATCGCGATGCCACAGCCCTGCTCTTACGCGTTCTGATGACAGCACGTGGGATGTGGGAGCGGATCTTTCGGCAGTCAGGTCTCTGAACGAGCGTGCGGCCTGGGCAACCCTCAGCTGCGGCCTGTGAGACGCAGCGGAGGACCCGCACAGCCCGCCTGCACGGCTGGCCCACAGAGACTGCGCCGTGCGTGTTCCTGGCTGCTAAGTTGGTGGTGATTTGTGACTCAGCAGTAGACAGCTCACGGGTCCCTGGAAGACGGCCTGGCCTGTGGTGGGCTCTGCAATTTGGAGGTGAAGGAAAGTCGAGGAAGACAGATGGGCCAGCTAGAGAGGTGTGTGCTTGGGACAGCTCTTGGCCTTCTGCAATGTCCACCTCACCAAAAAAAAACCCAGATGTGGGACGAGAACCATCAGTGGGGCCACGCCTTTCAGGATAGATGCTCCAGGCTGCATGGACTCTGAGCTGGATCAGCTCAGTGCCAGAAGCTGCTACCTTGGAGCCGAGAAGAAGGGATGGACATGACAGGGTCCCCTCACCTACCTAGAACCTGGAACAGTGATGCCAACAGTGATGCACTCTTTGCTTCCTTGTGACTGCCTGACATGCGGACAGAGGTGGGGCTGTGGAGAGAGCCCGTGGGCTCTGCTAGACAATACCAGTGTGGGGTGCAGGCTGTGTTACCGAGTCACCGCCCAGGTCCACAGGCCCCAGGGGGACACTGGTTTGTTTGTGGATCCCTGGATTTAATTTCAGTGCTACCGCTAAACAGCTCCAGCTTCCCTGATAGTCAGCACAGGGTGCGTTTGCAGCCCCCTCCTGCCCAAAGCTGCAATGATGAACATGGGATTTGGGGGACTTCCGGAAGGTTACCAGAAGTCATCACACACACTGTTATCAGGAGCATCAGGAACAGGTCACAGTGCACCAGAAACAGGGCCGAGGGAGTCCACAGTGTCTCACTTAGTCCCCAGAAACCAGAGGATGGCAGTGGCCCCTGGGCAGTGCTCTGGGGAATGGTCAGCATTTGGAAGGGCAGCTGTTCTAGCTTCCTGTCCACTGACTTCCAGGGGAAGGCAGGGCCCATTATGCTCCTGTGAGCTGCTTACTTCTCAGCTCTGATGCCTTC
This sequence comes from Hydrochoerus hydrochaeris, assembly GCA_004027455.1. Lineage (NCBI taxonomy): Eukaryota > Metazoa > Chordata > Mammalia > Rodentia > Hydrochaeridae > Hydrochoerus > Hydrochoerus hydrochaeris. The sequence continues at coordinate 39,072 of PVLA01001553.1, read as the reverse complement.
CCACGAGCGACCTGGACCCCTCTTGCCATTTTTTTCTTTTTGTTTTTTATTTTTCCATTTTTGTGGAATACATGCAGATGTTAATAAACCCTCCCACAGCCTCGCGGCTACACAAGGAGGCGGTGCCTAAGCGGCTCGTGCCCCTGCCAGCCCTGTCCTGTTTGTGGGCATATGAAATGGGCAGCTGCCAGCCCCTGGCCCTGAGCAGCACAGGGCCTGGCTGGGTAAGGAGGTCACACCTTTCACCTGCCACACCCTAAACTTTCCATGATGGTCACACTGGAGCCCTGTGCAGTCACCTCAGAAGCGACACTTGCCAGGAGCACAAGGTGGCCTCACTGAGCCCCATGGTCCCTGCTCTGGAACAGGTCCCTCCTCCTGGACCGAGAAGCCACTTCCTGTCTTGGGTCAGACACCTGTGGGGACTGCTGGCAGGGACCAGAGGAAGCTGCAACTGCTTACTCTTGTCATATTCACCCTCTTTTTTGACCACAGGAAGTCACCAGTCTTGTACCCAAGGAAATCCACTGTGAGGGTGCTAAGGTGGGTGGGGACTGCTTGTCCTCTCTCCATGGCTTAATGGTGACAGAACCTACCTCCGGGGTGGCTCTCTCCCAGGTGGCAGGGGATGCGGGCTGTCAGCAGGGAGGGCTGCCCTGGGACTTGGTCCCTCTCCCTGTTGACCTGGTGGCCTCACAGCATAGCAGCTGAGCTCCCTGAGGTCTAGATGGAAACTCAAGGGGCTCTTGAGGTCCCAGAACGCCCTTCTGAATCCTCTCCAAGCACAAGCTTTCTTTGCAACCCAGGCTTGAACAATAAATGTGATCTGACATAGAAACATAATTTCCTACTATGTCCATGTCTTCTTCCCCTCTGGCAAACTCTCTTTTCCTACTACCCATCCACTGAAGACGAAGACCAACTGGGGCAGACAAGTGGGTGCCCTGTGCATAGAGAAGCACTGTGTGCAGTGGCTTCAGGTGTGTACTGTACAAGAAGACCAGAAGAGGGGTTGAAGGTATTGACTGTCTCCAAGACTGTCATAGTGAGAGGCCTGAGTCTATCTAGAACCCAAATGCCATTTCGGACTTTCCACAAGGTAACCACAGGCGCTGGCTGTCCAGGGGTCTGGTGCTGGGGGAATCTTGAAAGTAATGCTGTTTAAATATCATGGGGTCAGGCCAAACATCTCTGGGGAAAGCGGGAGAGGGGGTCCCCTCACATATCTGAATCAGTTCCGCTCTGTGTCCCAACTCCCAAGCTCTATTAGGAAAAACAAAAGTTGTTCAGTGCCTGGGACCAACATGGGCCGGGGCAGCCACATGACCCTGCACTCCGGGTGCTTAGGGACCCGGGGAGACTCTCTCCTTTCACATGCAACTTCCCGTTCTTCCATTCGTTCACTGTGTGACCTCGGGCCAAGTCTGCAGCACGTCAGGGTTTGTCCCCTTCTTTGTGAAACAAGCATGAATGCCAGTTTGTATTTCATTAAATCGGGGGACACTATCATGTGTGACACCCCCCATTATCTGATGTGTCACTGACACAGTGCTGGTTAAACTGTCACGACTTTCATTTGAGATGCAGTCTAATTTCAGAGGTAAAAACGGAAACAAAGATGTCTTAGAATTGATGGGACTCAGCTACACAGCATGCTTCCCTACATTAAAAATCATGGCACAGGGATTCGATTAAATAATGTACAAAGGGGCTGGGGTGTACCTCAGGGGTGTAACGCTTGCCTAGCATGCATGAGGCCCTGGGTTGGATCACCAGAATCAAAAAAAAGGAAAGGAAAAGAGAGGAAGTAAAAGGCCAAAAAACAAAACAAAACAAAATTTTGTAAACTGCAAAGTATAAAACTTTTATTCCTAGCCAAATTAACTTTCAAATGACTTCATTTAAAATACTAATACTGCATAAGGGTTGTAATTGTCTTACTGTACTCACTAAGTGGTTCAAAAAGCTGTGTTTGCAGTGCATGAGCCTGGACTGTTTTTCTACTTTTCTAGTGTTCCCACCCTCTTATGATTTATTTGTGTAGCATCCACTTGTGGGCTTACTCTTGAATGGGATTCAAGATTGGGCCCTTGATTTATGGTTGGAGTTCACTAACATTTGGAAACGATGCACTGGTTACATAAACATATAAATACCACCAGGGAAAGCTGGAGCGCCACAATTACACGGGGACGGGGAGGGAAGGAAGGGTGCACAGAAGCCCCCTCTGTCCTGAGTCTCGGACAGTCATGCTGTGGGTCGGGAGGGGAATTCCTCGGGGCCACATTTCCCATGCTGTCTGCAGGGAGAATGGCCAAGTGGTTTGGATTGCGGTTTCTGTCTGGAAAGTAAAAGAAATATTTTGGAGGTCTCCAAAGAGTAGCCAGACAGTGCTCTCCACATGTGAAAAGGCAGAAGTTCCCTGGGTTTGTGGACGTCTCCTGTCCTCAGTGGGAGAACCAGTCTTGGGCTCCAGCCAGCTCTAGGATCCAAGCTCTGGCCCATCTCTTCTGGAGGACAGGAAACAACCTGTCCAGCCCCGGAAGACCAAAGTTCTCAGGACTTGGTGTTTCCACACCACGCCCTGTGACACAGCTCTATCTGGCTCCCTGATGCTATCTTAGTGTCCTCGGGAGTCTGATGTCCCCAGGGAAGTCATACCTTAGGGTCAGGCAGACCTGAGTTCATACCCTCTTAATCATTGCCAAGTTTGTTACTGGACCTTTCTGCACCTCAGTTTCCTTGTTTGTAAGGTTAAATGAGTTAAGGGAGGGGAAGTGACATCAGAGTCTGGAGCAGAGTAGACACCCATTAAATCAGTCCTATGTGGGGACCCTGGTGAAAATTACAGAGAGAACTTCCTGGTCCTTTCACAGCTTGAGAAGTTTATATTTGTAATCTCAAGGAAAGTTATTGGAATTCTAGTGAGATAATTCCAATCTACCACTTCCAGTGCAAGCCATGGTGAGAATAAAGACACTAAGACGTATTTATAGTTATGGGGAGCCAAGGGGTTCCTAAGTCCAGCCAGTATGGTGGTTCACTGGAATAAAGGTCTCAACCCAGGACTGAACCTATATTTTATTAATCCATGAAGAAGGCAGCGGCTTGAGGATGAGTGACTGTGAGAATGGCAGGAAATATGTGAGTACGGTGAGCTGGGCTATGCAGGAGACCTGAAAACACCTCTGCAATATGCAGGGAGACCAATCTGCATAACAAAATTGAGGTAACATTTAATGTTTTGAAGGCCGGTGCTTCAGCTCTGATGTGCAAACTTTTCTGCCCTGGAAATCCATAGCCTCTTATCTTGAGGCTCGATTCCAGTTGACAGCTGTGGAGCAGTGATTTTTCATCCCACCTGGCTTAACCATGTTTCTGGGAGCCAAGGGGCAGGGAAACAGTAGCTGTCATGTGGCTTCAAAGATTACGCATCAGCACCTCAGCCAGCCCTATTTACACTGCTGAAAGTCAACTGAAGGGAAAAGGAAATGGCCTAGCCTGCTCTGGACATATCAGTACAGGATACAGGGCCAGGTTTAGCCAAGGTGGAGATAACTGCTCTTTGTTCAAGGAGGGCCATCCAGGTGGTCCTCCACAGAACTCTGCAATATGTTCATCCAACCAACACTGGCGGAACCCGGAGTATGTGTCAGGCCCTGACCAGGGGCTGGGAACACTGTAAGGAGGAAGACAGATCTGGTTTCTGCTTTATAGGATTTTTAGCTCAGGACCAAGAGGAAACAGTGAACTAAGAGCCAAACAGCATGAGGTAAATCCAATGAGTGACAAGGACCATGAAGAAAGTAGAACAAGATTCAGGGATGAAGGGAGGTGTAAATGAAACCCACTCTCTAGCCTAGGATTCTCTAGCACAAAGGTTCTAAACTTGTGGTGATTTTGCATCCCAGGAGACATTAATAATATATGCCTGGAGACATTATTATCACAGCGGAGAGGAAGATGGTGGCTCCTGGCATCCAGCAGGCAGAGGGCCAGGATGCTACTAAACATCTCCAATGCACAAGATGGCTCCTGCCACAGAGGAGGATCCAGCCTCAAATGTCACCATCACTGATTCTGAGAAACCCTAAACCAGTTCACTGCCAGGCCACATACCAGTGCTGGTTCAGAGTAGTCATTCTGGCTACTTCAAGCAGGGAGATATGACAGGATATTAAAAGGTTGCATAATTGCAAAAATTCCTTAGAAACAGCTCTCAAGGTCACATTGCTGTACTGGGCCTCTGAAGTGACTGCTTCCTCTTCCAGGAATCAGACCCTGGGATCCCTAATGTTTTCCATCAAAACCATGCTGTGCCTGCCAGGATCTGCATCGCAACATAGATCTATCAGTAACTTTCAGAGTTGAGTCCAGCCCCAAAGATGCTGCTGGGGAGGTTGTACAGAAATCAGGTGCTGAAGGACTATGCTGGCTCTAAAAGTGACCTCTACCCTTTGTTCACTTAACCTCATGTGAATGCATCTGCTTGGCCCAACCTGACTTGCATGCAGGACTCTAGCTGCAAGGGAGTCCTGACACTGGGTCCCACATGTGTTCTGGCTCCTGCAGGACACCCAGACACATGAGAATGAGGGTGAGATGATCTTCAGGGCAGTGATGAGTATAAATGGTAATGAAGATTAGCTGGGTTCAAGCCACACCTGTCATTCACCAACCTGATGGTCCTGGGTATGTTACATAATCTAGTGTGCATCATTTGCGTTTTCATCCTTAAAATAGAGGTAATAATGGGATTCCCTCATATGGTCATGCAGGTATTCCATTCCAATTACATCCTTGCTGCCTGCCATCAGGGGCTCAGAAGCTGATTTGGGCAGTGTGGGCACCCTGGTTAGAAAAGTTCCACAGAGCTGTGGTTGTAATCCTGTAATGTCATAGAAACTTTAGCTATTATGGCTTCAAACCTTGGAACAGAGACAAATAGCTGACAGGCCTCTCTCAAGCACTCCTTGAGAATAGTTTAAACAGGAGCTAGGCATTGTGTGCATGCTTATGCTTCCAGCACTTAGGAGCCTGAAGCAGGAGGATAATGAGTTCAAGGCCAGCCTGAGCTACATAGCAAGATTTTGTCTAAAGAAAAGAAAAGAAGGAAAGAAAAGAAAAGATTACATAAGAACAGTACTGGTTATGTTGGTGTTGTGTTATGTTCTGTACAGATCAACAAATAATTAAGCATATCCAAAATTTTTTGGTTGTATCATAGTCAAGAGGCCTAAATGCTCTGAAAAGTGGCTGATGACAGTGGGGAGGTGGCTGCATTCTCTTGGGCTCCAGGCTCTTCCCTGCCCATTTGGGCTGCATCTGGTTTTCTCCAGGATTTGCCTGGCTAAGAAGACCCAGAGGGGTATGGTGGGCTTCAAGCATAATTCAGTGTCCTGTCAGGAAGCTGGTCTGACAGCTGATGAAAAAGAAATATGATTAAGTGTCAACAGCAATGAATGCTGCAGGGCAAGGCTGACATGTCAGCTGGTGGCCAGGACCCCCTCCTACACAGTACCAATCATGCCTCTCTGCCCCTCTGGGCTGGCATCGGGTGCTCAGTACAAAGGGTCAGAGGTGGCCCAAGCATGGCCTGCCCTACACGAGAGGAGGGCTTTCCCAAGAGGTTCCAGCTGTCAGGGAAGTGGCCTGCAAAGGAAGAACGTTGAGAGCTGTGGCCTCACATTGACATTCTCATCTGGCTTTTAGAACACTGAAATGGTTCGTCTGATCCTCCGGGGGCGGGGGGGAGGGTCCTCTAAAAATGACAGCTGCAGTCTTAGTATGCATTGAGGTCTGGTCAGTTTTTCCCTAACTGCATTATCTTGCTAATGGCAAAAAATGCTGTCCTCCAGACTGCCGAGTGTCACCCCGTCAGGTGCGGCTGCAGAGTAATGAGCTATCCCCCATTCCCAGCTCCCATGGATCTAGCTGGCACCAGTCAGCCCAGGTATTTTGCTTTCCAGCTCTCTTTGCAGCTCAGCTAGGTCCTGTGGCTCATTCCGACCATGCGCAGTAAGCACACAGATCACACCTTTACAAAGGCTCTGTCTCTACTTCCCTGTGACCCTGCTGTGGGCTGTACAGGGGCTGGGGAGCCAGCTGCGGTCCCGGGGCAGCACCCAGGGTGTAGGAGAGAAGCAGGGTAGAAGGAATTCGAGTCTGAACAACTTCACAGGAACAGGGACCCTGGTACATCACCCCCTGGATGTCTATGAAACAGAGGAATGTGGGTGTAGCTGGCATCTGCCTTCCAGGATGTCCTGTGCCTTGACCTTTGTGCCCGTCACTCTTCTCACAAGACAGGTACCACTTTCCTCGGGCTTCACAGAGGAAGACTGAGGTTCAGAGAGGTCACGTTGCTGCCCAGAGTCGGTCAGCAGCAGCAGCAGAGCTGGAACATGTTTCTGAATTTGGTTGTTACCAAAGCTCACAGCTTTTCCTTCTGCTCGGAGTTCATCTGTGCTGTTGATCTTTGCCTGAGTTTGTGTTTTTAAAAAAGTTGCCACACAAAGCCCGATGCATTCTCCACCAAGGGAAGGAACAGAGAACTCTTCCTCCCTGTAAAGACCCCAGGACTTGGGAGGATCAGGGCTTGACAAAAAGGAGTGATCTGTTGACAAATGCCACTCGGCTTCCTGTTCTGCATTCTGGTGACAGCACCCAGGTTTTGTGGGGTGATCTCTCCCATTCTCGGGACACATGGTTCAGGCTGGCGCCACCCCCAAGACGCCTGCTGTGGAGTCTGGGTGGAGACAACATCTCAAAGGCCCAGAGTTCACGTGTCCCAGCAGCAAAGCCTGACAGACTGCCATAGGTCCCTGTTGTCCACGTTCCCGGCTGTCCTGAGTGTGACCCACCCAGCTCTTCTCATCTGCTTTTCCTTTGCTTTGGACAGCTGTGCCACCTCCCTCCACTCCAGTGTCGTCTGCCCATGTCCTCCAGGGCTGGTCTCTCTTCCTTGCCACCAAGATCCCTGCCCGGTAGAGCTGCTAGGAGCCAATGGCAGAGGATACGGCACAGGCCATGTCCAAAGATGACATTGGGGTCCAAACCAAACCCCTGTGAGCCCTACAGCTAGGCCAAGAGCAAGCGCTGCTGGGGCAAGAGGCAGCTGCCCAGGATGGTGGGGGGGCGGGCAAGGGCAGAGGGGACAGGGTTCATCTCGGTGGATTCCCAATGAGTTCTGATAAACTGTCCCACCCATGTCCCACCACATCGGGGACAGGGTCTGCTTCAAGGGTTTCTTAAGCTGTGGTCCAGGGACCAGGCCACAGAAGGACCATCCAGGCTGCTCTGCTCCAGACGATAGGTTTAAAGCACAGAGTGACTCTCACTAAGTGAGGCTGGATTTACAGGCCCTGCTCAGGCTCTGCTTTATCTCAGCAGCAGAGATGGAGCCCTGGCATCATTCACTGAGGGCAGCCCGGGCCGCAGTGTCCAGGTGGAGGCAGTGAGACTTGGGGAACCTCCTAGCCCAGCCTGGCAGCCTTGATATGTTTGGGATCAGATAGAGGACAGTGGCTTCAGCACCCCTGGTTCTGCTCCAGGGACCTCAGATGCACAGACTTTCTGAGTGTCAGGCCAGAATGGAGCACTGGGGACAGGAGGGACCTTCAAGTCTGGCATCAGCAGATGACAGGATCATTTGTGAATTATGGAACAGCAGAAGACAGTGGTAAAGACTCAGGGGAGCTACAGCAGGGTCCAAGCCTCCTGCTCCTGCTCCCCACCTGTGCGGCCTGGGACAACTTGCTTCCCTTCTCTGAGCCTCAGTTTCCTCATCTGTAAAATGGGGAGGCACCAATACTTTCTTCATGAGGGTTACCCTTAACCCTCAGGAAGCACCAGCCATGATATAGTACAGTATCAGCACAGTAACAAAAACCTCTGCCTTTCCTGTAAATCACTTTTGCATGTATAACTCAGTCCTCCCTTTGTGACCACACTGGCAGGAGGATGGTCAGAGCGCAGTTTCCACGTTAACAACAAGTGAATTGGGCCTGGTGTGCTGAGTGGCTTTTCCAAGCCCCCAGGTTGCTTGGGGACAGGGCCAGGACATTAGGCGCATGGCAGTCACTCCCAATTCACTTCCTATTCCATGACTGCTTTCCAAACAATGGTGACAGAAAAACGGGCCGTGGTACTGAGCCTGCACTAAGTATCTGGCCTCTGGTCCTGCTAATGACTGTATTTAACCCTAAAGCGGAGCCAGCTGGCTGCAGGACCAGTGTCCTTGGAAGCCCTTGACATACAGTCAGAGCGCTTGAGCTGTGAGCATGGACTGTGGTCCCAGGAAGCCACCTGTGAGCCTGTCCCCAAGAGCCAGGGGTCTCAATCCTGGCACTGCTGCCCTTTGGGGCCAATATTTTTGTCTCCACGGAGGGGCAACCACAGCAGGGCATCTGCAGGTCCCTGGTGTCCACTCATCAGATGACAGGTGCCAGTGGCACCTCCCCACCAGCTGTGACCCCCAAACATATCTCTGGATATCACCCAAGGTCACACCCTTGAGGGGGCAAACATGCCTGGGTTGAGGACCACTGTGTGGAGGGGTCCAGGAAAGCGTCCTGAAAGAAGCTGTTCTAAAAACCAGGGTGGCACAGAGGGAGAATCTAGGAAGGCGCAGAGGACACAGAAGGGACCGGGGCGGAGGATTTCAAGAGAAACGTGCCGCAGTCCTGGCCCCGGGAATTCACCAGCCCCCTGTGAAGGGGTCCCGAGGAAGCCCAGGACACCCAACTGTCAAGAGGCTCCTTGTCCCGCTGGGCAATGGAGGCTTTACTGATAGTGGCCACACTAAGTCACCAGGTGTCCTTTCAGTGCTAGAGGAGCCTGGGATGGCCCAGGGGCACCGCTAACTTCCGGGTTGGTGACCATGGATGGCACCTGCTTCTTGGCTCGCCCCTGTGCTCCCCGATAGTCCCCGCCACACTGACACACGGACAGGTAACGTTATTCACAACCACAGGTCTTTCTCCTGGCTTTGGCTCTCCTGGCTCAGGAGCCCACTGGGACCTGGGGGGGCGGGCACTGTGATGCTGCACCCTGGCCCTGCCTGGCACTGGGCGGCAGCTGCTAAGGACTTCTGGATTCAGCATGTGGCTCCCCCACCAGGAGGGTCAGAACCACCCATCTGATCACAGCTTTGCCTCTTCTCTCCTTCAGTTTTAAAAAAATGAAACTCCTAGACCCTAACCCTCGTCCTTCCAAACTACAATTTAGTGGTTTTCTGTGTCTTTGCAAACTTATGCAAAGTAGACCAACCCTACTATCTAATTCTAGAAGATTCTCATCACCTCAGAGCAACAAACACCCAACAGTAGTTCTATCCCCTTCCTCTCCATAGCCTGTGGCAACCCCAACTTTGCATCTCTATGGATTTGCCTACTCCGGGCTCTTTCTGCGAAGGGAATCACACAACCCATGCCGAGTATCTGTGCTGGATGCCTCCGTGCGGCTGGAATCTGGCTCAGGGCCTGGACGCACCCTGCCCATCACTGCGCTGCGGACATCTGATTCCTTTCCACCTCTGGCTGTCATGAACCAGGTTGCTATGGACATTCACGGTCAAGTTCAAGCCAACCTTGCCTCAGTTCTCCCGGATGCTACCCAGGAGGAGAGCTGTGGGGCTTATGTGGGTCTTGGTTTTGTGACCATAAAAAAAAAACCCTTGAGCTCTATCACATGAAGCCAGTCTTGGGTCACTTTTGGGCTGGGATTTTGGGTCACCCTAATTCCTCACTGGCTCCCCATATAGCTCATCCTGGACTGGTCATCCCACTCACAACGCGGCCACATCTTTACACACCCAGCTTTAGTTTTCATGGCCCTTGGAATTTTCTGTCCACAAATATTCTGAAACCCTCTGCATAATGCAGTGGAAGAAATGTGTCAGACACTTATAACTTCCAAGTGGCCTTTGGGGGGCATCTGTCATCTTGTAGTGTTTTATGAGCTGCTTTACCATATGAAAGGAATTCTGACTGAGCTCTCTCTAAGGCTTCCTGTAAGATATTGTGTAAGATTCCAGAAATGAAGTGAAATTTTATATTGTTTTTTGAAATTTAGTTAAGTGTTAAAATTTAAAGTCTATTACTTAAGACAAAAAAAAAAAAAGCTCTTAAGGCATTTCCAGATGAAGTCAAACCCATTTATTTATTGCATCCCCTTCCTCTGTGATGAGCCTTTCCCATCACAGGCAGAATTCTGTTTTCTTTTCATTAATTCGATCTGATTAAATTAATGGTGCATTGAAGATGCAATAACATTCCCTGCTTGCTGAACTAGCTCTGGCCCAAATCTGATCATTTTAACAATTGGACCGAGTCCCCTAAAAATTCCATGGAAGTTACCCTGGGACCTGGAGGTACTTTTCCATTAACTTACTGCCAGACCGTGTCAGCCTTCTAAAGAGGTTCCACATGCTACTCCTTCGTGGACAGTTCACCATGGCGAGCGAGGGCTTTAAACACTGGCTAACACCAAGGCAGACAGACCACCCCCACAGGTGTTTCTGGAAGATTCTGTGGGCTCATCTCAGCTCCTGTGACCCTCCAGCAATCGGTGGATGGAGTTGATCTCAGCTCAGCAAGTATTCACCGCCCGTCTCCTCCAACACACGCTGAGCATAGAGATATGAAGAGGGTGCGCCTGACAGGTTAGGATAGGTGACGCTGCGGTGACAAACAGGCCCGCAAGGGTGGGAGGTGCACAGTAATGTGTGGCTTACTGGATCTCTTTTCACCTGATCCTCAAAAACCAAAGGAAGCCCAGCTGTGAAGATCGTGAATTTCTGCGTGGGGAAGAGGGTGTTTCACAGCTGACTCGGTAAGGTTGCTCAGATGTCACATGTTCTCATTAGTTTTCTGTTTTGTAATCAAAGGCCGTCAGGAGTCAGAGGGCTCTTTGCTAAGAAAGGCAAAGCAGTGGGCAGACCATCTTCCTAGCCCTTCCCCTCTTGCTTTGCTGCCTTGCCCCAGGCCAGGGATGGCCCAAGTGACCCAGAACTGCCAAGAGACGGAAGAGGAGCATAGGCAGAGGCCCAGTGCGCGGGTTTGCACCCTACACCTGGTACTCCGAGCTGTGTGGCTAGGACAGCTTCTGAACCTCTCTGTGCCCCAGTTTCCTCATCTGTAAAGAAGGAAATAACATTTCCTCATTCCTGATATATAAAATAAATTAGGGCCTGTCAAGTTTCTAGAAAGTTCCCTTGGCATAATATGGGCACTATATTAGTCGTTGATAAATAAATAACGGGTTAGCATCTTTTGAGTGTTGATTTAGGGAATGAGCTAAATGCTTTACTGATTCTATTTAACTGATACATGCTGTAGCAGGATGACCATTTTGCAGGTAAAGAAACTGAGGCTTGAGGGGGGTCTTCCCTGGGGTCCCCTAACTACTGGGATTGTGTGTTAATGATGGGTGTGTTCTGAGGTGACTTTACTGTCATGTGAACATCATGTATAAACTAACATGGCTAAGATGTCACTGGGCAATGGGAACTTCTCAGCCCTAATATAATACGTTACGATATGGCATCATGCAGTGTAGTAACAGAAATGTTTGGCAGGTCCTGGAGGCGAATCTAGGGCCTTTGCATTGAGCTACGCACCTAGCTCTTTTTTATTTTTTACTTTGAGACAGGGTCTCACTACATTTCTAAGTTGCTCAAGCTGGGCTTAAACTCATGATTCCCCTGCCCTTGGCATTACCCTCAGTCTCAAAAAAAAAAAAAAAAAAATGCAGGGGGAGGGAAGCCAGGAGGTTGTAGCTCCACGTGAAGGCCCTGGGTTCAATACCCGGTAATGGGGTAGGGTCACATTCCTGAGGAGTAGCCTGTAAAGCCACCCCCCAGCTGCGCTGTGTCCCAAGGACCCAGGAGGACGGCAGGGTGCAGGCGAGGTTACTGCAAAGGACGCTTATGTAACTGCTCGGGGACAGAAGGCCGAGCCCTGGCCACCACTTTGATTACAGTGAAAAAACCAATCTCAATGTTAATTTCCTCAGGTGGAGCCGCAGGCCCTGTGAGTTCACAGGCGCTGACAGGGAGGGTCTGGGGGGACACGGGGCCCCACTTGCCAGAGGAGGAGGCACAGAGAGCCCTCTTTGGGTCCCTTCTGCGCCAGATTTCTTCACTGGCTTCGAATACAAACCCGGCTCCCTCTGCCCTGTCTTAAGCCACAGAAGGTCAGGAAAGTGCCAAGCAAGAACAAAAGTGTGCGGTTATTTACTGAGCACTTGCTATGTGCCACACACACACACATACATTCCCACTCACACACACTCACCGGCGCCAGTGCCCACGTCCTCTCACCGCCCTCATCCCCGTTTCACAGCTGCCTATGCTGCTGCAGAGAGAGCTTAAGTCATTAGTTTGAGGCACCAGCTCACAGACGGCAGAGCCGGGCTTTGAACTCAGCTAGGCTGGTTCCGGACTCTCAACCCCTAACCACCAGGCTCTCCAGGATCAATGGCTACCCCGGGCCTGCCATTGCTCCCACTCGGGCCACAGTGGTCACCGCCTAACTCCTAACGCTGCCCTGCTCCAGCCTCACCTCTTCTACATCACCACAAAGTGGGATCCAACCCACCCTGCTGAGAGTTGTTCTTGGCCCTGCTTCTGTGATCCTTGTCCCCTGGCTGCCTCAGTGCCTTGGCACATGCATGCTGCTCCCTAGGCCTGGCCCCCACTCTCCCATTTCCTTGCCTCTGGTTCTTCCTGATACCCATCAAGCTTCCTCTCCTTTTGGATGCCCCAGCCTCCAGGCTGAAGTGAAGGCTTGGGGATGGTCACAGTGCCCTCCCAACCTCAGGCTGTCACCATACTCTGGTATATTCAGCCAAGGGACTGACAGCCTTGTGGGTGGGGATGGTGTATGAATCAGCTCTGGTCACTGAGGCAAAACACCCAGGAGATAAATTTATAAGCAGGAAATGCTGACTTTGGCTCACAGTCTCAGGAGCTGCAGTCCATGGTTCCTTGGTGCAGTTAGTTGCTCTGGGCCTGTGGCTGCCCAGTCCTTGATGGGCAGGTGGGGGTGTACAGTAAAGCAAAAGTGCTGAGCCTCATGGTGTCCAGGAAGCACAGAGAGAGAAGATGGGTCCAGGGTCCCACTGTCTCCTCCAAGGCCACATCCCTAATGACCTCACTTCCTCCCGCTGGAGCTTCCATCTCGTCTCAGTAAAGCCATGGGTTGGTGACCAAATTTTCAAAGCACAGCCTTTGGGGGACATTTAAGATCCAAACTATAAAGCCAGAGGTGGTGGCATGTGTTTGCAATCCCATCCCTCAGAAGACTGAGGCAGGAGGGCTGCTGCTAGTTTGAAGCCAACCTGGACTACACAGTGAGTTCAAGGCCAGCCTGAACTACATAGCGAGACCCTGTCTCAAACAAAACAAAGCAAAGCAAAGCAAAGCAAAATAAAAGATCCAAACTATAACAATTGGTGTCCTGCATATTTTTCTCTCTTTAGTACCTAGCACAGAGCCAGGAGCACAGCTAAGCAGCACGGTGCCAGCTTGGAAAGCAAGAGGTCCTGAGTTTAATTCCTGGTACCAAAAGAAAAGAAAAATCCAGTATCTAGCACAGTGCCTGGCACAGATAGGCACTCAATAAACAACAGTCACTGACTAATGAGTGAGCGGAGGAGCTGCCTCGTGTATCTTTGCTGCAGCCGTGTGCTCATTCACGGCCTCAGTGCAACAAAAGCTCCCTTGCTCCAGCGCTCAGGCTGGGGGTTGGGGGAAGATCTGAAGTGCTCCCGGTCTCCGTGACTGAAGTCCTTGCAGCTTTGACAGAGGTCACCCTGCTAATGCAGCTGCTCCTTGGGAAAAGTGAATCCCACCCTGCGGCCGGAAGATCACAAAGCGGGAGCACTAATCCCACGGCCGCTGCCACCGTGATCAAATGCTTGGCGAGCACCAGGCTGTGTGTGCGCAGAGATTAAAGCTGGTGGCTCGTCACCGCTGGCCCTGGAGCCACGCACCGTGACAGTGACAGCAGGGATTAGGCTGGGGTGTTCCAGAAGCTTGCGTTGCTCTGGGGGACCTCCTGCTTTTGGTCCCCTGGGGAAGGAGCTGGCACTGGGTGTCCCCAGTGGCCTCCTGGGCTTTGTCACTGCAGTGTTATGAATGCTTAGAGGAGGAGTGGAAGGAGGTCACAGGGAGACCAGAGCTGGCCAGTGATGATCAGCATGATATTCCCCCCTCAGGCCAGAAACTTGGGATTTGGAAACCAGGTAGAATCTACCAAGTCCAGGGAGTGGATGTGTTAGCGAGGAGGGGCTCTCAGAGGGTCGTGAATAAGCCCACAGGGCATTAGGAAGAGCAGAGTCCGAGGAGGAGGAAGAGGACGAGGAGGCACCCTAGTGACTGCTGGGCACAGGAGAGGAAGCCAGCAGATCAGTGTGCGCTGTGGAAGCGTCCAGGCCTCTGGCCTCTGCTGGCGCCCCTCACCAGACCTACATGGCAGGCAGGAGACTCCCCGCAGCGAGCGCTGGTTCCCCACCACCGGTAAGGAAATCTTGATAAACTGGGCCAGCAGAAAGCTGTCAGTGCGCACTGAGGGAGACAGAGTCGGAGAGGGCAGCTTTGATGATGCGGGGAGCGCAGAGTGAGCCAGGGTGCAGGGGCGGGAGGAGGCACGGCCGCAGAGGAGCTGGGTGATGCCGGCCGGGGGCCTGCTGTCTCCAGAAACTGGGCTCTTTCCCACTTGGAGACACCAAACCCTGGTGGAGGGAGGTGGAAACCTTGTGACAATCACTCTAGTGACTTCCACACCAAAGAACTGTATCTGTTGATGAATGAAAACTGTCATATATATCGTTTTGTTTTTCTGAGGTCTGGGGGATTGAACCCATGGAGTACTGAGCTACAACCTCAGCTGTCACCACCACTACTACCGCCGTCACTGTCATTTGAGACAGGGTCTCATTAAGTTGCTTAAACTGGACTCAAACTTGTGATCCTCCTGCTTCAGCCTCCCGAGTAGCAGATTTCTCAGGCTGTGCCACCATGCCCAGCTCTCTTTGACTTTTTAGAGTGCTGTGTGTGCTCTGGGATTAGATGGCAGTGATGGTCATGCTCTTGTGACTGTACACTTTAAAGAGGTGGAAGTCAGGTGTGGTGGTGCCTGTTTATAATCCCAGCACTCAGGAGGCTGAGGCAGGAGGATGGCTTTGAGTTCAAGGCCAGTTTTGAGAACTACATAGTGAGACGCCATCTCAAAAATAAATGTGGCAGGCTATGTAATGTAAGTTATACTGCAGTGTTTAGAAACACATGAGGAAAGCATCTTTATTCTCACTCTGGGTCAGGAACAACAAGACACGGTGACAAGCTAGAAGGGACCATATGCCGGAGCCAGAGGAGGACCATCTGAAAGATGGGAGGAGGCCCTGTCATGACCCAGTACGTGGAGCAACACTGCACAGGGCAGGAGCATATTTACCACACACCAGCGACCCTGCAGGCTCTAGGGATTTTTAGTCCCCAGAGTGGGGACTAAGCCAAGACGCCCGAGAGGCTGAGCAGAGGCGGTTCATCCCCAAGCAGCGAGAGGGGCTGAGGTCATGGTCTAAGGAGCCCCGAGGAGGGTGGAGCCCATGGGCTGTAGGGACCAGGGAAGGAGATGGGGAGATGGACCTGTAAGGACGGTGTGCACCCCAGAGGGATCCAGAGGATGGGACAGTACTGCAGGAATGTGGCTCGGGGCTGGGACAGGCCAGTGTCTAAGGAGCCTGCACAGTGGCCATGGCTGGCGACACCCTAAGGGGTCTGGAAGGCGCAGGGCTGTGTGGCAGCTGCTGGAAATGGGGTGGATTTGGGCTGCTGAAATCCGTCTTTCTGAGAAGAAACTGAGTTAGGTGGGGCTTCCCTGCCTCTGGGGTGGCTCTGATTCCACACAGCCAGACAGGCAACGTTTGCTTGGTAAAGGTATCCCTGCTGTCCCCTCCACCAGGTTCCTGGCATCCTCCGAGGTCCAAGCATGGTTCAGCAGGCATGCGCATTGGCAGGTGTTCAGTGAGGCCCAGACAGGGAATGAACGGATGAATGGGTGAATGAATGAATGCTCTTGACATGTGAGACTCCCGTTCCCATTTTAAATTTTTAAAATCTTTCCTGTGGTGCCAGGGATGGTTCCCACAACCTCCCCTGCCAGGAAAGCGCTCTACCAGTGAGCCACACCCTCAGCTCTGGTATGTCCCTTTCAAAACTAACCTGTCCGGTGTCCTTCAGGACTCTGCCAGGACAGAGCCAGGGAGAGCAGTCACGCGGTCCTGTGAGGGCGGTACAGGGTGCTCAAGGTGGAGCCCCAGGGACTCAGAGGGAGGCACTTCAGGTCACACCAGCGCCCTTCTCAGGTGACACGCCTCCCCAGTGAGGTGCCCAAGTAGCCTAAAGGTGATGCCCAGGCGGAGGAATGTCACCTCTGGCCGGGGCCTGGTCCACACGCTCTGACGGGTCCCTTGGTTCCTGATGTGCTCGTGGTCTACCTGGTCTTGGTGCATCTTCTATTCATGCTGGCATGTGCCTGCAACTTGGGGCTTATCATGCGACATCCTGACGTGGGAGAAAGGAAACCTTACAAGCATCAGGGCTGCATCAATCTTCTTGGACACAGACTGAAGCTCCATTGAGCTGCCTCTCTATGAATTCAATTTTCCCACCCTGGATTCCCTGAAGCACCCTTTAGCATCTATGGTTAATTTATCATCTCTGCCAGTTCATAGGATCAGGGCTGGGGCCTGAGCCATGGGGGCAGGTAAACTAGAAGGTACACAGACCAGACCTGGTGCTCAGAAGCACCTTCGGCTTGGTTTAATGCACTGCTGTTGTCTTGAATTTCTTGATGGCTTTGTCTTGTTTTTTTAAGGCAGGGTCTCACTATGTAGTTCAGGCTGGCTTTGAACTCATTAGGTAGCCCAGGCTGGCCTTGAACTCACAGTGATCCTCCTGCTTCAGCCTTCTAAGTGCTGGGATCATAGGTATGCGCCACCACACCCAGTGGAAATTCTTAATAATTTTTAAACAAGGGGTCTCGTAGTTTCCTTTTGTAGTGGGTCCCCAAAATTACATAGCCAGAGGCCTGGCTTTCACTGCAAATGGGTTCGTTTTCTTCGTGGACCACAGATAGACCCTGAGTCCGGCTAATCCTGCAGCAGTGTTGACTGGCTCTCCGTGAAGCTTTCGTTGCGCTGATTCCTCCGGCTTTCTGCACTCGGCCACTGCCCTGGTCAGGCCTCGCCATCTCCCTGCTGGCTGCTGCGGCTTCCTGACAGTTGTCCCTCCCTCCAGCCACTGCCACTGAGCTGAGTGAGGGAGGCAGGTCCAACGTGCTGCTGTGTGACCCAGCTTCAGGAGGACGATCGTCAAGGACACAGAGTGCCACCCTGTATTCTGCGTGAATGATGCCTTTGGAGCTCAACAGCACAGGCGCTAGCCCAACAGTGCAGCTGTTGATAGCAGGAGTAACCAGTGTTAAGTGAGCTCATGCTATATCCCTGGTAAGGCATTAGGCGCTTTGCACACGTTTGGTCAAATATTTAATCCCTACCACAATCCTCCCAGAAGCAGGTAGCAGTGCTGTTCTTTTTCCGGATGGGAAAGGCTGCTTGAGGAGATTAAACTGAGTACACTCCAAAGTCAAGACCTTTGGTTCAAATGCCAGCCTCGTCGTTGGCTGGATCTTGACTTTGGGTAACTTATTTGCTATCACTGTATGTGCTTGTCTACCCATAAAATAGCAGTAAATGAATATTAAAAAATACCTCCTGCACAGAGCTATAAATCTAAGGATCAGAGTCAATACAGGTGAAGTGCTAAAAATATTCCTTAGCACATGCAAATATGCTACTTATGTATTTGTCCTGGCTATTAACATCCAAGGTCACACAGGCAGAAAGCGGCCAAAACAGGCCTTGAACTTGGAGAAACGGGTCTCCAAGGCAGTGGGTCTAACCACTGGGCAACCCTGGCTTCCAGGAAGGGAACGAGCAACAACAAGCTGAAAGGCATCTTCACAGCGCGTCTAATTCCCTCAAGGTCTCGGTATGTTGGTGTCAAGAGTTGGAAATTAATAAGCAGAAGAACACAATTCAGAACGGTGACTCTTACTCCTAAATGTATGTCGTTCATTAGGTCAGAAATGAGTGATTTTGCAGCACTTCTGAAGTCACTTCACTGTTTACTGGAACATGCAGCGTGGCATGTCTCTGTGCGGTAACAAGCACGTCTCTGTGCAGTAACAACGTCGTTACAATTCGAGGTGTCAGCACGACATCCTTATATTAAACGGCTCGTGGGTGCGCGGGGGAGAGCGAGGGGTTATGGGAGGATTACAGGGTGTGCCGATTGTTCGGGCTCTGCTAGAGACAGAGGGCTTTTTCCCCCCTCCTTATCCTGATTTAGTGAGCTGAGGAAGGCAGCGAATGTGTGCATCTTAAAGATGGGTGTCAGGTTATTTAGATGCAGGCCAATGGCCTTTCTTGGTAAATGGCAGATGAGAACGCTTTGCGCTTATGGTAGCTCGTTCTCTGAGCTCGATTTTCTTGTAGTCCATTCAAGATGCCTAATCATCATGCCCGGTTGGGCCCAGTGTGGGGTTTCAGCTCTGTGAGCTCACAAGGGACACATGCTTGGGGGGAAATTCGGGCCCCAGCCTAGCTCCCATCCCGGGGAAGAGTGGGCTGCTCCTATGCCATATGCAAAAATCATGCTGCCGCTTCCAAAACTAGAGCCAACCTTGGAATCGATGGCGGAACTGCCCAGCTCAGGAAACAACGACTACTGATTTCTGAGGTGGGGTGGAGTGGGGATGAGCAGTTACCTGTAACCACTAACAGCCAGCACTGCAGGCGCCCAAGGTACAAATGAGAAAAAGCCCACCAGATCCTGTTTTGTTACCTGGGAGCTTAGTACTATAAATGGTTGAATAGTAGGGGTGTGATGACGCCTGCCTGGAGTCCTAGCACTCTGGAGGGTGGAGGCAGGAGAATCACGCTAGTTTAAGACTGGTCTGGATTTCACGGCGAGGCCCCGTCTCAGAAAAAAAAAAAAAAGGTGTAATAATAATAGGAAACACACTGTTAAGAATGGTGTTTTATTGAGCACCTACCACACACCAAACATCTCCTAAACATACTCCCATGGGGAAGTCATTTGATCCCATTAGCAATTCTGCAAGATCGCTGTACCAACTCTCACTGTATTCAAGAAGAAACAAGTTCAGAAATGATGAGTGAGTCTTCTGGGCACTAAGTGGCAGGGATGAGATTTCAAACTAGAGGCAGCTGGCCCTGAAGCCCTGCCTTCCCCGGTCTCAGAGCTGCCTACTTGTTTGTTTGTTTGTTTAGTACTGAACCCATCTAGACAGTGAAAACTACTGCCTCTACTTCTCACATAATAACTATAGTAAGTAGCCATATTTGTTCTCTATGACATCATTCTCAGGCCACAGCTGATTGGCTCCTGGTGAATATCTGATCCAAACACTCCAATAACGTTCTTTCTCTCACTAGTACTTTTTCTCTATGACACCACTCATAGGCCATAGCTGATTGGATATGGGGTGAATATCTGACTCAGGCCATCCAATAAAGGTCCTTTTTACTCAGCAGTCTGATCTGAGAGACAAGAAGCTTGGTGTCTATTGAGTGCTGAGTCTGGTTAATGATAGAGTTTCTGAAGGAAAATTAAGAGAGTTCTTCAATGGAAGTCCATAGGGCTGCCCTGCTTCTCAATTATCTCCTGGGGTTTGGGTGTCCAATAAATTTGGTTCTCTACTTAATTAAGCTCACATTGGTCCCTCTTACTTGTAGCCAAATGAATCTATGTTAACAACTCTGGCTCCTTGTTGAATACCTTCTGGAAGCTCGGCATTACATACTCGCCTGTTCTTACATCTTCCTTTCTCTATTAACTTTAAGGCATTATCTTGTTTTACAGATTTCAAGAAGATGCAAGAAGTCACACTGGTATTGAAATCACGCTGTATTTGACTTTTAGAGCTACATGTCCCAAGCTCTGGGCTGCCTGGACAGGCTGGGTTGGGGCTGGTGATATCGCTATAGCCCAGCACTGACATCTGCTCCCACCAGTCCCAGGGTGGCCCTTCTTTAATCTGCAGCATTCTCTGCTCAGAAGCAGGCATTTGGGCTACTATGGATGCTGAGCGAAGCACCTTTAATCCAGGAAGAGAGGAGAGGAGGAGGAGGCCCTGGGGATCACTGGCTCTGGGATCCCCAGGTGCAGATCAATTTTCTGTATCAACTTTGCTAGACTATTGTCTTAGTTACTTTTCTCTCACTGCTGAGATTTATTTGGATCACAGTTTGTAGAGGTTTCAGTCCATAATTGTCTGGCTCCAAGGCAGGCTGTCTTCTCAGAGAAGAATTCGTGGTGGGCAGACGGTAGCAAAAACAACAAGGGAAGGGGAAGACAAGCCTCTGTGAATGAATCCAGGCTACAGGGATAGGGCATTGCCAAGGCAGTCACCCTCCTGTAATTGTAGCACCCTTACTTCTCAGCACTGCACGGTGAATCAGTCACACTCTAGATTCTGCCACCTCTGAAAAAGCCCCACCTATGCCTACATGAGGCCTTGGAGGAGCATCTCAACACAACTATAACAGCTCCAGTCTCCTGATGCTCAATCTCCACACAACTGTAACAGCTTCAGTCTCCTGGTGCTCAATCTAGACACAACTGTAACAGCTCCAGTCTCCTGGTGCTCAATCTAGACACAACTGTAACAGCTCCAGTCTCCTGATGCGCAAACACTCTCAGGTGTTCCTGGGAAGGTATTTCAATGTGGTTCAAGCCTGTGATCAGCTGACTTCAAATAAAGGAGATTCTTCTAGATGACCTGGGTGGGCTTGATCTCAGAGTTGAAAGGCCCCAGAGCTCAGCTAGGCTCCCTGAAGGGCAGGGAATTCCTACTGCGGTGGCAGTTTTGCCCTGTGCCTGGGAATGCCGGCTGCCTTTCCTGATGGCTGAAGTCAGTTCCTGGCAACAAATCTCCACTGTTTTGGTTTCTCTCATTAACTTGGTACATGCTCTTTAGTCTCTGCCCCCACCCAGCATGGGAGGATCCTCTCTTTGGCATGGTCCCTATTATTTTGGACACTTTTCTTTTGCTATAACAAAATGCTTGAAACTGGGTGATTTAGAAAGAACAGAGGTTCACTTAGCAGGTTCTGGAGGATGGGAGGTCCAAGAGCATGGCTCTGGAATCTGGTAAAGACCTTTGCACTGCTTCCTAACATGGTAGAAGGCATCAGATGGTGAAACTGCAAGTGTGCCACTTTGGGTCTCTGTTCCTCTTCTTATAAGGCCACTGATGCCACCATGGAGGCCTTTTCTAGTCCTAATCATCTCCAAAGACCCTCCCCCCAACCAAATACCATTAACATGAACTTGGAGATTAGTTTCCCAACATGTGAATTTTGAGGGGACACATTCAAACATGGCGCCACCCACTTCTCCAGTTTGGCCTTCATCAGTGACTCTGGCTCCTCTAAGCCCATCACCCCACTACCTGGTCACGTGCCCTGCAGGCCAGGTCGCTCTTGCTTCCACATCTTTCCCTCCACCACCAAGCCCACTGGCCAGAAAACACTCACAGGACCATCCCAGGCCACCTCCTCATGAGCTCTCCCTGGCTTCCTGGGCCCTGGCTGCTGTGATCTTCCCAGTACACTTGGATTGCTCAGAGGGGCACAATGGGATTGCTTCTCAGTGCGCTCTCTCTCCTTGGATGTCGCTTCTTGCCTGAGGACAAGAGCCTGTCTGCTCCTGTCATCTCTAGGGTCTGGCATGTGGACAACTTTTCTTTAGTGAATTCAGGATCTCAAGTCCTGGTTTTGCAGAAGGGAAGCTCTGGAGCACAAAGAAGCCCCATGGTGTCCGACTTCTCGGGGTCACCTTGAAGCACAGCTGGTCTCCAGCCGCTCTCCGGCAAGTGGACTGCCCACTTCTCTTCGCCATGGCGAGGTCTGCACAAGGGGCCTCTGTGGGAGAGATTTCCGTGGCCTGCCCCGGGAGCCTTTGGACCTCATTATCAGGATGAATGTCTGCATGACCTTTAAGATGAAAATGGAATGTTCTGATCTCTCCCCAGATAGGTATTAGGTGTCAAAGTGCCATTTTGCAGGCGCTGTGTTGAGTAACACACTCCAAATAGCAGCCTCGCCACATGGAACATACGAAGGCCGATCTGAGCTGCGGCCCCCCAGAGCCAGGCCCCCAAAGTGCAGCGATGCACCCTTTCATCACCCTGGGTCCTCTGGGGAGACTGCCACAGGGAAGACGGTGATCATCAAGCAAAGCCTGCAGAGCACCCAGACACCAGGCCCCCACCTGTAAGGAAAACAACATGCAGAGCCAGGCTGGGGACAGGGTTCCTCTGCTCACTGGGGAGCCCCAGATGGCCTTGGTCAGGAAAAGTGCTAATGCCCCCACATCTGGATTTCTCTGATGAAAGGAAAACCTAATTAGATAATTGTTTCCATAGAAACCCAGGTATAGTTACGGTTGCTTTATAAGCCTCTTCAATTACTCAAAGCAGGGAACGCACGTTCAGAGCAGCTTATGTTCGTTCGCATGGGCGATGCGTCTCAGTGAGGACTGGAGAATCTCAGAGGTCAACGCCTTCATTGTAAGAGGGCCAAAGTCCTTTGACAGCATCTGCTTCTTCCCATTAATCATGATGCGGATCAGAATAATAACAAATAATAGCAAGGAATAGGACACTGTCTTTGGCAGGGCTGGGGACCGAACCCAGGGCCTCATGTATGCTAGGTAAGCGCTCTACCAACCAGCCACGCCCACGGGTCTTGTTTCCATGTGCCAGGCAGGCTCTGTTGTGAACTCCTTGCCACAGGCCCAAGAGCCAGGTTGCACGAGGACACTGAGGTTCAGGGAAGTGACACTGACCAAAGCTACAGAGCCAGATGGGGAGGAGTCACAGCAAGTCACAGCCCGAGCGCATAACCCTCCCGCCCCGCAGATGGGGCATTCAGTTCCTGTGTAAACTTCCAGTCAGCAGAGACTTGTTACTCCGGGGGACAGAAAGGCAAATCCTCTGCCACTGAGCTTCAGTGACCGCTCACCTACCGCGAGGAGGACGCTGATGCTGTTCCTGTTCTACAGACAAGCAAACCGAGGCTCAAATGTCACTTGCTCTCTCCATGCATTTTTAAACTATACCCTGCTCCTGTAGCCTCTAAATCTAGAACATCCATCCTTGCATCGCCTGAGCATGGAGGCGCCCCCTCCCATGCGCACCCCTCGGTTTGTAACATCTAATGATGTAAATTAGGCCAAATCACAGCTGCTCGATTTGCATTTGCTGCCTGCATCTGGGGAGCCTGCTGCGGTGGCTCCTGTTTGTCACTGCTGTAAATATCCCCTGCGAAGCTGACCCTTTGGTTAGAAGACGGGGTCATTCATTTTAAGGTCTGGCACTGGAAAAGCAGTTCTTCCAGTGGGGAATGGTTTCTTAGCACTTGCTTCTGAGATTTATGCCTTTTCGTGTATGTTACTGACTCAGGAGTCCTGCTGCTCCCTCCCCATCCTCCCAGCAGCCGGGGGGCGGGGGGCTGTCTCTTGGGCTGTCACCAGGCATGCGGGATATTGTGTGCCTTCCTAGAACACCAGGTCCTCAAATTCTCCCCTCTTCCTTTCCTTTTAAGTCAAGATAAAAACATGCCTTTGAATGTCAGAGTTTTATTGGTTTATATCCCAATCAACAGTAGAGTGCAGGACTCGATCCAGTCCTGAGTGGAGATCGGTGGTCTTTGTCCCCAGAATGTCACAAGGGAAACTGTGCACAGTGGTCACTTTGGAGTGGTCATGGAATGCCAGGCACTGTGCTGAGTATTTTCCACTCTGTGTCACTTATGTATCCTTCATCTCTGGGACACTACTCGCTCTACTTTTGAACACCCATGACTGCTAATGAGCTAAGAGGGCCCAGCTTAATTCACATAGAGAGGGGCCCACTGCCACCTCCATTAGACAGGTGAGAAACCCACGGCTCGGCCCGGACAAGCTCAGTGACTCACCAAGGTCACACAGGCTTCATCCATTCACTCAACAGGTGGTTGCAGGGCTAAAAGAGGCATCAGGAGCCCACAAGCCAGCTCCTGCTGAGAGCAGAAGTGAGGTGCCATGACACCTCCAAACAGGAGAGTGAGGGAAACAGGCTAGCGGGGAAGGAGGGGACCAGTGGCTGTGACCCAAAGGATGAGACAGGGGCTCGGCCGAGAGCAGATGCTGGGACAGTGCTCCTAGCCAGCACAGTGTTCAGTTTGGAAACCCTGGACATGAAACACAGCTGGCTCCAGACAGGTTCTGGTCCCCAGAAGCTGGTCCATGTTCTAAGGGTCCCCTGGGATTTATCCGACATCTGGGAACATATTAGGACTGAGCCCCTGTTTGCATAGAGGAATTAATGAGATCAAGTTTGTTAAGCACTGAACCTAACACAAATCCAATGTTCCCTGCAGGTGCAAAGTCACCATTAACCCAGGTGCGCTGCAATTAGCATCAGTGGTGGCAGAGGCACTTCGAGCCATCCCTGACCTAGCAACACCCTTAATGAGGGGGAAGAGGCTCTCTGTGGCTCTGCGTCTGTCTTCCCCATGGAGAGGTCCCTGGTAGACGCACAGCCAACAAAAGAAAGCTGAAGGCGTTCTCCTTCGGATGATAGTTTTGTTTAGAACACATAGCACCTGAATCCCAGGAAAGAATAGCAAAGCCCAACCTTTCCCAGGGAACTGTTCAGAGAGGGCAACCTGTCAAAAGGAAATTAGCAAAGTGCACAGCAGATAATCAACACTAATCAGCCCAGGAAATCAAAAAGAAAGCCATGGCCCTGACAACCCACATCTTGTTTGCTCACCATTTCTGGGAGGTCAGGGACCAGTACCAATCCATTAGGGTTCCCCAGTGCAGAGGTAAACACATCCAGGAGCTTCTCGAAGCAAGGGTTAAGCCCTGTTTGGCATCTGAGACTGCAGCACATGCAAAGGCCAGGAAGCTCTGGGAAATCCACCTGGAAGCTTCTTGCTGTCCTCTCCAATGCCAAGGGCTGGGGCCCTGACCACACCCAGGGGGCCCCAAAGAGAAGCCAGTGGCACCCACATTGCCTCCTAGTGGCAGGATGCACAAATATCTCATTCTATGTGAGAAGGAGGCGAGCAGAGCCCTTAGTTTCCACACCTATGGGGAAAGTGGAGGCCCACGGCACTGTTTCCAAAGGTGACCGCAGCAGTGTCCCCATCCCACATGGTCTTGGCTCTTGGAGTGGTGGAGACGGTTTCCCGTGTACTTGGTGGACCTCTCGTCTTGTTAAGGACAATGGAATGGGGAGGGGGTGACACTGGGTAACTTTGGGGGTGGAGCCTTAAGAGACCTGCAGCTTCTGCCTTTGCCACTGACACCTCACTTTGGGGGTAACCCTGGGAAGGAGCCCGTCAGTCATGGGACGGGGCCCATCTGGAGAGAGAGGTCTCAAGCTGCCCACCCCAGTGCCATCCCTGTGAGCGATACCACTCTGTATTTTGGTCCAGCTGCTATGTGAATGCAGCTACATGAGAGACCCCGGCCAACCACATGTAGGGTAGCAAAGCCCAGCCCAGCTGCTGGATCCCACCCTGCAGTCTGAGAGCAAAGACAGTGGTCGTTGTTTGTGGTACTTGGTTTGGGGTTGCTTGTTACGCAGCACAAGAGAACTGAGACACTGGATGGCTGGCACCTTGAGGGTAGTCAGGACCTGGTGGGGATGGGGTTTGTGACAAAAAAGGAAGGTGGTAGGAGTGTTGAGCTTCTGCCTCCAAAAGTACACTTAGGAGACTCTTTCCTTCTGAGTTCCCCTGAGCTCAAGGTGGCCTGGAAGTTACTCAAGCACTTGTAGTTTGGAGAAATCAAATGGTCACACACAAGGGTCTTAAAAAAGGCTTCTGGGGAGCTTTGCTGCAGGGCCAAAGAAGCCTCAGGTGCACCCTGTAGAATCTCCTGGGCGCTGTTCCCGGCAGGTGCTGAGCTGGGAACAGCACGGAGACTTCCTGTCCTCTCAGAGCTCACGTGCTGTGTGGGGTGCAGATCACGAATCAGGGACTCAATCTGTACTTGGGAAAGAGAGAGGGTCATGTCAGTCCTGGGGAAAAAGCGTTCTGAAGAAGATAAAGGAGGTTTGTGTGACAACATCGTGACCCTCTGTGGGATATCTGGACAGAGACATGCATGCCGGCGAGGAGGCAGGGTGTTCAAAGTCCTTGAACACACATGGCTGGCTGGAGGGAGAGAAGAAGGTTCTAGAAGGAAGATGGAGGGAGAGTAGTGGCGGTTGTTGAAGCTGGGGGAGGGGAGAGGCAACATTATGCATAAGTCACAGGGCCACACACTCTGTGTGACACTGAACCGGGCTGCAGCAGGAAGCTATTGGTGGGACCCAAGAGGCCTGGGTTTCAAATCTTGGCACAAACATTAACCACAGCACCAGGGCACCTCTTGGAGCCTCAGAACATGCATGACTGTGGTTCTGGAGAGGAGACGGTGGCAGAAGAGGACAGCTCTGGTCCTCAGGCACCAGATCTGTGCCAGGGCCCTGAGGGTCACCTGCCCGCTTTGGAGAGCCTGGAGCTCTTGGGGGTGGGGGACAGGGTGTCTGTGAAGCCAAGTGAGTGTGGTCCTGGGTGACAGGGTGTGGCATTCTCTGGAGGGTCTGCCTGCCACAGGACTGGGAGCTCCCTGAGGTCAGGGCTACGTCTATATCATCGTCATCGTCGTCAGTTTGTTGGTACTGGGCATTGAAACCAGGACCTTTGCACTAAGCTACACCATTAGCCCTTTTTAAATTTATTTTTTCATTTATTTTTTATTTGGAGACAGGGTCTCCCCAGATCCCTAAGTTTCCTGGATTGGGCTTGAACTTCTGATCTTCCTGCCTAGAGTGCCGGCGTTACCTCCACACACCATCACCTCTGATGTGATGTCTGCTTTTAATCAGCTGAGAACGGGGTGTGCAGCAGGCTCCTGATACCTATTACAATGGGAAGGGAGGAGTGCATGGGGAGCAGGTAACATTCCAAGGAACTACGGACTCTGAGGCAGCCCATCATGACCTGCAAGTCTGATAAAACTTTTCAAAAGCCAAGACATGGATCAGGTGTGGTAGTATATGCTTGTAATCCCAGCTACTCAGGAGGCTGAGGCAGGAGGATCACAAACTCAAACCCAACCTAGAAAATTTATAGTGACTTAACAAGACCTTGTCCTGTCTCAAAAAAAAAAAAAATCTTTTTAAAGGGCTGAAGATACAGCTCAGTGGTAGGACATTGGCCTAGCATGTGTGAGGCCATGGCTTCAATGTTCATCAAAGCCAAAATAAAGAGATAAAATATAAGTAAGTAAGTAGGGTGAGCATAGGCAGTGTGGGTATGGGAAGGGTTCAGGGAAGAGAACACTTAAAGTGCTTGCTAAGTTTCCACATTTTCAGGGCTCTGGGCAAGGGCTTTCTCACTCATGTTTTCTCTTCCTTTCACCGAGCCTTGGGGCCAGCACTGTGATCTTGTTTACACATAAGTGGGGCTCAGAGAAGTGACCCTGCCTCCTTCACACAGCCAGGGGGTCACAGAATGGGGCTTCTACTTCCCATGAGCTCTCGAGTCACTTGTGTTCCTGAACTTGCTCTGAGTGGAGACAGGGGTAAAGGAGAGGAGAGCAAGCTGCGGGTGGGGGAAGAAGAAAGAGGTGTTAGGGTTGAAGAAAAATGAGAAAATGGCATCGTGCAGGGACCCTGTCTCCTGAGTTTCCGGTTGACTCATTGCCAATTTCAAAACGGCGGCCACCGGGGGGCGCCATGAATAAGTAGGATGTGCACTTGGGTAGAAGCAATGGGCCTCAGGGATTTTAGAGGTGAGAACCACTTTCTTATAATCTGGGTTGACAGCTCTTCCCCTCCTGTCTCACTGTAGCTTCCTTCAGTGCCACCAGCCCTGGGAGGCAGCGCTCCTTGAGTGGAGGAGGCGGGGCTGGCAGGTTGGCCCCACTCCCAGCGAAGGCTGGGTTAATTAGAGGAAGAGCCGGGGAAGGACCCCAGTGGAGCCTCATTAGCAGTAAGAAGAGGCTGAATTATGCCAAGGCACATCTGCTATGGTGACTCGCTGAGTTTTAAGCAGAGGGAGAGAAAAATGCCAGGTGGTACCTGACTTCAACTGCGTCTCCTCATGGCCTTGAAAAATCAATATCATTTTGTTTCACATAGTCCCAAATAAAGAAACAGGCTTAGGGAGGCCAGGTCATTTTGCCGTCTGATGGGTAAGCTGGAGTGGTCTTTTTCTTAGGATTTGCATCTTAGCAGAAAGGAGGCCCAGGGGAGGGCATGGAGGACTTGATAGAAAGACCTGCCAAGCAATGGTATCCGAGTGGGAGAGGAGGGAAGAATGTAAAAGATGAACCCCAGGCTACTACTGTGCTCCATCTCCATGGTGGCCCATCCTTGACCAGCGGTTTCTCAGCATCAGCTGTGCTCTGTTTCCCGATGGCCCTTGAGACATCTTTGTCCTCAGGATTTTTAAAGCCCAGTACATGACTTAAAGTCAGGTTTTATTGTTTACTTCTGAAATGTTCCCCCAAAGTCTCATGTGTTTGAAAGGCGAATGGACTATGGGGAGCTACACTCATAAGTGGGTTCAGTCAGCTGATGGCTGAATGTACCGTTAGCAGGTAGGGCCTGGCTCTGGTGAGTCGCTGGGGCAATGGCCTGGAAGGTGGTGTTCTTTTCCCCACTCTCTCCCTTCTTGTCACTCTCCCTGGGTCCTGGTCACCATTCAGTGAGTGGTTTCCTTTGACAGACACTTTCACCATGCCATTTCTGCCTTGGAGCTAACCAACCATGGACTGAACCCGCTGAAACTATGGCCAAAGTAAACCTTTCCTCCTTCAAGTTATGGAGAATAAGGTCCCTGCCCGGGAAATCCAAGCGTGCAGAAAGATGACATGGACTGCTCTAGGTGGCAGTTCTGGGCCAATTCCCAGTGGTCTCTTCTGGGCAGGGCGTGGCCCTGAAGATCAAATCAAGGCTAGCCATAGCTGACCCTCTGGGAAGGTCTCAGGCCATCCAGGCCTTGGGTGGGAACACGGCAGGGGTGTGCCAGGACCTCAGGTCCCACTGAGGAGCTACCGTGTCCCGTGGAGAGGATGAAGTGGTCAGGCGGGTCATGCTCTGCAGTCCTTCGTCCCTGCTTGATCAGCAAAGATTTGTTACACGCTTCTTCTCCACGTGGTATCCAAGAGGGGGGCTTCCTCCTTCCTTCCCTTCCTCCCTCTCTTCCTTGACTTTAAAAAAAAAAAATATCCAGTGAAATATTTTTATGAAGGCACCTGTCCCAGAGAAGGCTTTTCTGTAGTGCCTTAGATCACAGTTTTCCTATTTCATCCTGCTCCAGTGTCTGGGACCCAAACCACACTGGGGGCTCCTGGCCCTTGGTCTCTGCGCCAGGGCCACCTCTCAGCTGGGGACTTCTCGGACCCCATCACCCTCCTCTGTACACACCTCCGCCTTCCCTTCACAGGTGCTCGGGATGGACGTCTTGATTCTCTGATTCACCTCTCCCAACCCTGGGGCTTGAATTATGTTCCCCTCAGACCAAGCACCCAGAGCCAGGAAATGGGACTTTACCAGAAAGGGCCAGATTATTACCCCAAACAGCTGCCCTGTCCCTCAGCAGTGTGTGTGTTCCCTGCATCCTCAGGGATAATGGGACAGTCTCGGTGTGAAGTGGGTCTCGTGGTGGCTGGGATCCTTCAACCTGTGCACCTTAAACAACTTCCCAATCTGGGGCAACTCTGCTAAGTCACCAGCCTAGACTCAGTGTCCCCAGCCTATGGGGACTGTCTCCGTTAGAAAATGTCTAGCACAGCAGAGAAGGAAAGAGTCAAAGCCCCAGAGGAAGTTAGAAGTAAGCCTACTGGAATGGATCATGATCTTATAGCTCTACCAGATCAAAAAGTTTTGTCACTTTCATAAGAACAATAATTTGCCAGGTGTGGTGGTGCATGTCTGTAGGCCCGGCACTCAGGAAGCTGAGGCAGGAGGATTAATACAAGTTCGAGGCCAGCCTGGGCTACATAGGGAGTTCATGGCCAGCCTGCATTATATAGCAAGACCCTGTCTCAACAAACCAACCAACCAACTAACCAATCAACCAACCAACCAACCAAACGAACAAACTGAAAAACTCAAGCGCAATCATTTATTTCTTCCTTCCCTCCCTAAACTTTCTGCATGCTAGAGATGCTTCTGCTTTCATGGGATTTTTAAGACTGGAATGAGTTTATATTTTCAATGTCCTTTAAACAGTCTTTTAAAGGACGTCAGGCAGTATCACTGCCTTTCTTAAGCATTAAATCATCACAACACGACACAACCCTCCTTCAGAGGGGGGTCTTCCTGCTGCACCTTAGTCCACTGTTCCCATGGCGATGGTCAGGGTGAGGGCTCAGCCTGCGCCTTCCTCCGGGGTGGGGATGGCAGGAAAGGTGACATGAGCATGCAGGTGGCCAGAACTTGGGCACATCTGTCACCTGTGGGTCCCCTGGACGCTGGATGCCATTTCCTGTGGGCATGAGGAGCCAGTGCAGGTCAGGATGTCCAGCTGGCCCCTGCTCTCTTTTTCTGGGCTCTTTTAAGTTTTTTAGTCCTTAAATTAAGTCCTGCTGCTGATTGGTGGGGAGGAGAAGGACAGTTCCCAGCCAGCAACTTCTGCTATATCACGCATGTCTGTTTCTCCCCCCCCCCACCCCGTCTCTCTCTCTCAGCAGAAGCACCAGGAACTCGGTTCTTTTTAAACAGCCTAATTGCTTTGCAGATTCAGTCTTCTCACTGTGACCACTTTTTCTGCCTGATGATAATGGAGAATGGTTTGGGACTTCTTCCCAGAGCTGCTATCTAGTGTAGTTTGAGGGAAGACATTCACACTGTAGTCTAAGTGATGGCAGCTCTGAGAATTGTACTTTCCCAGGCTCTGCGAAGGACCTTCTCTGTACAGCTTCTCTGGGCAGTCACTTTCTTTTCCTGTCTCCACCTCCAGCCAGCCAACCGTCAATCATGCTGATTCTCTCCCTCGGAAGCACTTAAGTGTCACATGCCTGCCCAGGTACACTCCTATCACTTCATGCCTCTGATAGAGGCCTGCACCCACAGCCTCTCTCCACCTGCCCCCCACTAGCTGGAGAGCTCTGGAAGGCCAAGACCCCCCCTCCTGCCTGCTTAACCCCTTCCTTGCTGCCTCTTCTTGCAGGCTCAAGTCCCAACTGTCACTCAGACCTACTGCATGACCTGGCCCAAGCCCTCTCCCTGCTCTGCCCACTCACTCCCGATGCTCTGGAATTTTCTACGTAGCCCTAGTTCTTTCTGCACCAGGGCCTTTGCACACCCCGTTTGGTCTCTGTTCTACAGGAATGGGTCAGTGGGTTGCATCCTGGGAAACTCTCTTTACCTCGGGCCACACTCCTGTCCTATGGCATGTCCTGCCCAGTCTTTTTTTTTTTAGACAAGGTCTCACTATGCAGTTCAGCCTAGACTTGAACTCTCTCTGTAGCCCATGTTGGCCTCAAATGCACAGCAGTCCTGCCTCAGTTTCCCGAGTGCAGGGACTGCAGGTGTGCGCTGCTGCTCCCTGCTCTGCCCAGTCCTGCACCGCCTGCCTGACCTGGTTGAGTTGGGCTGGCAGGAAATGCGGCTGTGGAGTGACCGTGACCACCCCAAAGCCTCTGCCTCCCTTATGACGCATCTGCAGGCTCAAAGACACTCCCAGTGACTTGACAGGTGACACCTGCTGGGACAACACAAAGGGAGTGAAAAGTGGGGGGGCTGAATTCCCAGAAAACCTCTGCTGATCTCCGAGAATGCTGGAAGCTTCCCCGCCTTCATTAGCGGATCCCCCCCCTTTCTTTACCCTCCATCCATAGCTTCCTGAGCCCCCCACCCCCAGGTGAGAAGTTGGGTGAGTTTATCTCTGGCTTCTGTTCTCAGCCAAGAACAGGGGGTCCCTTTACTGCTCAGTCAGCTCTGGGTCTCGTTATGGGTCCCAGTTGGAGCAACCAGGGACTCAGTTTGACGTCAGAAATTGGTAACAGTTGAACCCAATGGCACTTACTCAAGCATGAGGCCTTGTTACTTAACCCAGCAAACCTCCATTTCCACATCCGTGGATGGGAGCGATTCCACCTCCATGGGCATCGGGCATCGAGGCAGAACCGTCGCCAGAGGCTAGCCGTCCCGAGACCTGCTTGTGAGGTGCTCTGCCAGCACTGCTCTGAGGGTGTTTTCAGATTCATTTATAACTATTCATTACGATTAACGAGCAGTATAACCCTAAGTTTTGCTCCCAGATCCTTTCCCCAGTAATAATAATAATAATAGGAATCTATGCCCCTTCTACAAATGCCCAGATGGAAAAATTCACACCACATCAAGAGCTCATTCTCGGACTTTCAGATGCCCTCTCTGTCATCCTTAGAAGGAATTCAAATCTGGGTAACACACACTTGCGTGAAGAACAAGTCCAGACCTAAAAGGGCTTGTTAGCAGACCAGTCCGGGGAGGCTTCTCCAGTGACACTGTCACCAGGGGTCCACAGTAACCTCAGCAGCAGCAGGTCCCCATGGGGGCCTTCCCTGCCTTACAGGGTCCTGGGGCTTGGGGACCTGCGCCAGCGCTTTGACTCCTATGCACTGCTTGAAAGAAGTTTGCACTGCTAGTCAAGATCCCGAGCCCCTACTTGAGTTCCCACGTCAGGGAAACCAGCCAGTCAGTCCCCAGGTCCCCAGGCTCTGGCTATCAGCTCAATAAAATCTCAAGAGAAATAAAGGCTTGGTGCCTCCTCGCCCTGTGGTATTGAGAACTTATCTCTACCCAGCGCCTCTCGGTTTCGGTCTTCCAAACAGAACCGTGGCTGGCGGCCTATCATTCCGGGGCTGGGGCTGGTTTGTACCAGGGCCCGCCCAAGCTTGTCGCCAGTTCAGGTGGAGAGCAGAAGTCACTCCACTAAGGAAGGGTGGGAATTTCCAACCCCGGGGAGGTAGATAAGCAGGCTGCTATTGTTAGGCAGATCTCCTCATCAAACCCCCTGGCCTCACCCACAGTAGCAGCTCAGTGGGAGCCTAGGCTTGGTGTTAACTATTAACCAGCCGCAGCCCACCTGGCTGCCGAATCCAAAGGGAGAGAAAAGGAGGCCCCCTCTTTCCTGCAGGTCAGATCCACAGTCCCTTCCCTAGGATTCAGGACCCAGTGAAACCTGCTCCCCAGGGCCCCCCTTTAGTTTGGTCCCCTAGCCCTTATGTCCACCCCCGTGACCCTTCTCTATTTCCCGGGTCTAAGAACCAGCTGACTGCAGTTACTCTGTGCGGGATGCATGGGACATACACAGGGCACCTTGTGGGGACCTCACCATGAGTCTCGGGGGGATCCACAGGTACCTCGAGTACAGACGAGGGGAAAGAGGGTCAGGGTGGGTGGTAGTGCCATGGTGCACCCACTGGCCACCACCCTCTCCCATCCCTGGCTGTCTGCACTCGCTGAGGCTGCTGGACCTTGAGTGCCAGCAGGGGAGGACTGGCCAGGGCACCTCTGTCATTCTGTCTGCTGCTGCCCTGCATGCTCTGTGCTCAGCCAGTGTGGTGAAAAGGTCACTTCAAGGTCGCACCTCTAAGTCAGGGTCCTCCGGCTCCTCCAGGTCCCTCTGATCCCGGGAACTGGACGAGAATTTTCGCTGTCCGAAGACTGCCTTTCTTTCTCTTCTCTTCCCTTCTTTTCGCTGCCCTCCCTCCCTCTCTTCCTTTCCCTCCCTCCTCCCTTTCCTCCTTCCTTTCTCTTTATCTATTTGAGCTTCTCAAAGCTCGTCTTTTCATCTCACTGATGCGGAGCGGGACGGGTTGGGTGATATAGCAGTGGCTTCCTGGAGCATCTTTAGGAAGTTAGTGAGACCCCAGGTTGTTGAGGGAGACCGAAGGCCCCAGCAAATGGCTGTGGGAACTCCAGGGAAGCCCATTCATGTTACGTTTGTTCTGTTCACGGCGCCCCCTGGAGTCAGACAGTGGAATGGCCCTGAATTCCAGGGAATGGGGAACAAGCACTAAATAAATGGGGACTCCACCTGTCTGGGAGCTCTACTCCAGGGCCTTGAAACCCTGCCATCTTTACGCTGGTGCTGGATGCTCCTGGATGCAGGGCTGGGAGACCCAGGGTCTAGAGAGAGGACAGCTGCTCCTCCAAGCAGCAGAGCTTCCCTGGGGTGGCCGGCGTGACTCGGGCAGAGTTGGGCCTGGGCGCAGAAGCAGGTGGTGTCATTGAGTTTCTGTTGGGAGGAAGGGGTCCTGTCCCTTCCATCCTGACTGAGATGGGGTGAGAGGATCCTTCTTTGGGAGGACGCCGGCCACCAGCCCGGAGCTGGCCAGGGACCTGTCTGGAAAGGGCTCACTCCAAACGACCCCACCCAAGGACAGAGAAGAACCTGTCAAACTGCGGTGTCTATGGAAACACAGGTCAAGGCACGGAGCAGGCATTCCTGCAGGAGCACCTCAGCAGCCCCAGCTCTCTGGGCCTCTTGCCCACAGGTGTGAGGACCCCTCAAGCACGGGCAATGCTCACACTATCGGCCCCTTGTCACCAGCTTGAGCCCCACATTTCTTGCCCCTGTTTTCCACCAGCTGTTTACTTACAGATGCCGCTTGGTGGGATAACCAGGTGCTCCCACCTGCCAGCCATCAAGTTGTCACTAATTCCCAACCAATGAGGGGACGCCGCAGCTCGGCTCCATCTGCTCCCCGTGCCATGCCGACCTCTGGATGACCTTGGCGGCATCCTGCCCTCATTACACTGATTAAACCCATGCCCGCTGGTGCCATGACACAGCTGACCAAGCTGGAGCTAGGAGAGAAGCCAGGGTGGGGGGAGGCTGATTCTTGGAAATTTCCTCTCCTCCCCATGGAAAGCTCTGCTGACACCATGCACGCTGCCCCCCTCCTAACCCAGTCCTAGTAAAAACCCAGACCCACGCTTTCTTGGAGCTGTGGGCCTGTGCATGAAATCTGCCTGCTCTCAGAGCTGCTGGGTTATTTGCGAACGGTGCTGAGGCTAAAGATTTACTCTTGGAGTAGATGCATCAGGCACCCTATATAAGCCACGCAGCTCATCCTGGGCTACGGAACCCGCCAATTCTCTTCCTACTGTCATCCTCTCTGGTAAAGGAACAGAAAGGGCCTAATATTTTTATTGTCCTTAGAGCGAGAGCAAATGCCTCTGGGAGAGTCCTTTTTTTTAAAAGTCAGTATCTAAATATGTAGCCCAGACTGGCCTCGAATTTATGATCCTCCTGCCTCAGCCTTCCATGTGCTAGGATGACAGGTGTGCACCACTGCAGCTGGCAAGGCAAATAAGTCTTTAAATCTCTCAGGAACAATGAGTACTGTCATTTCCAAGGAATTTGCTTTTCCCGCACCCTTCGGTTCAGCTTGCCGTGGGGATCCCAGGCTTTGGTGGAGTATGCAGAGAGCCCTGCAGACTGATCACTGCACCGCTCCCGAGCTCTGTCATCTCCGCGGCCACACACACACACACACACACACACACACACACGGATCAGGCCACTTCAGGTTCACAGTGACCCTGTGGAGAAGTATAGCCACCACTCCCGTCCCCCAGAAGAGGTGACAAGAGGCGAAAACTTCAAACCCAGGTCCCCAACCCCATGGGCTTTGCTTGTCACACTGCTGCCTGCCTCTGCCACTTGCTGCCGCTTGGCTTTGGGGATTGGACACCAAGGGAAGTCATAGCCATGGGCAGAGGACCTTGGGGAGGTGGGGACAGCTTCGATTTTTGGACGATGCTGTCACTTGTTCTTTCTCTGGGCAAAATAATAAGAGCTGTTATCTCTGTGACCTTATATATATATTTTTTCCTAAAAGAAAATTATGCAGTAAAATAAGCCCCTGGCTTTCCCTGAAGCCACTGAAAAGCTCTGTCTGTGACAAACGTCAAACAAAGGGCACAAAGGGAACTTCCAACCTTCTCTCCTGCCTGGTCATTTCTCCTGGTGGACCTGGCGCTGTGCAAACAGCGAAGTCAGAATAATCGAGGTGGAAATAAAGGTAAGTAGGAAGGAGGCCAGGAAAACTATAATTCTAAAATTGTACTTGTGAGAAAACTGCAGCTGCAGGACACAAAGTTACCCAAGGTGACAAACGCCTTTTTCTGCCTTCCGGCCAACTCACGGCAACGTTCTTGGGAGTCATGAAACATACCCGAAGTGCACGCCAAGCTGGGCCTCTTGCCTGTGCTCTTCTTCCAATACCACAGAGTCACAGATTCCGCTAACCCCTCTCCCCGGGGAACACGGAAGGGCCCCCAGACCTGGCTGCAATGCGAGCCACCCCCTGGGCGCCCACACTGCTTTTCGGGCGTGCGCTTTGACTCTGCCTTGTAAATCTGCCTCTCTTCTCACCACCGCGTCCTGAGATGCTTTTCTGGGATGAGAGTTAGCGAGTTTACTCCATGGGAAGGGGGGCTGAGGTTGAGTCGAGATTCTTGTTTCTTTTCTTTTCTTTTTTTTTTTTTTTTTTTAGCGGGGTGAACTTCCTTGGATCCCATCTGGAGACAATATGTTCCCCAGCTGCAGTGCGCAGAACATGTCTGTCTACTCGGCAGCATGGGGAAAGGTGGGAAGGGGGGACTAAGGCCTCAGAGGTAGGACTGCATTTCGGGGGAGTGTACTAGAGATTAAACCCGAGCCTTTGCACTGCGCTACATCCCTGGTCCCTTTTAAATTTAATTTAAAATTTAAAAATTTTTGCAACAGGGCTCAAACTCATGACCCTCTTGCCTCAGCCTCCCAGCATACTAGGGTTCCAGGTGTGCAACCCAGCTTG
This sequence comes from Hydrochoerus hydrochaeris, assembly GCA_004027455.1. Lineage (NCBI taxonomy): Eukaryota > Metazoa > Chordata > Mammalia > Rodentia > Hydrochaeridae > Hydrochoerus > Hydrochoerus hydrochaeris. The sequence goes on along the minus strand of PVLA01001553.1, from coordinate 2,132 downwards.
GTTGGTCTGGGCGTGAGCCCTGGGTTGCGTGAACCTTCCCATGTGGTGCCCTCTCCTCCGTGTTCACGTCTGTAGAACTGAGTGAGCTCAGTGTCACCTCCTGGCTCAGGGGGAGATCACAGAGCTGCTGCCAGTGATCCGCTCACTCATGGCAAGAGCCGTGTCCTCTTGGACACCCTGGTGGCCACCCACAAAGACACCCATGGGCCTCTGCCTCCAGGTGCTCTGAAATAAATGAGTAGAATCTGAACGTGATGAGAGGTCTGGAAGAGAAATGGCCCTCAAACTCTCTATGCATGTGTTTTCCTGAGGCTTAGGGAACCCTTGGAAATCCGGCTGACACGGCTGGGGGCAGGGGTCACCTCTGAAGGCAAGGCAGGAAGTCATAAGATTCTAGAAGCACAAACATTGCAAGGGCCCTGCCTCCCCGATCAGAGCAGGTCTGGGGCTCAAAGATGTGGGCATGGAGACCAGCCAGCAGGAAGGCAGAGGGGACACAGGCTGTGCCGGGTGGCTCAAATGTCATAGCTCAGGGACCCACGCACACCTCCGCCCAATCCTTGCCCACTGATTGGGCCACCTGACTGCCCACGCACTGGGCACTCTCGAGGGTCCGCTCCTCAGTGCAAACTGAGAGGTGATTAACCACTGGAACTCTCAGTGTCCCACCTGTGAAATACAAACACAGAGCCCGGACCTTCCAGGGGTGTTTGGATACTACACAGGGTCATGTAAGTATAACAGCTAACTTGGCAACCGAGCACCCAGCCTGCATGCTGGTGCCCGGCCTCACCTCTTCCCTGGGCCCTAAGACAGATGGCTGCTTTTCCCAGCAGGCTTTGCTCCTGGCCTCTGCACTCAGCAGGTGACCTTTGTGCTGTGGCCTGAGTATCTGTGCCCCTCTGCCTAGGGGTCTCCTAAGGGGCCCTGTCATCCTGGCCAAGACCTGCAGAACTGCTCTGGGTCTGAGACTCCTGCCCCGCAACCCTCCTCCCCTACCCCTCCTTTGTCAAGGAGCCCACCTGCAAGCTCTGTACCCTGCCTGTTCTTGCACCCCCTCTTTGTCCTGAATCTGTCCCAGGAAACCTGATTGCATCCGAGCAGCTTCTCTAGAGGTCCCCATAGTTCCAGTGCAATGCCACCTCTGGGCCCATCAGCTCCACACCTTCCTTCCCCAGGAGATGTCGGCGGTATGCGGAGACACTGTTGATTATTGAATTGAAGGGATGGAGGTAGGTGGTGGCTGTGGAAGTTACAAAACACCCTACAACACACAAGGCCAGATCCATAGCAAAGAATGACCCAGTCCCGAGTGGACCCTGGTGTCCCCTGGAAGGGTCAGATCTGTACTTGAGCAACAACTGAATCCACAAAGAGCCCAGTGGTTAAGGTCCCCAATCCAGTCCTGCCACCCACTACCGGCGATGCGTGGAACATGGCTTTGGGGGAGGATTCATTTCCTTATCTACACAAGGGTGGTAATACCTGGCACACGGCTGCCTTGTAGGGATGAAAGAAGATAAAGCAGACAGAACACCTGGTCTCACCACCACAGAAAGGGCACACAGGACACAGGGAGCCTGTCTAGATCTGGTCGCTCAGGGTGACTGTCCCCCGCAAGCAGACAACAGCTTTCTCACAGTCAACGGTTCTTCTACCTAGAGCCTGCATATCACTCAGGCCCTCCCTCTTGTGTTTCATTTATTCCTCCATTCATCCAGCTAAGTTTCGGAGCACCTGTGCTGAGCTCTGAGCATTTGGAATCCATCAGTCAACAAGGCACGCCACAGCCTCAGCGCTCCTGGAGCCCAGAGGAGAGGAAAGCAGAGGGGCCTGGGGAGACAGTCACAGAGCAGGGACGCTGGGCTTGCGTGTGCGTGCGAGCTTGTGTGCGCGCGAGCGTGTGTGTGTGTGCGTGCGTGCCGGAGTCCAACTGCGGCAGGGCTCAGGGGTCCCAAAGGTGGTCAGGGAGTCGGCGAGTGAGAGACAGAAGACACTGCACACCAGTCTGTGAGTGAATCTGAATCTATTTTATTTTTCAGAAGCTGGAATATATATTTGCTAACTTTTGGCAGCAACCCAAACCCCAAGCAGGAAGCGTCCCAGGCTTAGGGCCAGGCAGGGACAATCTT